>CM024243.1:16771596-16835539 GCA_013421045.1 Propylea japonica | reverse complement strand
TATTCATGATTGATAATTCAAGAAGTACAATTGTACAAAATTTCATTCATTTCGAGTGAAATTTTCTTCGCTGTAGACATGTAAAAAAAAAATTGTGTTCGATTTCTGAAAAATTTTTTCAGAGAAATTCTTAGAAAATTGTGTTCATTCAGAAAATAAAAGTCAATTTGACAACCGCAAAAAAAAATCTGGAACATTGCAGGTCTTCCGCCATTTTGTAAATCTTTTTCGGAGTTCGTCAACTTTTCTGAATAGAGGACCCAAAAATACCGAGATTTAACCAAAAATCGTTACTTCAAGTGTTATACATAACTAACCACACTCATAAGAATCTTGCTCAAAAATGACGTTTGACACCCTGTATCTCGCTTATGCTTCGAAAACGAGATATATTGTATAAGGCAAAACTGATTCTTCCGATGTCCTCTACACGAAAATATGTGTTTGTCCAGTTTATGATGAAACACCCTGTATATTTTTCTATATTCCTTGATGAAGGTCAAGCGACGAGGATTTCATTGAAAAATTTGCAATTAAAGCAAGATTATGACCAAAAACACGATTCGAACAATAGTTCTACCCTGGTTCATGCGGGTAGGTGGCATGCAACAAGGGTAATAAAAATTAATTGCGGCCTAGAGATAGGGAAAATTTCTTCCGATGCCTGCTCGACGTATCGCTTCGTCCAAGTGCGCGGTCCTCGGCGAACTTACGCTTCTTGCCTCTTCGCCCAAGTGAGCCTTTATAGTTGACGCTCACTTGGACGAGACGAGACGAGACGAAAGCGACCCCCTATTTTTGAGCCGCAATAAATTTTTATTACCCTTGCTGCATGCCGACTACCCGAATAAACAAGGGTAGAGCTATTGTTCGAATCGTGTTTGTTGGTCATAATCTTGTTTTAATAGCTTCGTCGTCCCACCTTCATATAGGAATGAAAAAGAAATTATGTGACGTGAAAAAAATTCGACATTTTATCTCAGTTGGCAAGTTACAAAATATAACTTTTCTCAAAATTACTTTTTTTCCCCGGGAGAAAAGAGAGTGTATATATATATCCGGGAAAAAAGTACTCACTTTTCTGCCGGATTAATTTCGTGAAAAGTTATATTTCTTTTCATCGTCGTCACAGAAAAAAATATTGTATTATACAAGGGAAAAAAGTACCAGATTTTAGATCGAGGTTATGTTGTCTTCCAACGCGAAGCGGAGGGTGACAAAAACCGAGAGTTATTTTTTTTATAACTATATTAAAAATCATTGACATGAAATGTTAATTTTCTCTTTAACCGATTGAAAAAATAGTAAGTAGTAATCTAATTCCTTCATTTGGTGATTTCAGAAAAAAAATATTTTTCCTACGACAATATCGAAAAATTTCCAGTAATAAGTTTTGGGAAGTTGCATTTTTTATTACCTTGCTGCATACCGTTTTATTGTATAAGCTACAAATCAGACTAATTTATATTCAATTTATTCTCAATATACTTTTGTCGGGGAGGTAAAATCTCTGGCGCTGACCCTGGTTATTTTTGGGTATGGTGAGCCACAAGGCCGTAGCTAGAAAAAAATTTCGGGGGGAGGTCCATCGAAATTTCGGTGGGTCCACCGAATGACAGAATCCTTTCGACCGCTTCGCTTCGTCCAAGTGCGCGTCTAATCTGCCTTGCGCCTAACGATTCTGATCTTCGCTTCGCGCCTCCTAAGCGAGCGTCTATCCATTTGATTCAGTGCAAATCGTACCTGCGGAAAAAAACTCTTCGCTTCGTCTCGTCTCGTCCAAGTGAGCGTCAACCTTTACTCCTCGATTAAGTATTATATGTGGGTTGTGTAATCCCAAGCTCCATTTAGTATCGCACTGTCTCAAATTAGTCTGCAGGTAGGTACAACATTTCTTATCAATTACAATAAATTAAAAAAACATCGGATCATAATATATTCATGAGAACTGCAAATTTTGTTCAGGTTCGAATACCTTTCACGATATTCAAATATTTCTAACTCGACGGCTGCAACACAAAAGAAGTGTGCCACAGTCGAAAATCATTCATTCGTTGAGGGGGAGCTTCGAGCCCCATTGGAGAAACCGAATTCATTGTTCAGTCGCGTTGAACCAGACCATTCGTGCTTTTCTATTGAACCTCAATATGGGGTGTGCTTAGCCAACGGAGTGCTTATTAAACTTAAAAACAAAGGATTTTTTAATAAACACACACGGCCTGGGTTTCACACATCAATTGCAAATTCATTCAAACGGCCTGCATGTCGTTAAAATTAAACTGATACGAGACATTGAAAATATATTTCAGTTTTTGTTCTCCGTTTTTTGTTTGGGGTAATTCCGTTCCTTGTCTCTGATTGATTTAATTTGTTCTATTCTGCGATATACTCGGAGTGTTCGACCTGTCGTCGTACAGAGAGTACGTAGCGTAGATTGGCGCGGAAAACATAGTGAAAACACTTCTCTCTTTGTCAAATAGTCGTGTTTGAAAGGAATTAGTTTCATTTATCAAGGCAATCTGGTCCTGGCCAGATTTTTCAACTGTGATTGAAAAAGTGATTGTCATTTCATGTGATCATTCATTTAGGAGCTTGAAGATTGTTTAAATTTGCCGTTTCGTCAGTGATCCCCTCCTCAGAGACATATGGGATAAAATATTACCGATTGCGGCGCTGCAATCGCCGAATCAGCTGTTCCCGAAACGAGTATTGTTTCGTGCATGTCAAAGCCAAAACAAGAGAGATTCTGGTGTTCTCAAGTGTTTCAGTTGATTTATTTAGTCTTTTGACTGAACAATCGTGAAAATGGACCTATGATGAAATGATATTAAGTTCATATCATATACATCGAGGACGATATGTAGAAAAATATCAGTTTTGGGCATTCACCCTTGTCAACTGCAGAAGGAAGATATTTAACCATCTAACTTGGCTCATTTCAAAGATAAAATGTATCCTGATATGATTAGTTATTTAATAGAAACAAGGAATCCTGCTGCAGTGAATCAAATTATATTATTAATATTTATTCTTCAATATATAGAAAGAAAAAAATGACAATATTGTTATTGAAATGAAAGCCGTTGAATTCCATGATGATTTTAATACAGAAATGAAAGACTTTATGAAAATAAACAACTAATTTCAATTATTCACAACATCAAAAACTATTTTTATTGAATACAAATCAGAAAAATTCATTAATATTTGTCGTAAGTGAAGCATTTATCATTCAATACAAACCAACAAATTTATTCCTGGTATAAACAAAAACTTAATTATCTAATAAGAAATGATAATTAATTTTACAATACAGAGTTAAAGTAAGTATGTGTATGCTATTTTTATAAAATAGTGAATATAGCAGTTACCTTCTATTTGTCTCATATAAAAAACAAAAGATATACTGCAACTTGAAAGAACATCCAGATAAGTTTTAGCCAAGTGATATGATTTCAGGGCATATATTCATAACAACTTAAGTTATCACAAACAATTTGTCAATTAACGAGTAATCTTCATCTGTTTTCTTTAACGAGTGAATTGGAAATACATCCAATAATGTACTGTATTTCCTCCTTTAAGTCCAAATATGAATCCTGAAACTGGCTAATCTCTTTGTTTTCTTGATTTTGACTGCACTAAACGTCTGAAATGCTTCCTCTAGTGCAAACTGGTGATCAACTGACAAAATATTATTTTTTCATAACCACAATCCTATAAAATAGTGACCTGTGAAAAAAATCTTTAGAGCTTCATCCATAAACACAGCAACAATTAGTGTTCTTCACTGTATTTTCTTTAGTCATCTTTAAATCAGATTAAAAACCAACTAACTAGACAAATATTATAATGAACACACAATACAAATCTCATTTCTTAGGCACAAACAATCGAGTGTCATATCCCGTCCCGCGTTTTGGAATACTCGTTTCGGGATAGTTCTACGTAACGCCGCTAGGGTCGCATAGAGTTGTATTTTGCTCAATAAAAGGATGGACAGGGCGTCACGTGACTTTCACACTAAGTTTCGTGCCCCCAACTAAACTAAACTAACATCACTCCATCCTTCACAGTATCTCTTTCTCTTATGTTGGTAAAATCATAGAACATGAAAAAATCTAATGCGTTGATATCTATGATCCAACATTTTTATTATAGGTTCTGTGCTTCGAACTATTACTATTCTATCCTTGTCTGAAATCTCTCTCTCATGTCCTGTCCGTTCTTCTATAAGTCAATGACCCCCCTCGGTACAGAATTTGTTCGATGTCAAAATCATAGAACTCCAAGACAGAACTTAACTTGACTTCGCGTACTTGACAGAACAATAACCCAACTTCATTCCGATACTAATATGTCAACTTTCAATGAGCACCTTATTTCATTCAAAAATTGATAAACCCTGCTGCTTTCATCAATTTTCCAACACGCAGATACATCTAATTTCAGTCCATAATATGCTTTCCCGTATTGTAATTTTCCGAAGTTTCGTATTAGTGACTATTCCACTCGAAGATCGGAAGCATTCCAGTAGAATTATTTCGGCACCAGTGATAGAATTAAGTATGAACATATTTAACAAAGCAGATAGGCATAATATATCTCGTGAATTCGTCCGTTCTGCATAATATAAGGAATCATCAAAATGCATATCACGTAGTCGTAGGGGGCTATGAGCCCTCTTCCTCCCGATTCCCTGGGTCATGTCCCCTTACCCCTTCGAATCAGGGGTTCGCCTGGTGCCCGAACTCCAACTAAAACTTAATTATAATTAATTAATGCGACTGCTACTAAGTCTATAGGCTATGCGTATGTAATTAGAAACCTTTATACAAAATGAATACTGTTAATTAAGGAACTAAAAAGACATTACACCTGCAGACTATAGAAAATAACCCAAGTTCTCCATGACACAGATAGAAAGTTTTCCGATTAATCGTTTCGAAAGCTTCAAGGAGAATCATTCGTTCACCTTCTTATGAATCATTGGAGCCAGCACACAACCTGAACGATTTCGATAACTGGAGACTGTTTAAATGGTGTTTCATGGAAATTTCACTGGATATAGAAATTGTACCGAATGAGTCGTGTGAAATTGTAGTTTCTGTGTTCCATTATCTACTGATGCTTGATAGAGAACCAAGAAGGCAAGAAGGGATTTTCTGGAATGTATGAGGTGCAATTCTTCTTTCGCAGTCATTCGAGAAGCATATAATAAAGGGTTTTCCAATAGAAGGTGTTATTTTGAATAGCCTGCTATCCCGGTAGGTGTCACGTTTGAAGGTGTCATTTTTTGACATTTGACAAGTAGAAACTACGCCATTAATAAAAATGGAACGATACACGCTTCAAGAACGCATGAATTATTGAAATTCACTAGAAAAATGGTGTGAAAATTTGACCGAGACATTATTGGGTCGTCGTGAAGCACATTGTCGAACCGCAATAACAAAATTGGTGGAAGAATTCGAGCTGTTGGGACAAGTAAGTGATGTGAAGAATAAAACCCGTGACGTAAACCCTCGCTCAAGAACAGTCGAGAATATTGCTGCTGTAGCCGAAAGTGTTGAAGAAAACCCAGGTTTGTCCATTCCTCGTCGTTACGAATAAGGCATTCCACAAACGTCATTACACCATATTTTGCATAAATATTGGATCTGTCAAGCTGACAGATCATCAACAACGTAGTGAAATGCATAAAAAAGATCCGGAATTCCATCGAAAAATCATCCTGAGTGATGAGGCCCATTTTCACCACGGTGGCTTTCTTCAACAAGCAAAATTTTCGCATCTGGGGCTCAGAAAACCCAAGAGTTATCATTGAAAAGCAACTCTAGGCTCAACGTGTAACTGTATGGTGCGGTTTATGATCCGACGGAGTCATTGGACCTTAATTTTTCGAAAATGAGGCAGGAGCAACAGTTATGGTGAAAGGATTTCACTATTGAGATGATTAATGATTCTTTATGGCCGAAATTGGATAGTATTGATCTGAACAACGTTTTTTAAAATAGATGGTGCTACGTGTCACACAAGCATCGAAACCATTGATCTTTTGCGGGAAAAGTTTTCGGACCGTGTTATATCTCGAAGAAGAGATCACAATGGCCACCGAGATCTTGTGATTTAACACCCTGCGACTCCTTCCTTTGGGGCCACGTGAAAGAAAAGGTCTTCGCCAATAGCTCATCGTCGATTCAAGACCTCAAAGATGGAATTCGTGAGTCTATCGAGGACATAGGGCAGCCACATTGCAATTTGGTTATGGAAAATTTCATTAAACGGATATGGTCCTGTAAGCGTGGTCGTGGTGGTCATTTGCCTTATGTTATTTTCCACTATTAACGGCATAGCTTCTCCTTAACAATGAAATAAACATCCGATCGTTTATTTTGAAAGATGGCTTTTTCTCTGAATATTAAAATAACACCTGTTATTGGAAGACCATTTATATTTTCATTTCATACATGCACCATAATCCTCATTCATTGAATGTAAGATATACAAAAAGCTTCTCCAAGACATGGAGGCAGAGCATCTGATCTATTTACATGTTTCATGGAAATTTCTCTGGATGAAGAAATTGTACCGAAAGAGTCGTATGAAATAGTAGTTTCTGGGGTCGATCATCTGCTGACGCTTGAAAGTGAACCAAGAAGGAATTTTCTTGAATGTATGAATGTGCAATTTTTTTTCGCAGTCTTACTATAGCGTACAATTGGTTCTTGACCCATATAGTCCAGTGATGGCACCTATCATGGTTTTTCAACATTCGACTTGGTTACAGTTATATAACCAATATTAGGAAGTTTCTCTTTCTATGAGAAGTATCGAAGGTGTGCACGTCGTAGGTTCTTTCATTTGAGCGAACATATCTCACCATAAAAAAACATACAAATCGAGAAGAAATAGGTTCGATAATTCATGGCAAAGCAAGTGTGATCTCGAAGCTGAAATTTGTATGTATCAGCTGATGCCTCCGAATCAATCAACCAAAAAAAAATCAAAACCACATAAATCAAAATTAACAGAATATAATTCATAATTGGCTGAATCATTGAGTGGCCTTATAGTTATTAACAATGACTCTCACTCATTGAATAACATAGCGTCAAATAATCTATTCAGGCAGAAGGACAGCTAGCAGAGGACGTTTGAGTATCACGTGATTGCGAATTGTACAGGAGCAAATATGTTCCAATTCTGTTCTAATTTAGCCGTACGGACAGTTTAATCAATAGTCTTAGTAAAGTCCCATTATTATGCGGTTTCAAAACAGGCATTGTGATGTAAGGAAAGCAGCGTCTATTCCCTGAATCCGAGCACCGAAATCGTTGGGTCACCTCCTAGCTGAATGTGGCCGTTTGTCTGAGCATTCTGCATGTTACAGATAGGGGATGTTGAGTTTAGAGGTCTGAAGGGGCTGCGTCAATTTCGGATACTCAGGTATGCTGAGATGAACAATCAAAATTGGGTATTTGACTTTGTATTTTTTGTCGCATCACAAACGTACTCTTGAGTAGAATAAGACTATGACCATGTGGTCGGATTAAATGCAGTTTTTTCTTCTTTCAAAACTTTAATCTAAGAAATGTAATTTGCGAGAAATAGAGAGTCTTGTTCAAAGCGAACGATGTCCAGATCAATACTATGCGATTTCGACCATAAAAATCATTAATCATATCTCGATAGCGCAATCCTTTCGTTTGCGTGAACTTATCCACACTTTTCCAGCCACGGGTTTTGACGTGTATACTGTCGATGTTGGGATAGAGGACAATCGTGCGTTATTGAGTCACAGTGTTGCCAGATGTATCTCATGTATGATAATGAGATTAACTACACATGGAAAACACGAACGAGTGATTTGTTTTTTATTATCTAATTACCAATATCTAGAAACTCTTTAGTGTCCGTCGAAATATAAGGGAAAAATTAAAAACTGACCAGCCACTGTTTTAGCGATAACTGTGCAGGGGGTTATCCGGGGGCGGTGCGTTCTCAACAAAATTTTTTTTGCATAGTATTTCGAACACAGATATCAAATCTATTGACACATTTTTTGGGCGTCTGTCGAAGTACGAGAAAAAAATTAAAAACTGACCAGCCACGGTTTTAGTGATAACTCTGCGGGGGGTTATCCGGTGGCGGTGCATTCTCAACAAAAATTTTTTTTAATAGTATTTGAACACAGATATCAAATCTAGTGAGACATTTTTTTGGGCGTCCGTCGAAGTACGAGAAAAAAATTAAAAACTGACCAGCCACGGTTTTAGCGATACTCTGCGGGGGGTTATCTCAATAGATTTGATATCTGTGTTCGAAATACTATGCAAAAAAATTTTTGTTCAGAATGCACCGCCCTCCGGATAACCCCCACACAGTAATCGCTACAACCGTGGCTGGTCAGTTTTTAATTTTTTTCTCGTACTTCGACGGACGCCCAAAAAAATGTCTCACTAGATTTGATATCTGTGTTCAAAATACTATTCAAAAAATTTTTGTTCAGAATGCACGCCCCCGGATCACCCCCCACACAGTAATCGCTAAAACCGGCTGGTCAGTTTTTAATTTTTTCTCGTACTTCGACGGACGCCCAAAAAAATGTGTCATTAGATTTGATATCTGTGTTAAAAATACTGTGCAAAACAGTTTTTGTGAGAATGCACCGCCCCGGATAACCCTCCGCAGAGTTATCGCCTAAAACCGTGGCTGGTCAGTTTTAATTTTTTTCTCGTACTTCGACGGACGCCAAAAAAAATGTCTCACTAGATTTGATATCTGTGTTCGAAATACTATTCAAAAAAATTTAGGTTGAGAATGCACCGCCCCCGGATAACCCCCACACACAGTAATCGCTAAAAACCGTGGCTGGTCAGTTTTTAATTTTTTTCTCGTACTTCGACGGACGCCCAAAGAAAGGTGTCATTAGATTTGACATCTGTGTTCGAAATACTATGCAAACAAATTTTTGTTGAGAATGCACCGCCCCGGATAACCCCTTGCAGAGTTATCGCTGAAACGTGGCTGGTCAGTTTTTAATTTTTTTCTCGTACTTCGACGGACGCCCAAAAAAATGTCTCACTAGATTTGATATCTGTGTTCGAAATACTATGCAAAAAATTTTTTTTGAGAACGCACCGCCCCGGATAACCCCCTGCACAGTTATCGCTAAAAACAGTGGCTGGTCAGTTTTTAATTTTTCCCTTATATTTCGACGGACACTAAAAAAGTTCTAGATTTTGGTAATTAGATAATAAAAAACAAATCACTCGTTCGTGTTTTTCCATGTGTAAGTTAATCTCATTATCATACATGAGATACATCTGGCAACACTGTGACTCAATAACACACGATTGTCCTCTATCCCAACATCGACAGTATACACGTCAAAAACCGTGGCTGGAAAAGTGTGGATAAGTTCACACAAACAATCCTTTCACCGTAACTGTTGCTCCACTTTCAGCTACAGCAGCAATTTTCTCGGCTGTTCTTGAGTGAAATGCACGGGTTTTATTTTTCACATCACTAACTTGTCCCAACAGCTCGAATTTTTCCACCAATTTCTTAATTGCGGTCCGACAAGGAGCTTCACGAAGACCCAAAAATGTTCGAGTTTTACAAACCGTCTCTGCCAAATTTCCACCACTTTATAGTGAATTTTGATAATTTCAATTTCCATTTTTAGTAATGACGTAGTTTCTACTTGTCAAATGTCAAAAAATGACAGCTTCAAAAGTGACATCTACCGAAATAGCGGACTATTCAAAATAACACCTCTTATTTATTGCAAAACCTTTAATATTTGACCCTTCATTATGATCCACTCTATCTAGTTGTGTTCATATGCAGTAAATAATTCAATGATCACACTTCACATGAAAAACAACCAGTTCGTTTAACAAAATAGCAAATCATCAGATACGACCTTGCTTGCCTGGCGGCAAGGCCTGAAGAACAAGTGGATAATGAAGAATGAACGTGATATGTATAAGATTTTTTCGCGGAGCTGTTATTTACTCTCTGGAAGGTGTTAATGTATCGATCTTTGTGTATAGTACTCCATTTGTTCGATAATGTGCTGAATAATGATCAAAAACATTTGAAATACATTCAAATGTCATATTTATTCAGTTTTTCGTTATTAATTTCCAGTATTATAGATACTCTGTTCGTCCTAGAAAAAACGAACTTGAAATTTTCTAATTTTCATTTGTAAAGCTGCAACCATAAATTTATAGAATAAAGCTCCCAATTCTCAAATTGTGCGAACTCGAAATATCGCTTTTTGGATATAAAGAACTTTTCAAGAACTAACTTTCATGATGTTATCCACAATTTATATTGATTCGGTTCGAATCAAGGAAATTTGCACTATCGAATAGTGTCACCTAGTTTCTGAATTGATCGAACTGTCACCTATAGATCAAATTTTGCTTTGAAATTAGATTCCTTTGTGAAAATAATGATTCTTCGGAAATTAGGTTTATAATTTTCATTTCAATCTTAATTTCCCTTTCAATAGCGTCTCCCATTGGTAGAACTGGTGTGCACCAAGCGACCTGAGCTCATTTTTTTATGTTCCATTGGGACAAAGAACAATGCACCCAATGAAAAATGGTATTAATTATAGATCAAGAATTCTGAGACGAATACTAATAATAACAGAAAGGGCCAAATTCCAGAGTAATATTGTTGATATAGGATTCGTTCGAGGACTAAATGAAGAAACAGTTCACGGATATCTGACAAGACTTTTATTTCAACTTATACAACTGACATTACATACAACTATCAATATTGTTCATAGAACATCAAACTTGGAAACAATGCTGCAAATGAATTGTCCAACACCCTCCCTATTTGCAGATTCCTTGGCACTTGATACACTCACTAAATTTATTCACATCAAGCGCCTTAGTCAAAGAATCGGCGACCATCTTTTTGGTTGGTATGTATGTGAATGTCAGAATCTTCCTGTTGATATAGGATTCGTTCTGGACCAGATAAATTTTGGCTCCAATTGGTTCGGAACTTCTGGTCCAGTACGGTGGCCACCAAGGTCACCGGATTTAACACCACTGGATTTTTTCCTGTGGGCACATTGAAAGGACAAAATTTATAAATTTGAAAATGAAACTGTAGAAATATTGATGATTAATACAGAAAATGCACTAAGAAGTGTATCCAGGATACACGTCCAAATCCGCAATGTCAGAAGAAGGTGTGAGCTTTGCATTAACCAAAATGGACTTCACTTCGCATAATATTCATGAAAAATTTGTTATCTGTTCTTATCTATTAATCATTTGATGTTCACAGATTATCATATTTAGACAACCATTTGATTTTCGTGTGAAAATAAAACTTTTGATGTTTTTTACAGTTTAATAAGAAATTTATATATTAAGTTATATATTTTTGAAAAGGGAAAAAAAAGACGGTTCCATCTGTTATTCAAATGCTATGGTTCACATTAAAAAAACACAAGTTTGTATTATAACTTCGAAAAAAAAACGCAATAAAAAAAATTTGATTACATCAATGAATTCTACGAAAAGAAGTGTCTGTATAATGTTTTCCTTTCATGTTCATAGCGACAGTAAAAAAGAAGTTATGAGAACTTTTTATTTCACGCCATTTTCCAATTTTCGCTAATATCTCGAAAACGGTTGAACTTACAAGGTTACGGTTTTCACCAAATTAAATCTCTCAAAAATCGAGCTCGAAAATGTACCATTCATTTCCTTCTAGCTCCAAGGGTTTCTGAGATCCCCTCACTAGACAATGAATTCGGGACACCCGATACATACGTTCTGGAGTTTGGTCGGGTCTCCGACTCACCCCGTATTTCTTCTGAATTATTCGTCGCAGTCAAAGAAGTTTGTATTAATTGACACTCAGAATTGATGAAGCTTTTATGCCACCTTATCAACGTATCCTTATTCAATCATCGTATTTTAAAAACTACAGAATAAAAACCTAGCGCTCTCAAAATCAAGCAACAAAATCGTTTCGAAGAACAACCCCGTACCCTGTTAACAGATCTACGATAGCAGAGCAGAGATAAAAACGTGAATAGGGACATATGACACATCTTTGAAATCAATTTTGTTTAAAAGATACTCGACTAAAAAAGACAGTCATATCATATTCGAATCACTCATAAAAGCCTGTAGAATGTAACAACGGATTTCGAATACGAGTTTAAACAAGCGAATTCAGCCGCAATTAAAAGGACAAAAAATTCACAATTTTCTTTCATAACTCAAAATCTATGAAAAATATTTTAGATCTGTTTTCAGATTTGAGTTAGTCAGGAAAAAAACCCGAAAATATGTCATCAGTTTTCCTCTAGCTGTTATGGTTCTCGAGATCCCCTCAGTGGACAACGAATTTTGCCCACAGTGTATATCTTCTGAAGTTAATCGTCGCAGTGAAGGAAGGTTGTAATAATTGACACTCAGAATTGATGAAGCTTTTATGCCACCTTATCAACGTATCATTATTCAATCATCGTATTTTAAAAACTAAAGAATGAAAAACCTAGCGCTCTCAAAATCAAGCAACAAAATCGTTCTGAAAAACAACCTCGTACCCTGTGAACAGATCTACGAGATAGCAGAGCAGAGATAAAAACGTGGAATATTTCATCGAACCCCAGGGTTCGATATTCATCGTCCGAACGTCCATCCAAATCGAACCCTTATTATTTCGCCAGTCCAACCCTTCGTGAAGTAGGGGGGTAGGTGTGGGAGGTAGGGGGTTGAATCAAGGAAGGGATGGGGCACATTAATATTGCGAAATGAACCTCATTTGCATTTAAATAAGGTACTCGACTGGGGGGAAAACGTCGGAGGGGCGCACTAATTACGCTAACTACACAAAGAGCCTCGCTCGGACGCTGGCCAAGCTAAGCCCACCCCCTCGAACCCCCTCTTTCGGTCGCCGAACTAGGGATATACACTATTCCGTGCTTGCTTGATTATCATTATGGCACAATGAGTTATCCTCCGACGAATATATTATTGCTGGAGTTTGAATCCTGCCGTTTTGGATAAAAGGAACTACACTGTTGGGGGTGGGGGTGGTTAGAACACAGAAATCTTGTTATGTGCCGGTTCGTTGATTATGTTAGAAATGGGGTATTTATTTCTAATGAACGTATGAATAAATGCTAATGCTTATATACAGAGTGTCTACTTTTAAAGCGGACAAACTTCTAGAGGTCATTCTTCAATACATTTGACACATCATCGTTTCCGTACTGAATCTACTACTTTTTACTGAAAAGAAAGCGTGTGCATAATTATTGATATTTTATCGAAAAAAGCATTGGAAAAATAGGACTGATTTTGTTAACTTCAGAATAGTGATATTCTTCTCGTTACCGCGCCTGCGATAAGAGTGTTTTCTGCACATAGACTCCCTCATCTTGTAACATTTTTATTGCCCTTTCCGAACATGTGGTCAAATTTCATGAGACTACATGGAAAACTGTGTAATGATCTTTTCAGAGAAAAAACTTGAAATTTTTCGTGAAATCAAGAAATGTTAAATTGAAGTATAACCGTCAACATTTCGACTATGTGTTATATGACATTTTTTGTTGCAAATCACTTGTATAATCACCCCTCGAAGTTTATCCACTTTACAAGTAGGCACCCTGTATTATGAATTGAATGAAAACCTGTTTAATGTTCAATGTAACTATGTGATGAAATAGGTAACAATTTCTGGAAATGAATTTTTTGTGGACGAACAGACAAAATTTTAGGACTAGAAGGGTCCTGGAAGTTTGAGAGTTTGGGCGTGTTGCCTACAAATTTTTTCGACAACCCTGTAGAATAAAACTATCGCTGCTGATTCATGAAAAGTGAAAGTATACAAATGCATAATCTCAGCACGATCCGAATTATATTCTGGAACTCGTTTCAATCAAAATCAACCCTTAGCCACGAAATCTTCACAGTGTTTTCATGCAAGTCCCAAACCAGAATATAATGTTAAAGTTAGAACTGCTTCAGCCTGATAAGATGTTGATATTATTTTGGACTCTGGTAATCTCTACAGTTTTCGAATTCTAATGGTAGTTTTGGATGTTCTGTATGTCATTTCGTCAGAAAATTGAAGTTTTTGGATATTCCTTTCTCCTTTTTCCAGAGTTGAAATTAAGTTCTGATATCCTTTCAGATATCTTCAGTGTTCAAATCACCTTCTTCCTTACAATTTAACGGATTCTTATGGTCGCTTTGGGTGTTCTTTATGTCATTTGGTCAAAAAATTGAGGTTTTAGGACATTCCTGTCTCCTTTTCACACAGTTGAAATTAAGTTCTGAAACCCTTCCAGATCTCTTCAGTGATCAAAGCTCCTTCTTCATTACCGTTTGAAGAGCACATAACCATTACCAAATTTCCATTGATCCTATATCAATTATTTGAATATCCACTCGTTTCAATCAAAATCAACCCTTAGCCACGAAATCTTCAAAGAGTGTTTTCATGCGAGCCCCGCTCCAGAATATAATGTTAAAATTAGAACTGCTTTGCCTAATAAGATATTGATACTAATTGGACTCTGCGAACCTCTACAGGTCTCTCCGAATTCTAATGGTCGCTTTGGGTGTTCTTTAGCTGATGTCTGTGTTGACAAAGCGATTGAAAGCAATTGGGAAGAGGGGTAGTAAACGGTACGCAACTCCTACTGTCAGTTCTGGATGCTTTGAAGTTCAGGGGCGTCGTGAAGGGAAAAATGGGGGATGTATTTCGAGTGGCGGATTTATGACGGCGCATTAAAATTAATCTGCCAATTGAGACATTTTTTCTGTCAATTTACCCTTTTGAAATCTGTCAATTGACACTTTCTTATCTGTCAATTGACAGATTTAATCTAGCAATTCAACAAAGCTTGAGTTTGATTAACCGTAACCATGAACTCATACTTTTTTTCATTATGCCCTTTGATTCAACTGAAAATTGAAATTTTAAACTCAAAATAAATTTCACGAAATTCGAATATGTTGGTGTAAAGTTCGTTTTCATTTCCTTTGGTTCCAAAAGTACTAATTGGGCACTAAATATGCTAGTGCTGAGCGTGAAGTCAGCAATCAATATGTATATTTATGAGCCCTTATTATGCACTGACGAGTGTAGATTATATGGAAAAGAATAGGAAATTCCTGTTCAATTATTTATAGAACAATTTGTGAAATGTTAAAATGAGAAAAATGTCGTGGAGAATGCCAAAATCATTGAGAAATATGAATTGAGTAGATATTTTTTCACGGTGGATTTGATTAGATCTGAAGTAAGCTCATTCCTACACAAGTCGTGTTTTATTCGCAATATCCCCCTGAAGTGAATCGCCCTCAGCATAAGCAACCTTTATATTGTCCACGACAAAAAGCACACTATAGAACCTGTTGATTTGAGTTCCTCCTTCAGTCTCCAATATTTCCATCGCAGACCTCCGTCACTGTCTGGAATTGCTGAAGAAAACTGATTAAAGAAGGCAAGAACAAAAAGATCTCTTCAGTCTGTGTTTCTGGTCATTCAGAAATCAAAGGAACGAAGACACTGACATTCTAGCTCAAGAGGGAGCAAAAACGCCACTTACGGCCCAGGACCCTTCTGTGATGAAGGCAAATGAAAAAGTTTTTGTAGAAGGTAGAAGCTGAAAGAGAAACACTCTGGAAAAATCCGCAGAAAATGGATCAAAAAGCATTTGGAATGCATCAATAGGCGTTTCGGAAACTTACGGATCTACTCGGATCACGGACCCGGGTTCTAAGTTTACGAACACATCAGGCTTATGATTTGAAGTAACAGTCGTATCAATAACATAACCAAATATTTTATGGATTTATTTTTTCGGTCTCAGTTTATTTTCAGATATATTTCTTATAGCTTCTGGTGTGCCCTTCCATATTTAATATTATTTTTGAGTTGTTGAAGAAGTAGAGAATTTATTTTTTCAGTTCCAGTTTATTTACTAATTGTCCCTATCTTTGCTTGGAGTTATTGGCTTCTGTAAAATCTTTCTTATAATTTCTGGTGTGCCCTCGCATATTCAATGTTATCTTTGAGTTCCTATGTTAAAGAAGTAAAGAAGGCTTTAGCTTTAATGCAGAAGGGTCTGCATTATGTTATGAAGAAGTGGTTTCGCATTATTTTCTCGGCTAATGAAACCACACGTTTTACTCTGAGCCAAATTCTTTTCTCTTCTCATAATTTTTAGGAATAGAATATATGAAGTTACTAAAAAAAGTAGTGTTGGGAATAATCGAGTACTTTCAATAACCGAGTACTCGATGATCGAGCGATCCAAATAATCGAGCGATAATCGAGCGATTTTTCGCTTGATACCCACCGAGCGATTTTTCGCCTGATCCCCACCCTCGATTATATTCGTAATCGGCCGAGTTGCAAGCGAATAAGCGATCATGCATTGCTAACCGCTCACCGCTCATTCAGCGCTGTATGGCCTCTACATTCATTGCGTTGTGACTTGCGATTTTGTTTATATTATCTTCTGTCCTCGAAATTGAAGCTCGCGTCACGCGTGTATCGTATTGATCAAAACAGAAGTCCGCTGTATGGAATTATTTCCATTAAAATAATGATAAAAAATTTGCGACTTGCAATATTTGTCTTATTATAGCAGTAGGTACTACAAATTTGAAGCAGCATTTTCATTATTAGATAGAAGAAAAAATCCTCAAGTTATATATTTGTTTTTCAGTGAAAATTTTAATTTGTTGATTTTTTCAGTTTTATAAACGAATACCTTAAAACATCTCTACATTTTATTGAGTTCAGACAATACTCGACAACCTCACATTCCCCAGTCATCACCCATTCACCAACTAATTTCTGTCTAATAAGAACTATCAGATGAGAATTCACTCAAAGATCGCGATTATATATGGTTAATGCTGGGCGAAAACACCGAATATCGGGCTTGTACTCAACCATTTAAATAACCGACACAGTCCGATTATCAAGATATCACTCGTCGCTCGAGAAATCGGATTGAATAACACATGACTCATATCGATTTCGAGTGACGAGCGGTTTTTTTGATGATCGAGTAGTGTCGATTATTTGAATAATCGAGTACTCGAGTGATTTTCTACTCGAGTGGTCCCAACACTAAAAAAAAGAGTAGAAGACTTATTCCCGCATTTTTAAATTACAAAATTGAACTGCAGTGCGCATGCGGTGACTGTACGACCCTGCTCTGGTATAAGGTTACGATAGATCAAAATGAGATAGTAATAGAGCTAATAGAACCGTACTTTCCAAACACGGGTTTGATGTTCGGGTTAGGTGAACGAACGCGAAGGTTAGAGATCGGGTTAACCCGAGTAAGTATCCGAAAACGCCTAATGAGTTACACCTCCTCACAGGCATTGTCGCCTCAGGAGGCATATTATGAGAATTTGGTCAACTGAGACTGACGAGTGTAGATTCTATGAAAAAGAATAAGGAAATTCTGTTCAATTTAAAGGAAAATATCGTGCCAAAATCATTCAATAATAAGAATTGTCTAAATAGTTTTTCAGGATGTATTTGCTGATTCCTACACAAATCGTGTTTTACTCGCAATATCCCTCTGAAGGTAATCGCCCTTGGCATACGCAACCCTCATATTAACCACGACAAAAAGCACACTTTAAGAACCTGTTGATTTGAGTTCCACCCCTAGTCTCCAATATTTCCATCGCAGACCTCCGTCACTGTCTTCCGGACCTCATGGATGCTTCGAGCCGCATCAGATCCAGAATATGAAATGTATGCTGTGTTCTATAATTGAATTGGCCAGAATGTTTAATACGAACTGCCTGCATAATGTGAAGGGTTGCTAATGTTTATTCATCTCTGAGAGCCCGCGTGTGCTCCACACTTCACGTCTCTCTCTCGAACCCTTCTCATCTTTGTCGTCACTTCTACTAAGAGTGGGCTTATCTATGCTAATGAGAGCATTTCTCGGGGGGAAAAATCCTCGAAAACACCATCTCTTCTTCCAATTACTATTTACTCTTTAGCGAATTTGCTTCTGCCGACAGCGAGTGTCGGATTTTTTTGGGGTTATCATTCAATTTGGGAAGTACTTAATGAATAATGGTTGTGAGCGATCGTGGGGAAAAAAGGATAAGAATGGCAACGTTGCGAAAATAATACATTGTTCAATTTGACTTTCATCATTCCAGATTATCCAATCGGTGCTATTTTGTTCGCATATTGCTATGAATATTGTTATCCAAGCAATAGAACTAAGAAAGATAAAAAAATTCAAGAAGGAAATAAAGAATTGGTTGACTCCAGAAGATAGATCTATGGTACATAAAATAATCAACTCAACATAAAGAATAATGATGATAATGAAAAAATCAAATATAATGTAAGAAAAATGAAATTAACCCTATCGTGACAGATATTCCTGAACGTGACTGTGAACCCGATGAAGACAAAATATGTACTACAGCGTGACGAGGAAAGGAAGCTAGGGCAGAACAAGATTTTTATTTTAGTATTTAATAAAGTTGTTGTCGTTAGAGTGAAATTTATTTTAACAACTGTAAACAGTTATTATAAATAACTCACAGTTATTTCTAGAGTTTAAACAATGTATTATTTGAATAAACTCATTTCTATTCTATAATATCGCTATCTCCCAAATTCATAGCAATATGACTACGGTATTGCGTATTCTGTTTCGACTGTTATAGCAATTATGGTTATGAACTTTGCCTTAGCAATATTGCTTCGAGAATCGGCAATTCAATAGCTGGCAACAATGTAATATAATTGATATTTGAAATACTCTTTTGAGTTTTGTTATGACATTTCTGTGTTTTCAATGCAATGCAGTGAAAAATAGGAGAAGAAAAGATTGAATGCTTTCTCGGTATGAAATATTTTCATAAACAATTAGATATTAATTAATGAGATCAACATCTTATTTCCTTTCAACTAGCTGAAGCATTCTGCCGAAGCTGTTGTTGTGATGTTATTTATGACTAAAAAATTTTCACAACCAGTTCACAGAATGACGTTTCATTTTATATTTTGTTATCAATAAACACTTTCATACAATATCAATAGAAGTTTGAAATAAACTATATGTTTCTATTTAAGTATCCATCAACAACATTTTTCGTCCAAAAATGAACTTTGCTGTATTTTTCCTCTGCATTGTTAGAAAGGGCATTGAGAAATGGTGTCATAATTCAGGGCTGGATAGGATACTCAAAATCAATGCCACAACTTCTTCTTCCTTCCACTTACTTTGGTCTTATGTGCCTAAAGATTTTTGTAACATCACAAAGCCAAGTCGTGCATTTACATTCGTATTATTAAATTAACATCAAATATCTGACAAATAATGACTCAATAAAATATAATATGGAATTCTACTAGCAGCTTGTACTTTTATTTCTCTGAAAACCCTTTCTAATGATGATTTTTTCACATCCTTATTACTTGAAGGAAATTTTACATATCGAGGTAATAGATTTGTTGATAGAAGGTCTGAATGCAATAAGCAAAAAATTGTAGACTTGTGAAGTTGGTTCATGAGTTCCTTCAACATGATTCCCAAAAAAGAAACTTTTGTATCAACTTGTTCTTCGAAGTACGTCTGTGCTCATCAAATTAATTTTTGACCAACTTTCTGTTTCATTATTCAAAGGTGAAAACATTGATGTGAAGCGTCGCGCAGAATTTTTGAATATTCGAATTCAAACAAGGCTTCAGAGATCTACACGAGTTCAAGGCCCTCTCGAATCAGCTATTGGAACCTGCTGAAGGGGGCGCTGATATTTATGGTTTATTACAGTGTTCTGTCAGAACGAAGGGAAATCCACAGATACTTATAATATTGAGTAGAAATGAATGGTTTTGAATTCACACAATGCAAACTAATTTGTCTTTAAAAACACCAAAGTTTTCATATCTCAATTCAAATATTTTGATTGTGTAGTGGTCTTGCTCTATAACTTTAAATTTCCTGGAAAAGTTGAAGTTGTCAAACATAGATGTCGCACGTCAACTTAATTTTTCCTATTTTCAGTTCGAAAGATTCAGGAAAAATGCATTCATTCAGTTATGAGGATACGTCACTATTCAACGAAATGAATCACTTTATGTACATGTATGTAAAGATATTGTTAAAAGAGAAGAGAAACTTCCTCCGAACAATGCTATAAATGTTTTATTTGCCCTAAGAAACATTATTCGATAAAAATCATTCGTTGTTTCTGCAGTTGAATAATAACACTTCATTGTTTTTACTTGAGCAATATTTCGAGTTGCTAGAAGCAATTTCTGTCCAAACATCACTCCTTTAAACCTCAATTTACTTCGAAAAATCATTCACTTGTTTAAGAGTAATAATTAATTGGATATTCTTATTTCGAGTCTAGCATATAAAGCTCTTCGGAAACAGACGATATAGCAAATGTCTATACCTTCAAGAACACCCAAATTTAATTTTTCATTTAACTTTTTGTCTACAGCTAAATGAGATCTATTTCTCCTTCATTTGGTCTTTTTTTTCTGTTATTAGTTATTTCTGTTGGATATTTTGATGTCTCTCTTATCAATGGGTCTGTTGAATTTGAAGAATGAATATACAGTGTGTTTGGTCATGAATTAGCGACAATTTAAGGGCATCAAATATACCTAATATTATCGAAACCTACATTGGGAAGTTTACCCCCTTAGTGTTGGAGTAGCCCCCATTTTAAATTTACTTTCTTATTTTCGTTCCTTCCAAATAATATCAATTTCTTTGGCACAAAGGTCCTAAACATATAAAAAAAAAGTTTTTTGAAAGATGATAGGTACTATACAACCTTTCATTAAAGAAAACAATATGAAAACATTCCATTTGAAAATGGCATAAAATTTTTTTTCTAAACTAATGTACTTACTGATTTTCTCAATAAATCCGCAATAATACAAGAACTAGCGCGTTGAAGTATAATTTTTATTCAATGATTTAACACGCACGGATACTAGCTACGAAACAACACCTACATTTCTGTAAATTACATAATTTTGAGTTATTGCTGTTCGAACATGACCACTACGCGAGCGAGCGCCCAAACTTTTTTTTTCTTGATACAGATAGTCGGGGGTGTGAACAGGTTGGGAAATATTGTTGTTGTAGTAATTATAGTGAGCAGGACAAAAACTTTTGTTGATTAATTTGTTTGTTTGATCATTAAAAATTATCGAAAGTACAGTACTGAGTTTAATTCTATTTTATCAATTTTCATAAGGGGCATGTTCGAATAGCAATTACTTTCTAATTATGTAACTTACAGAAATTATGTTGGTTTCGTTTTGTAGCTAATATTCCTGCTTGTTAGCTCATTGAAAAAAATTATACTCCAATGTGCTGCTAGTTCTATTGCGGATTTACTAAGAAAATCAGTACATTTTTCCATTAAATTTTTTTGGAGAATTTTTTGTGACATTTCTAAGATGAATGTTTTCATATTATTCCACTTTAAAAAAAGGTGGTGATATCATCATTCAAAATATTTTTTTTACATCTGTAGGACCTTTATGTTCAAAGAAATCGATAATATTTGGAAGGGTCAACTTAAATGAAAAAGTAAATTTTAAATTGGGGCTACTCCAAAACTGAGGGGTTAACTCCTCAATGTGGGTTTTTTTGTCAATAAAATTAGGTATATTTGATGCCCTCAAATTATCGCTAAGTCATGACCAAACACACTGTATGGGTAATAGGAATAACATTATATTATTTTCATGGTTTGTGAGGATTAAAATCATTTTAGGCTACTCTTCTACCAATTATATCATTACTTCCTCATTAAATGTTGAAAAAATTCGACAATGAATGCACAAGCATTGAAAATGGGGGGATTAGATCATTAGTTTTCGTAATAATTGGATATATTCCATTCAACTTTCTTGATCTGAACTATTGAAAATTCGTTATCCCTTAAAAAACATGTAGAATATCTAAACAACCTGTAGATAAAAGAAAGCCTGAGCATGGAACATAGTTCCAGTTCAAAATGACCCATCCACTTCTGACCTATGACCGAAATAGATTCCCCTTTACAAAGTACCTATATATCAGAAATCTGCAAGCGAACTGCTGCATTAAACGTTCCTCATAATTATTTCACTCACCAACTCACACTCAGCCAAGTTCATCGAGTTGAAGTCTAATTGATACATAATAAATGGCGAATTACTGAAGTGCCTGAATAGGAACAAATTTAATTACAACACCTTCTGAATGCACTCAAACAACACGGTAATGATATAGTCAAAGTTTCACTGAACTCGCCTAGTTATTCTTACTCTTTGTTCAATTTTCATTGAAAAGTTAATTTGGTGGAAGTTTTGTTGCTTCCTTTATGTATTTCAAAGTTTGTTTTTTTTTCTGTGATGTAATTATCCAATGAGGATTAATCGACTTGTTCTGAGTCAATAATTAAGACAGATGCCATTTCTCCCCAATTTCAAATTGGTTCTTCATGAAATTTTGTTTCATCCGTAGACGAATTCATATGTTGTGAAATTTTTTATAACGGACCATTTACTAAAGTATTATTTGAGCTATTTTCATCATTTTTAATTCTTGTCTTCAACATTTCGTCCAGAGTTCGCCAGCCATCGTCAGAAATACACTCAAAACTTGCTACTTTCAGAGAAGCCATTTTTCCTTCTTCTTTGAAATCTTCGTCAGATTTGACAGTTTTCAGAAACTAATCATTCGTGAATTCCATCGAGATATAATTGAGAAGAGACGCTATGACATACAATTGAGTAAGGAAAAATGGTACCACTGGGCGGGGCTAAGTCAGGGACCAATATGGCGGAAAGTTCAGGGTTGAATTAAGTTGCCAGTTTTTCTGTTTACAGATTTCACCCAAAAAATACGACGTGTTGGGTCTTGAGGAATCCTGTTCAAATAAGGTCAATTGAATATCAAATAATCGATTTTTCTTCAGGCGATAATATACACATATAATAAGATATCAGATTACCAAGACAGACTAGCAAAAAATTTCGAATGCGGATTGTTCAGTAGGTACTCATCTCTACCTGTGATATGTTTTTCCTCTAATTTTCTTCTTATCTGTCTCTTCTCTGCTTGAAGAAAGCCTAAAGGTTGACGCTCACTTGGACGAGACGAGACGAGACGAAGCGAAGAGTTGTTTTCCGCAGGCACGATTTGCACTGAATCAAACGATTCTGATCTTCGCTTCGCGCCTCCCAAGTGACCGTCTACCCATTTGATTCAGTGCAAATTGTGCCTGCGGAAAACAACTCTTCGCTTCGTCTCGTCCAAGTGAGCGTCAACCTTTACAGTGCACGATACGATTTTATTGTATATTATTAAGCAGAAAACATCACAATTTAACTGTAAACATGCGCAAGAATAACAATTCCTGCAGAAAATTCAACGATTGTCAATTTTGACGTTAGGTGGTAGTAATATGGCGCATTTGATACAACGTTTATTTCAATGATGACAACTCTATACTAGCCTACCTCTATGTCAGAAATACACTCAAAACTTGCTACGTTCAGAGAAGCAACTTTTGCATCTCCTTTGAAATCTTCGTCATTCACGAATTTATTCTATTCATGATTGAATAATAAATGTCAAATACTCAATTCGATATTTTCTGAGCTGGACCTTCTTATTAGATCCCAGCTCTTTTTGAGATCAAGATATGGTTGACTCATGGAATTTTCTATAATTGACTTCTAAGCTGCTTACTTGATTTTCAGTTTTCGGTTTTCTTTTTGATATTATGAAACTTTCACCCCATAAAATCATACGGCATTCATTCAAAGCATGCGGAACAAGTTTTGATTTATCAGTATCTCCCTGCTTAGCTTCTTTTCGATAACAAGAATTTTCTATGGTTCTGTTAATACTATGGCCACAAAATTCAGTTAATAAATCTTTATTACAAAAAAAAAATCCCTCGAATCGGATAGCATTTTATGGAAATATGAAGTTTCTTTTTTTCCATGTTCCAATTGAATGGTTCTGTTCACACTATGGCCACAAAATTTTGCATGAGGATTGTTATCATCATCTTGCATTTGTCCGTAACATTTCATTCCGATTGGTTTCGTTTTTCTGAGATATGAGGCACAGAAATTTTGAAAGGCCATATTTTATGGAACGATTGACTGGTTGAAGAACTTAACCGAGGCATTTAGGACCCGAACTCATCCTGAAAACTTCAAGTCTCTAGGATAATCCTTTCGAAAGTTATTGTGCTAACGGACGACCTCACGCAGAGAATTCAATTTGACCACGAATTCGTCATCAGGGAGTTTAACCCTATCGTTGGAGAACATTTTCGATTCAAAATTCGAAAATTACAGACATCGGTTTAATCGTTTAAGTAGAACGAGCGCTCAAGAATTATGAAAATAGCCCAAATAATATTTCAATAGGTGAAAGATTGTGAGGGTTCAGTGGAAACTTTCAGCTATAATAATTGTTGCTCCTGATATTTACAGCTATTGTGTCCTTCCAATGATATTTGTAATTTTTTCCATCTACAATTAAATACTGAGCAACGTCTAGCTGCAGGAACTACATTTGAACACTTTGATGTGGTTTTGGTATACATTCAATTATATTTTTTTCGTTTCAGGAAAGTGACTGTGATAGCATCGTTAGTTCACCAGAACCTGCGTACGCTATGGGAGTGGATATGGGTACCAATGGTGCCAAACCTTATCCCAACAGGATGAAGGAAGAAGAACCAACTAACGAACCCCAGGCTCCTCCACATAACCCTCAGATGAATGGTGGGAGTAAGTAATTTTTCCCAATCTTGAGTAAAATATTTAAGACAAGTGTGGGTTTCTTTCTAAATAAGCAAAACAGCTTTTTGATGTTATAGAGAATTTTCCAATAAGAAGTGTTATTTTGATATTCGAAGAAAAATGTCATTTTTCAATATGAGTGATCGGATGTTCATTTCATTATAAAGAAGAAGCTATGCCGTTAATAGTGGAAAATAAAATCAGGTAAATGACCACCACGACCACGCTTACAGGACCATATACTTTTAATGCAATTTTCCATAACCAAATCACAAAGTGGCTGCCCTATGTCTTCGATAGCTTCACGAATTCCATCTTCGAGGTCTTGAATCGACGCTAGGCTATTGGCGTAGACATTCTCTTTCACGTGGCCCCAAAGGAATAAGTCGCAAGTTGTTAAATCACAAGATTTCGGTGGCCAATTGTGATCACCCCTTCTAGAGATAACACACCCAAATCTTTATGCAAAATACGGCGTAATGACGTTTGGGAATGCCTAATTCCAAAAAACGACGAGGAATGGACAAACCTTTTTAATAGGTTCTACCTCATTTTTGAGTTTTAGTCGCAATATCGAAACAAAAATATTCTTGACCAGAATATGACAATAAGGGTGGGTCAAAGTTCAATTTTTGATAGCCAATGAAATTGAAATTGTCAAGGAAGATGAGGGAGTGACAGATATATCCACTTTACTGTTTTCATCCCAGTTTTCTTCAAAAAATTTGCATAAAGAAAAATATAACGGGTAGAAGCTCAATCAATCTTCAAGAATTTAATAACCACAACTCTCATTACCGATAATGATACTCGTTCAGTATAAAGAAGAAAACACATTTTTTTCATCGAACAATTGTTAATGATGAAAGTTTGGAGAAATTAAAATATCATTACATATGATCATTACGCCTTCCATTTTTTGATGAGTAACATTCTAATTTTCAGTGGCAGGCCTTATGACGTTACAGAATTTGGCGTCCTTACAACAGAATCTACCCTTATCATCCAATATGCAGAATATGTCATCAATCGGCAACCCTGCAAATACTCCCCTAAATCTCAGCGTCAGTTCATCAGGTAAGTATACAAAATAAGTGTGCCAACTGTGGATTTCTCATGAAAAATAAAAAATTTTTTTCTTTCATTTTCTCCTCCGTTTGACAGAATTGAGTTTCTGTTCACACATTGTAACTATGCGTCCGCAAATTGTTTTTGAGCGCTCGTTTCACTTACACGAGTGCTATATCGTTTTGTCCAAATGTATGTAACTTTCGGATTCGGAGCCGAAAATGGTTTCAAACCATTTATTAAAAATTTTTTATCATGAAATTCAAGCACTTTTGAAAACCGTTCACTTCAGAGCAATGAACAGGAGTACCTATTTTGTGTAAAACACATTGGCGCATCAGAATTCGAGTTATCAAACTCTCGTTTAAATTCAATATTCCTGCACAGGCACGTCAAATGAAACAGAGTGCTAGAAGTAGCTATTATCAGTGACAATGTGTGTACAGAAATTAACTGAAAATAATATAAATTTTTGATACCCTGTATCACTGAAAGGAAGACCCGGAGGAAAAAAGGAAAGAAAAATGTATTGTTTCAAGAGCTCATATTTATATGGACTTTTTTCTTACAATTATGAGTAAATTCATACCCTCAAGTTGTGACATACTATTATGTAACACCCTGTATAGTTGACCGTTGATAAATGATGAATAAAATTGACTTTATCCGCTTATTCACTGTTTTTTCTTCTAGCTGCAACCCCAAGAAGCCACCAGTCCACCACACCTAAGATGGAGAATCTGTCCAGCATGCTGCCTAACCCTCTTTCATCTCATCCAGCAGCTGCTAATGGCCTTCAAGCCACCCCTAACCCAATGCTAGCGGCACAGCAACCAGTACTTATGCCACAAATGATTTAGCATCTGGTCAACTCGTTCCTGGCATACAGGGTGCTCAATTACTCATACCCACCTCTCAAGGTAAAGCTTAAATATAGTATCAAGTTTACAATATACCTACAGTGGAATTTGTTGATGTGAAATCTTGCTGAATAATATTTTATAAATAGTTTTTGAATAGGATAAACAAAATTGGACCCGATAGACTTCCTTGTGGCATTCCACGTTCTGATTGCTTTACTGATGATTTTGCTCTTACTCTTTTTTCTTGATTTCAATTCTCTGCTTCCTTTCCGTTAAGTAGGATTCAAACCATAACAGGGCCCTACATCTTACTCCCATCTTCTTCAGTTTTTCCAAAAGGTGTGGTCTTGATAAACAGTCATAGGACTTTGTGAGATCCACAAAAAGGGCCAGTGCTAGGTTGTCCAATTCAATCAGTTCCATTATTATTTTTAAGAATTTAAATAGGGCAGTTTGTGAAGATCTTCTCCGAAGATAGCCATGCTGAGAGTTCGAAAAAATATTGCTATCATTTACAAAATTATTTTGATGTGACAACATTATTTTACACTTTCAGGTTTGGTAACCCAGACAATCCTCACCATCCCAGTAAATCATGTAAATAGCACGGATCAAATAGTCAACTTAGCCTTAAGTAATGGTCAAGTGGTTTCTACTTCTCTAGCCAACCTTCAGGCAATGGCACACACTAACTTACTGAATAATACTGCTGCAGCGGCCGCGGCAGCTAACCCAGGTAAACTTTCATAAGATCAGAGACAACTCTGTTGTGTCTGCATAAAAAGCGGCCTACAGACGATCAACTTAGTTGAAAACTATATTGTCAACTAGGTTGTAAACCAAATGAAAGTGAAAATAGCGGTTGTCAACCAAGTTGAAAACATCAACTCAGCGGTGTTTTCCGTCGAGTGAACTACACCTTTTACAGTTGTAATTCAGAAAATCAAAGTTCAATTTCAGAAAAGGGAACATGTATTTCAGAATAGGAATATGTTATTCAGAAAATAGGAATTGAATTTCAGAATAGTTAATTCAATTTCAGAAAAGTGAAATTGAAATTCAGATTAGGAAGTTGTATTTCAGAAAAACAAAGTTTTAATTCAGAATAGTGAATTGAAATTCAGAAATGGCAAATTCAATTTCAGAAAAGGAAAATTGTAATTCAGAAGTTATAAATTGAATTTCGGATAATGTAATACGGTACCCAAACCACTATACTTTTTTTGGCAAATAAATGATTCATTACATAATATTATGTAGATATATGTACTATATAACATAGATATAATTAGGTCCATATTCATGTTCATTATATCTCGAGTAACTAATTCTGAATTACAATTTCCTTTTTCTGAAATACAAGTTCCCATTTCTGAATTTCAAATCACCAATTCTGAATTACAATTTATATTTTCTGAAATTCAAATTACCCTTTCTGAATAACATATCACTATTCTGAAATTCAAATTACGCTTTCTGAATTACATATCACTATTCTGAAATTCAAATCACCATTTCTGAATATCAATTTACTTTTCTGAATTAAAATTTCCATCTTCTGAAATTCAATTTCTGAATTACATTTTACGTTTTCTGAATTACAATTGGAAAATGTGTAGTCGGCTGACTCGGAGTAATTATCGAAAAATGGAGAAATCTCAAATTATATGTTAATTTAAACGATATATGCGACGATAAGGTGCAGCACACTCCTAAGAATAGTAGAATTTGGACGAAGGAGTGGTACAAAAAATCGGTCTCAAGTTTCCCATTCCGATTTACTGAAAGAACTTTTCGAATTTTGAGCCGAAAATGGTCTCAAACGATAGGATTCGAATCCCTGATGACGAATCCGTGGTCAAATTCAATTCGTTTCGTGGGTCCGTCCGGCCTTAAACACGATAACTTTCGAAGGGATTGTCCTAAAGACTTGAGATTTTCAGGGTGAGTACGTTTCTCAGATGCCACGGTTAAGTTCGTTAACCAGCCAAATTTCACGGGATGTTCTATGAAATATAACTATTCCAAATATTTGCTCTTTAATATCTCAGTCAAAACGAAACCAATCGAAACAGAATTCCTCGGTCACATCCAAAATAATCATGATAAGCCTCATGCAAAATGTTGTGGCCATAGTGTAAACAGACCCATTGAAAATTCAATTAGAATATTGAAAAGAAGAATCTTTATACTCGTATTTCCATAACAAGATATCCGATTCGAGTAAAATTCATATTGTGAATGAGATTGATATACTGAATGTTCATGCGAAATTTCAAAAGAATCATCTAATAGAATTTGTTCTTCTAATTATTGATTTTTCACATATTTCATTTTGTTCAATAATTTTCAGAATACAATTCCAAGCATGCTGGGATTTGGCATTCATTTACTTAGCATGAATCTCAAGTCCCATACAGAAGTTTGAGGTATAGCATTAATGCTTCACCAATGAACAAGCGTTCAAAAGCCCCTGCCTAGGGATTTCTCTATAAACCTCGGATTTTATTCTCCATATTTTCGGTAGATCTTTCAAACAATCAAACAAATCTAACCAAACTTGAATTTTTGGAATATTGCTTATATTGTCTAGTTAAATTATTACCTTTCATCGAATACGTACGACGAATATTGAATACGCTATGTGATGTTCACTCTACAAGGTAGAATTCCAACTCGTGTTGTCAACCTAGTTGATGACTAACACACAGACGATCCAACTGAGGGTACGTTCAGATGATGGGCGTTCAATGCGCGTCGATCGCGCGTTAAGTTTTTGATTAGTGTTCATATGGTGCGCGTTTGGTAGGCGTTGAACGCGCTTTCTGTCGAGGCCGTCCCAGTACAGTACACGATACACAAACACCGGTATGCCGACGCGCATCGAGAGTGACGTCACTGGGAACATTTCCATAGCATTTGCCTGATTGAAGAGAGAGAAGAGAGAGAGAAGGGAGAGAGAATTGATTAGAATTTGTTCTCCTAATGACGTAGATGGGTAGATGCTCGCGCCGGACGAGTTTAGACCACGAATCTGGCATACCGGTGTTTGTGTATCGTGGTACAGTATCATTTTGAGTTCTACATTTGTTGGATGGATGTAGACTCAGTGTTAGCGATGATTTTATATCGACGGCAGAAACGACGCTAAAGAAGACGGAGATATTGGGTTCATCCAATTTTTTCATACAGATTAACTGAAAGTATCGCTATACGCTTTTCTATTTCACATATAAATAATTCCGTATTAAAAGCTTCCATTTCCATTGTGAACGATTCCTGTCCGGACCTTGAAACACGACTATACGCATCAAAAGCGCGCGTTCAACTGAACAGTTGCATAAGGTTTGTTTTGGTTACGCTTAAGAACTGATCCTGGACGGTTCGCAAGTGCGCACATTCCGAATTTGTGTTTAAAATTCGCAACAGCGCATGTAGGAACCGTCCTGAACAGTTCTGAACTCGGAACCAAAACAAACCTATAGAAAACCAGTGATCTTGAAGCACGCGTTAGCGCGCGTTGACTACGGTACGGCGCTAGCGCAGCGTTGAACGCGCGTTGCATAGAAACGCGCGTTAGCATGTGTACTCCGAGAACAAAATACCTGTAGTTGTAAACGCGCGTTGAGCGCTCATCATCTGAACGTACCCTTAGTCGTCAAACCGATTTGTTCTCGCATTAACCTAGTGTTCAACCTGGAATATCAACCACCAACGAGCCTACAGAGGTTTAACTTGGTCGTCAACATGCCGTGTTAACAACTTAGTTTTCGACTAGGTTGATCGTCTGTAGGCCGCTTAAGATGAAGCTAATCTGTAGTTTTTCACAGCTGTTTCTACGCTTTTTGTTCATTCTTGAATGAGAAACAAATTATTTTTCAAATTGCATAATTTATAATGAAAACTCACTCAAAGTTGAACCAACTAGTGGTTTAATATCATGATGGTAAAATAATTCAGTACTGTTCTAATTTTCAGTGACAAACGGCAGTATAGGACCGAATTTATTGGCAAACACAGGATTGTCTCATCTTCTCAACAATGGTTCGTCCCAAAATTTACTGCAAAATCTCCCCAAATTGTTGACGTCTCATTCTCCGACGCAGCCCTTGCTGAATCCCATGAATCAACCACCAATAATTACGTCACAGGCGCAAATGATGATGCATAATAATTCCACTAGTCCGCAAAGTACACCCCCTCATAACCATAGGTGAGTACGAAAATAATGCATGATTCCGATTAGTGATTAGTATTCATTTCGAATAACTGAGGATCAACAAACATAATGAAGAGAACTACAGATACGTTAGGTACATTGAAAAATTTGGGACGAGCATGGTCTCACTGTATTGAGTTGATGTACCGGGTGTCCTGAATTGGTTGTGTAGTAAGGGGATCTCAGAAACCCGATGAGCTAGAACAAAATGTAATAAAGAAATATTGATAACTTCAATGAAAAATGCCTGTATAATGTTTTAGTTTCCTGTTTAAAACTTCAGTAATAAAGAATATATGAGAAATTTTTATTTGACGCCATTTAACAATTTTCTCTAAAAGTTCGAAAACGGTTTAACTCAGAAGGTTGCGATTTTCACCGAATGAACTCTCTCGAAAATCGATCCCGAAAATGTGCCACTTATTTTATTCTAGCTCATCTGGTTTTTGAGATCCCCTCACTAGAAAACAAATTAGGACACCCGGTAAACATAAGAAACGATAGAATATAATATGAAATTTGTATCAGCCAGCCAACAAACAATGGCAGTTAGAGAATGGGAACTTGAAGAGCTGTATCAAAAAAGTCCCTACACTCAGTAAATTAGAATTGAGGAAAATGACGGGCGTAGTCACCAGTCATTGTACCCTGTACAGTGAATAGTCACTTGCTGAACATGTCAAAAGATCTCGAAGCCTGCCGCTTCTAGCAATTGTGCAGCTGTTCATAGGAGAAATCTATGATTTTTAGAAAACCATTTAGGTTTTCACTCCCAGTTTCCGAGTCTCTGAAACAGAAATAATTAAAAAAATTCAATTAAGATGAAAAGCTCCTGCGTAAATTGTTGCACTAATTTGTCAGGAGCAAATTGGTTTTGAAAAAATTGTTGCCTCACAGTAAAACTCTCAGAGGAAATAAATGGAAAGGGTATTGTAACGTTTTGGTGTCTATATCAGACGCCTTCTACAGACAAACTTGCAACATCTTTGGCATTGTGTATCTTTTCGTTTCCAGTCTAATTGACAAGTTTGTCTGAAGAATGAGTCTGATATAGATACCAAAACATTACAATATCCTTTCCATTTATTTCCTTTTAGAGTTTTACTGTTAGGCAACAACTTTTTCAAAACCAATTTGCTCCTGACAAATTAGTACAAGGATTTACGCAGGAGCATTTCATCTTAATTGAAAAATTTTAATTATTTTTGTTTCAAAGACTGGGAGTGAAAACCTAAAGAGTTTTCTAGAAATGCATAATTCTTCCAGATTATATTTCAATCGAAATCTATGATTCATGATCCTCGAAACCGAAGCAAATAATAGACGTAGCACGCAGACAAGTTACAGAATTAATTAATGCTTTACCAGAAAAATGAAGAGCGCACATTTGCACAAAAGATCTTACACTAAAGATGGTTTCTGCTGAACTGGAAGTGCCGTAACACTATAAAGCAATCAGCAAGTGGCAATAAACTGACTCTTCTCTTGCTGCCAAGGCATTTGGTGTTGAAGGAAATGAAGAAGCCGATGAACTTGCAAAAAGTGGATCCAGGTTAACACCTGCTGGATTTGGGCTTAGAAAACCCCAATATGACCAAGCGGTCCACCAATGGGAATTGAATGAGAGAATAACTTTTCGGAGAAACAGCCCTTGACTTACTCAGTCCAATAAATTCGTGATGATTTCACCTACCTATACAAAAAAGCTCCTGAAGCTGTCACGAGCTAAGCTTCGCGTGGTGGTGGGACCGCTGACGGAGCACTGTCTCAACAAACATCATTTGTACCGTATGGGAAAGTCAGCAGACGAGATTTTCAGACTTGGCAGAAGCAGCAACATCTGAACTCGCGGTATGCAAGTATCCAGAACGGGCTCGGCAAAAAACCATTTAAATGGGGAAACTGGTTATGGATGCCCAACAGGTAACGAACAAGGCTTCTAAGAAGATTGTAAGGTGATGAATGAACTGCTTTTCCAGATAAAGAAAGTGATTTTAATGTCTCAACATGTTTCGAGCATAAGTAGCTTATCTTCAGGAGAAAAAACACGAAAGTTAAGCTAAAAAACAAGCAACTCATGGAGAAACAGCAACGAAGCCAAATATAGAACATCAAAAGTTGAATTGAATGCAGTACCTAACTTCAAAAAACAAAAACAAAGAAGGAAAAGTTAAAACAATTGAAATATATATCAAATCAGTTGATTTGTGGTCAGTTTTTAGAAATACATAAACAGCTACCAAACGAATTGCAAGAATTGAAAAAAGGCAAAATGTCACCAGAATAAACTTAGAGGAAATCTTTAACACTGGATGCTTGCTAAAGACATGTTATTTTTCAAAGTGACCTCAAATCAACTTATTCTATATCTATTTTAATTGTTTTATCTTTTAGTTCTTTGTCTTTGTTTTTCAAGGTTAGTTACTGTTGCTGTTGCTCCATGAGTTTTTTGTTTTTTAGCTTCACTTTCGTGTTTTTTTCTCCTGAAGATGAGCTACTTATAGCTCGAAACATGTTGAGACATTAAAATCACTCAAGTTTTTTATCTGGAAAAATGTTTTATTCACTTTACAATGAACTGCCCAGATATCAGGACATTCAATACTAGATTCTGGGGAGGTTGTCGGCTTTATTATTGCCATTGATGTCCTCCTTGGGTTTCCACGAAAGAATAGGGTAGAGAACAAAAGATCTACATGGTCGCAGTTCCCGGAAGACTAACCTTGCCATCATAACGAGCAGTGTGCTAAGTAATAAAATAAAACGGTCAAGATGCTGCCAGTTCTGATTTTTCTTCTTCTTCTTCTTCTCTGTGCGGTGCCTTACCGGCCGAACCGAGGCCTAGTGGCCCATTGTTCACCCACATCGTTCCATAGAGACTCAGCTCCTCAGACACGAAGACAGAAACGTCGCGAGCCTGCCAGGAGTGGTCCCTCTCACCATAGGAATAGAAGGTGTTGGATTTCCTAGGTGTGTTGACCTTAACTCAGTAAGGTTTCCACAGTTGAACAAAATATGCTCAACCGTTTCATCAGTACTCCTGCACCACCGGCATAGGGAGCAGCTCGTCAATCCCATTCTCTTCAAATGCTTGTTAAACAGTTGACCAGTCCATGCACCAGTCACCAGACCGAGTTGTTTCCTCTCCAGCAACAGAAGCCTATTGACCTCAGATCGCGAGGACGGTCTCTCAATGAGAATCCTTGACCACCTCAGGCCCACCCCTGCGCTCCATTCCGAGGAAAATTCCCTGTTCAGCCAGTTCCTGAAGAAACTTCTGACAGATGTGCGACAGATTGGCAGCGAAGGCTTCGGACCAACAAATGCTAATCCGGCTCCCCGCCTAGCCAGTTCATCTGCCTTGACGTTACCAGGTATATCCGCATGAGCCGGACACCAGATTACTTTCAAAAAGTTATCAGAGCCCAGCCCACGCAGAGCTTCCCTGCATTCTTCTACCAAAAGAGAATCAACTCTAACATCGGATAGAGATTTCAGAGTTCCCTGGCTGTCGCAACATATATAAATGTGCTGGCCAGAGTATCCCCTGCGAATATTTTCCAGTGCGCATGCAAGAACCGCAAATAGCTCACAATGGAACAGTCCTTCCCCAGAGGGATAGCCTGATTGAAGTGAGGACCCACGATACCGGCCCCAGACCCTGTTGCTGTGACAGAGCCATCAGTGAACCACGTGGGACCCTCTGGACTAAGAAGCATGTTTGATGAAGACCATAGGTCTCTGTCGGGAACAATTACCCTGTAGGGTTCGTCGAAGTAGAACTTAGTGCCCGCGCGGTCACCTCTTTGGAGAAGGGGAGCGTGAGCATCCTTAACCATTTTGAGAGCCCTCGCGTACCCAGTGAAGTGTCCTCCATCGCCCCATTGTCCCCGTTCCCAGATTCCTAGAGCTGTCTTCATAGCCACCTCCTTCACAACTAGGTGCAAAGGAGGGAGACCCAGCAGACATTCCATCGCTGCTGTAGCCAGTTCTGATTAGATCATTTAATCTAATATGGAAATGAAAGGCAAATCTTTATATTCCCTCTGTTGTGCAAATGATTTTACCCTTTCGCCTTTTTTTGGATAAGATCTTTTTGTGCTCGTTTCAAAGTTTTTTCAAATAATCTAGTCTCCGCCTATTAGTTTAATTAAGAAAATAAATTACGCAAAAGTGCGCAACTAGAACTCAAAATTGAAATTTCTAGGAATCTCATGACACCTTCGAACCATTATGGCGAATCGAAGCTGCATCAATCGTCGCTACCCCAAAGTTGTACGCCTCCGAACATTCCATCTATTCCTTCGATTAACGGGGAATTAACCATCACCCCAAGTCACGGACACAATTCTAGTCAGAATTACAAGAGGTCGCCACCGAGAAGCGAATCACCAGGTGGAAATGACAATTCCTCGAATGATCTGATGATAGATTCACCAAGTAAGTTGTCTAAAATTTCTCACTAGGTAGTTCTTTGTTTTCTTCGATTGTTTCTATATCTTTTTGGCAATTAGGCTATTTTATTGTTCAAAAAATTTCAAATAGGGTATAATTAATACTCATGTTTCATCCTGAATATTTGTCGGTTTTTGCTTTCGTTTTTATACACCAGATGCTGCCTACTGCTTGTTTTATTTACTGTTGATTGAAAACCAGCAACATAAAAAGAGTTTGAACACCTAATAACACTCTTAAAGAGCAATGTATATATGTATTTGTTGAAGTATTTGGCGTGGAAACTTGCTACTTCTCTAGATCTCTCCCATTAATTCCTATTCTTACCAGTAAGTATCTACAATGAGGAAGTTGTTAATCAACTTTTATAGGAATAGGTATAATGGCGAAATTAACTCTTCTGTTCTTAGATCAAGTTTATTTTGAACAATTTTATTCGTTAGATTCCATAAAAATAAACGAGTATTGGGATATTGCTTTTTGATTGATATAAACACTTTTCTCTTCATCAAATTAATTGACATAATTTCATTACCGATAATTGTCATCAAAGTATAGTATTTATTGTTAATGTGAAGATGTCCTAGTGACTGTTAATTTAATGTAGCAATTCGCAAGTAAAACCCTGAGCAGAACCTGTGAGCGATCGTTTATTGGAGGAGCAATAAGGCTATTACCCCTAAATTTTGTATAGATTTGGGATTGATACTTAACATATGAATAGTTAAATATGTTGAAAATCGTTCACTAAAAATCGGAATTCTATAGTTCTGATTTCACAATCCTCTCGGAAATTTACATGATTGTTCACTTGGTCAATTTGCATCCTCAAATTTTATTACAATCGAAGGTTTCTTTGTGGAAATATTGGAATTTTTTCCGTTATGAGGAACTCCCACAAATATTTGCGTACTGCTTCGAATTAGTATTGAACAATTTACTGCAAAATTTCAGCTCAACATAATCGACAAATTCTGAATTATTCGATTGAATTGTATGATTCTGATTGTGCGATCCTCTCGAAATTTTGCATAAATATTTAGTATAAGAATCTGTACCCACAGAATGAATTTAACTACAATGGGATATTTTGTTCCAGAAATATACTGATTTTTTTTCAATATTCCGATGGATTTTTCAATTGTTTTATTGACACTATGGCCACAAGTTGTCGTATGAGGCTTCTTATGAGTTTCTTGTCATGTGGCAAATTCTTTTCATTTTCGTACTGTTAAGATGAGATCAATGGCATTACTGGCTATGTGAGGAAATTAATAAAATGCTCAACTCTTCTGAATATCCATTTTTTAGTTATTATTGTTTTTTCAATATCACACAACCTCTCGGAAAGTCACAACCACTGATTTTATGAAGTTTATTCGATTTATTTTTGTGATTCATCTAAAAACTCCATTTCTAATAACACTGCAGTACTTATGGCTTTGTAGAATCAGAACTGTAAAGGGTACAGATCACCGAGGTCAACTTCTAATATAGAAAAATTTATCCTAATGTATATGTGGCCAAAAGAGGCAAATACTTTCACTATTACATCTTAATTTGAATAGAACAGTAATAAAGTAATTTATCAATGCAATCAACTTAAATCGTGCTGTTTCTTATTTAATTTCGTTGTACTTGGAAAGATATTGGTATATTATAAAGATCTTTTTATTTACAGATCAACCAACGATAAGCCAGACTAACAGCAACGTAATCGATGGAATTAATTTAGATGAGATCAAAGACTTTGCAAAAGCATTCAAACTACGACGACTCTCTCTAGGCCTAACTCAAACTCAAGTTGGCCAAGCCTTGAGCGTCACAGAAGGTCCAGCCTACAGTCAAAGTGCAATATGCAGGTAACTTTTTTAAATTTAGTAAGGGATTTTCCAATAAGAGGTGTTATTTTGAAAAAAAAGAAAAATGCCATTTTTCAATATAAATAATCGGATGTTTATTTCATTATAAAGAAAAAGCTATGCCGTTAACAGTGGAAAATAACATCAGGCAAATGACCACCACGACCACGCTTACATGACCATATCCTTTTAATGAAATTTTTCATAACCAAATCGCAAAGTGGCTGACCTATGTCCTCGATAGTCTCACGAATTCCATCTTTGAGGTCTTGAATCGTCGCTGGGCTATTGGCGCAAACCTTCTCTTTCACGTGGCACCAAAGGAAGAAGTCGCAAGGTCTTAAATCACAAGATCTCGGTGGCCAATTGTGATCACCTCTTCGAGAGATAACACGATCCGGAAACTTTTCCCGCAAAAGATCAATGGTTTCGTTGCTTGTGTGACCGTCTTGTTGAAAGTTAACGTTGTCCAGATCAATACTATCAAATTTCGGTCATAAAAAATCATTAATCATTTCTCGATAGCGCAATCCATTCACCGTAACTGTTGCTGTAGCCTCATTTTCGAAAAAGTTAGGTCCAATAACTCCGCTGGACCATAAACCGCACGGGTTCGATTTTTCACATCACTAACTTATCCCAACAGCTCGAATTTTTCCACAAATTTTTTTTGCGGTCCGACAAGATGCTTCACGACGACCCAAAAATGATCGAGTTTGACGAACCGTCTCTGCCAAATTTTCACCATTTTTATAGTGAATTTTAATAATTTCAATGCGTTCTTGAAGCGTGTATCGTTTCATTTTTATTAATGGCGTAGTTTCTGCTTGTCAAATGTCAAAAAATGACAGCTTCGAACGTGAAATCTACCGAAGTAGCAAGCTATTCAAAATAACACCTCTTATTGAAAAACCCTTCATATATTCTTGCGTGATACAGAGCATAAAGAACTCATATAATGCATAGAACATCTGCAGTTTGAGTTGATTACATCCAGATTTCATTTAAAGCATTCAGGCACAGGGCATATAACATTCTGAAGCATGAGATGATACTAAATTATTTCTGTGTGTTTCTGTTGGGCCTTTTTTCTAATAAAATTGGTTTTTTCCCAGTGCCCTGGCTTCACAGATGTTTGCAGCCGCGCAACTCACTTCTCAGCAGCAAGCAATGTACGTAATTCTTCATATTTGATTGTTGAATTTGAATTATTTGTTCAACGCCAGGGCACTGGCATCCTCTTATCTCCTCAGAGCTATTCGTAACAGCTCTAAATCAAGAATGGCAGTGTCCTGTGCTTGAAACGTAGACATTAAGTGTGACATCTAATGGATAGATTTGACACATGTATCTTTTTTAGGTTTGAAAAGTTAGATATAACCCCGAAAAGTGCGCAGAAGATCAAACCTGTACTGGAAAGATGGATGAAAGAGGCAGAGGATAGGTGAGATATAACTTTTATTTGTCTTTTTCTCAACCTGCACTCCTGGGTATATCATTTGAAAGCTCAAACCTACTAAATTTGTTTTTTCAAAGTGGTTTGTCAATCGATGATTCCGCAAACACATATATACTCCGTTCACGAAAGGTTGAGCACATAGTAGGCGTTTCTTTATTTATCTGAAGTTGGCAGTATTTGCTGTCATAACGTAAAATAAATTCAATGTTGCCGAATGTACCCGGCCTAGTCCGACGAGCTGGCGAGTTATCAGACAACTCTTTGCAATATTGACAACATTGCGTATCAATCTGACAAGAAAATAAACATCATAACCTAAAATTTCAATATACACAGTGGAATATGTCAAATTATCATGGCCAACCGACGGCTCAACCTTTCGTGAACGGACTATACATTTGTTGACCCAGAATCTGACCATTTGAGGATTTTCCTTGAGCCTACTACAAAGATGAACTTGGAAATCAAAGTGGAACTTTTTCGTGTCAAACAAGTATTATTAATTTCAACGCTACTTATGTTTCGACCTTTTCGAAAATAGGGTCATCTTCTGGCATCTGCAGACAAACATACGGGAACAGTCATAAAATACGCTTTATGGAATAAATGCATATATCGGGTGTCCCAAGGTGAATGGCCTATTAGATTATTATGGAAACTGTTGATGGTAAAGATTTCAAATTTTATGGATCGATATTTGGTCACGTAAGGTATATTAAGAAGAAAATTTCTTTACTCATTTTTATAATAATTTCACGTTTCCAGTGTTGCCGGATGTACGACAATTTGGCAACAACTTTGTTATTTTAAATGGGACATCCGGTATTTCTATTTTTTATGATACTCCATGAAATATCACTTCTATTCACTCTCACCTTTTCAAACCTATCTTAGACGTTTTTTGAGTTATTAATTATTTTTCGAAATTTTAGATCAAATTGGCGTGTTACGAAAACGACTTTAGTTCGCTCATTTGAGATTTAATTCAAAAGTTTAGCAAGTCATTAGATATTGATCTGATTTGTGTCACAGCTTTTGAATTATAGTTGTCAGTTATAAAAGATGAACCAAAAAATCATCATTTGCCAAGTTATAAAACGTAAAGAAGTCTGTTTTTTCACCTAGTATATTTTTCAATTTTTGGAATCTGTAAAACACTCTACAGTTTTTCTATTCATGTGTCTATACCTATCTCAACTCGATTCCGAGTTATATTTTTGGTCTATCCTGTATAACTGACAACTATAATTCAAAAGCATTGACACAGATCAGATCAATATTTAATGACTTGCTAAATTTCTGGCGTAAATCTCAAATATTGAGAGAACTAGAGTTATTTTCGTGACACGCCAATTTCATCTTAAAAATCGAAAATAATTGAAAACTGTTAAAGATAGGTATGAAAAAGTAGAAGTGAATGAATTTGATTTTTTATGGAGTATCATGAAAAAAAATAGAAATACCGGGTGTTTCATTTAAAATAACAAAGTTGTTACCAAATGTCGTACCTCCGGCAACACTGGCAACATGAAATTATTTTAAAAATGTACCTTACTTTGCCAAATATCGATCCACAAAATTCGAAATGTTTACCATAGTTTTCATAATAATTTAATAGGCCACTCTCCTAGGGACACCCGATATATGGCCTCAAATAAAGGAGATCGTGTCTTTGGGAAAGCCAATAACAACGCTCTAAACTGAAGTTCTGACCATGAAAAATGTGCCAAAGTCTGTCTTGGCAGTACCAGGGAGCCAGAATTCACATATTGTCTCCGATTGTCAGATAGCGCTGAAGCTCCTAGTGGCCTTATACAGGGTGTTCCTAAATTGAACGTACCGGGTTTTTCACTATAATTTGACCCCCCCTTTAACTTTGTTACTAAAGGAGATAAAAAAAAATGTTTCGTATAAAAGTTTCACGAAATCAACTGAGGTTTTTTGATATGAGTTCAGAAACTGAAATATATACAGGGTGGCCAACATATTGATGGCAACTTCATTTTTTCAAATGGAACACCCTGTATATTTTTCCATGTTTGGCTAGCTCTTTTTCCCCTGATTTTGAATAAGTAACTTATGTTGGTCTCTTTTATTCTGAGAACCACAGAGTTTTAAATTTTAAGAACTACCTGCCAAGATCTATAATCATTTCACAAGTGGCAGAGTGCGTTTACTGAAAATGCTTATTTTTGGAGTTATAATAACGTCAATGGGAAGATATACAGGGTGAACAACATTGAATGCAACTATATTTTTTCAAATGGGACACTGTCTCTTCAATTTTCAGAGTTTCAAATTTCTGAAATGATGACACCGAATAAAAAAAATGTGAAATACCTACGAAATTCTTTATATCCAACCAATCTACTTAAAGTTTTGTTTTAAAATGAATACTTAACAATTACTTGACCAATGAAAAATGATAAACTATGGTAGTACGGTAAGAATAACATCAACTAAAGAAATTGCTCAAAATGACCACTTTCATTCAACACACATAGTTCATATAGTTGTCTCAAGTTGTTCAGACTATTTTTGATAGCATTATTATGGCTCCGATTCAAGTAAGAAATTAAAGCTTCAAAATTTGTTTCTAATCATTACAATATTACCATTATTTTTTGTGCGTTGACGGGATTAGTTCCGAATTATGGGTTTAATATTGGTTGATTTTATATCATTAAATTATTCTCCGCTTTCATTGATTGTCATTATTGCTGAAGTAATTCTTTTCCTTCAGTAACGTCTATAAAAACGTGTCCAACGGTGTTAAATCGGGACTATTTGGTGGCCATAAAATGGGTGCGCCATTACCAATCCAAAGATCAAATTGGCCACTTAATTATTCACGAACTTCCAAAACGCTATGCCAGATGGTTATTAAAATTTGAAACTCAGTGGTGCTCAGAATAAGAAAGATAGACCAACATATGTTACATATTCGAAATCAGGGGAAAAAGAGCTAACCAAATATGGAAAAATATACGGGGTGTTCCATTTGAAAAAATGAAGTTGCCATCAATATATTGGTCACCCTGTATATATTTCAGTTCCTGGACTAATATCAAAAAACCTCAGTAGATTTCGTGAAACTTTTGTATCAAACATTTTTTGTATCTCCTTCAGTAACAAAGTTAAAAGGGGGGTCAAATTATAGTGAAAAACCCGGTACAAACGAAAAGGGAGATTCCTTAAGTGAGTTTAAGAAAAAAAAGTCCCATAAACATGGGGTCGCAAACGTTTCGTTTTCGAGATACAGGGTGTTAAAGTTTTAATCAAAAACATGTGTTGATTATACGAGTTTATCGAATCTTTATGAATCATCGCTACAGATCAGGAAAATTTCCATAAAAACTGACACTGAATTCATTCACCACAGCTTACAAAGTGGCCTTCCCAACATAATTTGAATTTTCACGAGGATTTCGAGAGAATTTTTTTCTCCAAATCATTGGTAGATACGACAAAACTACAAGAGACCGAAAAGTTTAGTATATGAACAAAGCTTCTTTTTACATTATTTTTTCAAATTAACAGTTGCTCACCAGAAAAAAGTTTTGCAGAAGAACAGGTGGCAGTGTTCCAGAAAAAATATCACCCTGTAGATCTTCTATCGAAATTGCCATGTCACGTGGTGAGAACCCTCGAATGTAATATCTATGCCAAATTTCAGTTGAATATCTTGTGAAGTGTAGATACTTTGAGAAAAAAACTTGAAAAAAATTCAAACTTCAACACTCTGTATCTCGAAAACGAAACGTTTGCGACCCCATGTTTATGGGACTTCTTTTCTTAAACTCACTTAAGGAATCTCTCCTTTTCGTTTGTACGTTCAATTTAGGAACACCCTGTATTGTAAATTTATGAGCTGTTCGATAATTTTCGTGACACTGACGAAGAACAGCAAAGTAGTTTTAGATTCTCGGAACTTTGAGCGAATTTTTTTTGACACCTTCGCATAAGAAGGAGAAAACTCTTCCATATTGATCAGGGCAAAGGTTCATGATTGAAAAAGAAGGAACAAGCACTCTCACTGGATAAATAAGTTGGTCTAAGGCAAGTAAAGTAAAGTAAACAGGCTAGTTGCAACCTTGAAAGAGAATGTTTAATAATATCCATCTTTATCAAGGAAAAAACCAAGGATACTTACCACGTTTTTCATAGGTCAGTGTATCATATACAAAATCTATAGTATGGTAACGCTCAAAACACCTCATTGTTCGCAGTTGACAAAGACAGTCATTGTGCAAATCAATCACACTGTAATAATAAAACATAATATACAGTCGACTCTCGATAATTTGAAACTCAAGGGACCAACGAAAAAGTTCAAATTACCGAGAGTTCAAAATAAAAAGAGTTCAAATAAAAAAGAGGGTGTAAGGATGAAATTCAATTAAACAAGAGTTTGATCAGAAGTACATAGGTACTAATGATATTGTATATGCGATTATGTATTATATTCTATATACATGATCTTTATGTGTACATATATGATAACATGAGTATTTCATTTCGAAAAGAAGTACGCAATTTTCATTTGAGTTAGTGACTTCCATCTAGCCTAGCATTGTCCAGGGTGTTTTCTATATGTTGAGAGCTGAGAAGAATTCATCGTTTTTTTCTGCCCTGAGGGCAGAAACCGAAAGCCTGAGCGAAAGACTTTTTCCTCCAGGCGAGGAAATTCAGCTTGACGAAGCCTTTTCTTCCTATACTAGAGACACTTCCAGTGCTTCGTTTATTATTCTTTAAAATCATGGACAATGTAGATGGTAGAATATCCAACTATATCGCAACATCTTTTTCCAATGTGCCATTTTCCACCGCTTCGATAACACGTCCTTTCTCATTGAAAGACCCTTATTCTTTCTTTCACTAATTTTCAATTCGAAAATTCGAAAACCGCTTTTAGTTCAACGCAATTCTAAGGAAGACTGCGCAAACTCAATTAAGTTAAGTGCAAGATGAAACGGATCACAGAAGAGTGGGGACTTCAAATTATAGAGTGTTTGGGTGATTTGACTTTAAATTAAAGCGAGAATTAAAGAGTGTTATTGAGCAAGATGTCACAGCTACAACTTCAAATTATCGAGGGGGTCAGAACACGTTGATTTTTTTCAAATTATCAAGTGTTATTCAAGGGAACTGAAAAGAACTTCAAATTATCGAGATATTCAATTTATCGAGTGTCAAATTATCGAGAGTCTACTGTAGTAGTATTGCGATAGAACATATTCTTAGAGAAATATTCGAAAGAACAATCTCAAATGAACTGTTTCTGTTTCAGATACAAGAGTGGTCAAAACCATTTGACGGACTTCATAGGGATAGAACCTTCGAAAAAGAGAAAAAGACGGACATCATTCACACCACAAGCACTTGAATTACTTAATGCGCATTTTGAGAGGAACACGCACCCCTCAGGTATATTTCATTTTTATTTCTCTTTCAATACCTACAATAAAACAACAGCATCATGAAATTTTCTGTAGGAATATGTGCAACAATATCTTTCTTTTGTTGAAATGAAGTTTGAAGTCCTGTTATGAATTATTCAATTTCAAGAGTGATTTTTGATGCAGTATACGGGGTGTCCAAAAATATAAACAAAAGACTTTCACTTCAAAATGCTCCGTTTTCGAGATACAGGATGTTGATATCAATGCGAGTATATTCTTAATCTTTCGTCGTACAGAAAACAGCTTTCGTGAGCATGTTTTTCGCGAAATTTTTTTGCTCAAGTCTTTAAAGGTGATTGTTGGTGAGAGTTGTTCTCACAATTTTTTTTGAGACGCCCATTTGAACCGATTGTTTTCTGAAAGTTATTCCTGATCATATGCTCTAATGTCTATGGTTCCTACGATGCGATCCTCTTGAAAATTTTCATGAACATTCAGTATATCAATCTTCATTCACAAAATACATTTCACCCGAATCGGATATCTTGTAATGGAAATATGAAGATTCTTCTTTTTAATTCTTCAACGGAATTTACTATGGTTTTGTTCACACTATGGTCACAAAATTTTGAATGCGGTTTATTATGAGGATCTTGCATGTGGCCGAAAAAATTCAGTCCGATTGGTTTCGTTTTGTCTGAAGTATTGAGGAACAAAAATTTTGAATGACCATATCTTATAGAACTTCTGTATGATATGGCTGGTCAACGAACTTAACCGAGGTGAAAACGAACTCACCCTGAAAACCTCAAGTCTCTAGGACAATCCTTTCGAATGTTGTCGTGCTAATAGACGGACGGCCCACAAACATAATTGAATTTGACCATGAATTCGTCATCAGGGAGTAAGTTTCATTTGTTACAATTTTCGGCTCAAAATTTGAAAATTACGGACATTTGGCAAAACGATTTAGCACTCGTTTAAGTTGAACGAGCGCTCAAAAACTAAGATTGAAAAAATAAGCCTAGTTTTTCTACTTAAAAGTAAGGGATATTCCTCGAAAACGTTTGACTTCAGAGTGTATGACCAGGAATACTTTATTTTGTAGAAAACATTGGCTGTTCATACAGGCGTCTCAAAAACCGTACTTTGTCTATACCTAAGCGTAGAACTCGAGTGGAAAACACCCACTAACAAATAGAAACCTTCACCTATTAAGTAAGACTTGAGCAAAAAAAATCTAAAATAATCATAGATTACTATGATTAGATACTGCTTATAGTCCGTTCACGAAAGTTTGAGCTCATAGTAGGCATTTGTTTATCTGAAGTTGGCAGTATTTGCTGTCATAACGTAGAATAAAGTCAACGTTGCCGAATGTACCCTACCTCGTCCGACGAGCTAGCGAGTTATCAGAGAACTCTATGCAATATTGACAACATTGCGTATCAATCTGACAAGAAAATAAACGACATAAACTAAAATTCTAATATACACAGTGGAATACGCCAAATTATCATGGTCAACGGACGGCTCAAACTTTCGTGAACGGACTATACGAAAGCTTTTTTCTGTATGACAATGGTGTTCGCAAGAAACATTTTTTTAAATTTCAACACCCTATATTTCGAAAATAGTGCATGTTAGATGGAATGTGAATATCTTTTCCACATATTTTTGAACTAGCTATAATAACATACTGAAGTTTGTCTCACTTACTCACTGACACCCTGTATGAAGAATTGAAGTAAGTCCGGACTGTAGTCAAAAGCTAATGCGCGCATGTTCATATTTATATTTTTTTCATGTCATAAGTATAACGTGTGACATCATTCTACATAATTTGTGACTATCATTTCTTTCTTTTCCCATAACTGCCTGATTTGGAATGAGCGCTTACATCGAAAAATAATTTTGGTTATCCTAATAATAATAAATAAATAACTGCATTTTCAGAATCAATACATACATAAAGATTATCTACCTGTTATTCGATTTGAATTTATGTTACAATGAATTCTTCCAACTTTTGTTGAAAAGATGAATTTTTCATTGAAGCATAACCTTTCACCCACGCATAATTCTTTACAGGAACTGAAATAACTGGATTGGCCCATCAACTTGGTTACGAGAGGGAAGTCATCCGTATTTGGTTCTGCAATAAAAGACAAGCTCTCAAGAACACCGTCAGAATGATGTCAAAAAGTGTGGTTTGAAACCTGTGATCTTCATAAACAGTCATTAGTTTGTACAGTGTATATAATTTATACCGACATTGTATATTATTATATTGATTACTCAAGAATACTCGAATCATAGATGTATATTATTTCCATACATAGAAAATTAAATGAAAAAGTAATAATACGAAAAGTACATGTCAGTATTGATTCTTTCTAAATCCATAACTAATAGTTATGTTGTTGTTATTTCTTGAATTATTTACTTTAAAATATTATATTGATAGGTTCAGTCAGAAAACTATTCCATGTCGTTCAAATTTCCACTATCTCTATTGTCTGTTTCTAATTCCTAAACCTCAAGGCAGTGTATGCGAGGAAAGTTTTTTATGATCTGTAAGTCCATGAAAAACACGTGGATAATAAGATACAAAGTCATAGATTGTGCTGGTCACCTACGAATACTATAGAAAAGTCATATACTTGATTTTTTATATAATAAAAGTACTTATTATCTACTCATTGCCTTGGCTTCCTCTAAACCTCATCCTTATTTATTTGATTGTAGACTTGGGGAGTCTCATCAAACATAAACCAAAGTTCCTACTAGTTTTTATAATGTACTTTTGTAAATAAATCCTGTTTATAATGATTAATAACAGGTGAAAAAAGTCTGTGTCGGATTAGATATTATTGTGAAACTATCAAAAATAATATAGTTGATGTGAATACATTCTGTACTGTTTGTTTGTAGATGTATAAATAAAATATCAAATGGATATTCTTAAAACTGTGTTTTGATTGTTGGAATAGCATCACCAATCGTCAATCTGCCAATTGTAGATCTACTGATCCTCAACGTTTAGTATGACTTTGAAGGTTGAATTCAAATAAGCAAATAAATAAATTAGTGTGTATACTGACCGAAATGCTGTAGACATGCTATGGTCATAAAATTTGAGAAAAGGCCTGAGCAGGAGCTTTAAAGCGCTCTTTCGTTGGTGGAGCAATACGACTATTACCTCAGAATTTTATATGGAACTTGAGATTGATACCAAAAATATAAAAGCAGAATCTTAGCACAATCAGAAGTATATTCTGGAAATTATTCAAAAAATGAAATATATAAGAAATAAATAATTACATAAATTAAATTTTATGGTTCTGATGATGCGATCCTCTTGAAATTTTGCATGAACATTAAGTACATCAGTTTTTATTCACGAAATAAATTTCACAAAAAATATCATTTGAATCGAATATCCTGTTATGGAAATTTAAAGATTCTTCTTTCCAGTATTCCAATTGAATTTTCCATGGTTCTTTTAACACTATGACCACAATATTCTGCATGAATATTCAGTATATCAATCTATATTTATGAAATAAATTTCATTCGAATCGGATTTTTTTCTTATGGAAATATGAAGTTTCTTCTTTTAAATATTCCAATTGAATTTTTTATGGTTCTGTTTACACAGTGGCAACAAAATTTTGCATGACCATCTTGCATATGTTCGCAATATTTCATTTCGATTGGTTTCGTTTTGTCTGAGATATTGAGGAACAAAAATTTTTGATGGCCATTTTAGGAATGATACCGAAACTTTGTTTGATTTGAAGTAATCCCAGAAAATAGTTAGCCAAGCCTATTGAAGACATATTATATTTCAGAATAATTGGAAATGATTTCTTTTCTATCAATAATTTAAGTGAGGTGAATTTTCAATTACCTAATGTTAACCTGTTTCAACTCTCATCAATTAAGTATAATCATTTTAAGGGTATTTTTGAAGTATCACCAATTTCAGAGGTACAAATAATTAATTTTTTTTTAATTCATAAATTTCCTCATGAAGGTGGTTTCTTCTCCACCTAAACAGCTCATTTTTAATAACGCCATCTTAAAGCAGGTTCAACAAACACACCTCAACAGGCATTTGTCGAAAAGGAGGTTTCTATGATGTTTTACAAGTTGCCTCGTTTGAGTTTTCTATCCAGAGATGTCACGCAAACAATATTAGGCTAATTTAATTCTCACAATCCAGATTTTTTTAAGCACTGGTTCTCCTTAAACGATTGCTATATCGTTTCATAGACAACATGTATCGTTTTGTCAAATGCATATAGTTTTCGAATTTTGAGCCGAAAATGGTTCTCAAACGATAGGGTTCTACTCCCTGATGACGACTTCGTGGTCAAATTCAATTCTGTCCGTGGGGCCGTCCGTCCTGCCGTTAGTATACAATAACTTTCCAAGGAATTGTCCTAAAGACTTGTTCGGTTCTCAAATGACTTGGTTAAGTTTGTTAACCATAAAATATGACCATTCAAAATTTTTGTTCGTCAATATCCCAGACGAAACGAAACCCAACGAAATGAAATGTTGCAGCCATAGATATGCAAAATGTTCATCATAAGCCTTATGCAAAATTATGTGACCATACTGTAAACAGAATTATAGAAAATTGAATATTCAAAATGAGAAACTTCCTATTTACACAAAAAAAATATCCGATTCCAATGATTTATTTTATAAATGAAGATTGATTCACTGCATGGTCATGCAGAATTTGGTGGCCATAGTGTTAACGAACCATGGAATATTCAATTGAAATAATGAAAAAGATATCTGATTAGAGTAGAATTTTTTTCGTGAATGAAGACTGTAATACTGAATTTTCATGCAAAATTTTGTGGCAACAATGTCAACAGAACCATAGAAAACTCAATTGGAACATTGAAAAAAAGAATCTCTTTATTTTCAAAACAGGATAACCGATTCAATTCATTTTGTGAATGAATAAGACTAGAACTAATAAAGAATTTAATTTTTGTCATTATTTATTCTTTACATATTTCATTGCTTGAATTATTTGCAGAATATAATACCAATTGTGCAGAGATTATGCATTTATATTTGGTATCAATCTCAAATCTATATTTGATTTTGAGGTAATAATCTTATTGCTCCACCAAAGAACGAGCGCTCAAAAACTCCTGCTCAGGGTTTTTCTAAAATTTTTCATCACTACACCTTCAACTAATAATTTATAAGTGTTAACATAACATGTAAGTTCAAGTCGTTGCAAACAGTCAAAGAAAAGTAGGTGAGACTGACATTTCCAGAAAGCTATGATTCTCGAATTGTGACTCCTAGATTTCATACTATTTAGAGCTATCTATACACTGACGGGTCAAAAATAGGCAAGACAGCTGACTGTTTATAATCTGGATGATATCAGTTGATTTTTATAGATTCATTACTTTCGCTACTTTTATATTCTTCACTTGCATCCATTTCTTCCACATTTTTGAGAAAGATGAATGAAAAAGGCATGTAGTTTTGTACTCAACCTATATTCCGACTGTAGACTTACGTATAAGTTCACATACAGAGCCAGTGAAAAGATATAGCAGTGTTTCCACATTGAAAATAAATAAACAAGAAAAATATTCGACTTAAAATCTTCGAATCACTACTCTGTTAGCTTGTATATGATAGACGTTACTGAGCTCATAGCATTCATTTGCATATAATGATGCAGCATGAGTGGTGGTTCAGTAACTGATACAAAAGATAAGGGAGACCCCACAAAAGAGAAAATTACAGACCCATTACCCTCTTACCGGTCCTTGGTGAATTATTTAAAAAAATAATAAAGCTTGAGGAACATCTCGACAAGCGTATACCTAAACATCAATTCGACTTTCGCAAAAACAAATCCACAGTACAGTCCCTCACAATATTGTTATCCAATTTACAGAATGCACAACTCAACAATAAAAACAGCAGCATTGATATAAAAAAAGCTTTTGGTAGTGTGTGGACGAAGGGATTACTCTTCAAATTGTACAGGAAGGACCCTCCAGATTTCCTAATTCATATCGTTAGATCATACTAAGGGGATTGAAGGTAGAGAGTTAAAGAAAGGTTACTTTTTCAGACTAATTCACTCCCATTATGGGCATACCACAAGGTTCGCCCTCATCTCCCTTCCTATTCAACATATATTGCAGTGACATTGGACAGAAACCAAAAAGCAACCAACACATGTCACAATATGCAGATGATACATTTACACTCTCACACGAGAAAACACTTAAATGCTGCATGGAAAAACCAGAGTGGCTGGATAGATGGAGACTCACATTTAACCCAACAAAATCGAAACTCATAATATTCAATCAGAACATCAACGAAAATTCTCTATCTATTTCCATAAACAACATAAAAATTAAACCACACTCATCTCTAAAATATTTGGGAATCTATTTGGACAACAAAGTAAGCCTGAAACTATATGCCAACAATATGAAGAAAAAAGTCATCAATAGAGCCAAACATTTCGAATGCCTTAAAAATAGGAACTAAAGTATTGATATGAAAACTGCATCGAATATTTACAAAACCATATATAGGCCCATAATTGATTATGGTCATCCCATGTATGTAAACTGCAAAGAATCCATATGGAAGATAATAGAAATAGCAGAATTACAAAATTGAGAAATACAAGAAACCATCTACATAATCCATCCAATTTTCTCTTGTACAATTTGACGAAAGTGGAACCAATCAGAGGACGCATCAAAAAATCAAATAGAAGATTCCAACAGAGAATAGAGAAAGCATAAGATGTAAAATTGTGCAGTTCCATTGTAATCCAGCAAACCAGCCACAGAGAAAATTTCTTACCTGCACACTGCTAGGAAAACTTAGAAGCTAGCGAATATCTTGAAACTATAAACTTAAGAATTTTTACATTGTTAATTGTTGTTATCATTTTTTTGTAACATAGTAATTGTAACTCTTATTGGGCTGAAGGACTCAGGTCAATTGCCTTAATTACAGTTATTTCTTTATTCAATTCAATTCGGCTTAAAATCTTCGAATCACTACTATGTCAGCTTGTTGTATAGGCTAGAGGTTACTGAGAAGCTGATTAAACCGTCAAACAATTTTCTTATGGAGAACGCAATAACTCAAAAAGCAATAAATCATCGAAAACTAGGCAACCATCAATTTTCTCAAAATAACACTCCAACTTCATATTCGTCGTTTCTCGAGTTCATTCTAAGACAAATCCCAAAACTTCGAACACTTTTTTTTCGGTATTCCTATCAAATTCAGACAAAGACTATCTTCAATATGGACTAGAAGATGGATGATGTACCTATTGAACTTCATTGAATGAACTCTCTTACTCGCCAGCTGTCAGCTCAGGAAATTGATGAATTTAATTAAGGTATGGAACATTAAATCTGAAACACCTCTTTTATTTCTCTTAGAGATAAAAGAAGTGTCATTTGATACTGAAAGATTGCCTTCGGGCGCGAAGTGGAAAGTAGAGGGCGTTGCCAGTCTCTCATTTTATATCGCGCCAGCTAATGTCTGAAAATATCGAGGAAAATATTCAAACTGCGGGCAGTTCAGAGGAAAACTTCCAGGTTGTCACGTGACTTCGGGATTTTCCTTATTAAATGCAGGGTGTTACATAATACTCATACAGTTACATAATTACACAACTTAAGGGAAAGAATGAACGTATAATTTCAAGAAAAAAGTCCATATGAACATGGGTCCGCAAAAGCTTCGTTACGGAGCAACAGGGTGTTGAATTATCCAAAAATTGGTTTTTTCTTCCTAACTCCTACAGTTTTTTAGATATTCAGTCCAAATTTGGAATGCGAACTATTTTCAACAGTCTCCATCATTTTTAGTCCTGACTCTGAACTAGAATCTACAGAGTGTTTTTTTCCTGGGCCATGTCTCCTTTTTCTCTCGCCAAATTTTTGGCAGTACGGAACTGATCAGCGTGAAATAAATTTTTGTTATCTTCGTTAAATTTAAAAACTTTTTTGACACCTGTAATTTTTTCGTATCTGTAACCGTTTTCGAGTTAAAAAATTTTGAACGATTGTATGCATTGGCTGAATAAGCTTAAGTTGAGTCTCTGATGACAAACTATCAAAATGAGAGCAAATTTTGGGCATATCTATCGAGTATTTCAACTTTTTTGTATTTAGTGAATAACATACAATTTTTCAATAATTTTTTACTCGAAAACAGTTGAAGATACGACAAAATCATAAAAGTCAAAAAAGTGTTTGAATCGAAAGAAGATATCAAAAATGGATTTTACCCTGATCAGTGGCGTACCGCAAAAAAGTTTGAGAGGAAAAAAGAGACATGGTTCCGGAAAAGAAAATACCCTGTAGATTCTAGTTAAGTATCAGGACGTGCAATGATGGAGAGTGTTGAAAATAGCTCGCGTTCCAAATTTGGATTTAATATCTCAAAAACTGCAGGAGTTTTGAAGAAAAAAAAACAACTTTTTCTGAAATTTCAAAACTCTATATAACGAAGCTTTCTCGGACCCATGTTTAGAAAAACTTTTTTTTCTTAAAATTACATGTAAATTCACCCCCTCAACTTGTGACATACTATAATGTAACACCCTGCATATCAACGCAGTTGCTCAAGATGTTTTAAGGACCTTTTTAAAAAAAATTAGCTAATTTGTCTAAATTCATTTCAATTATTTTTTAATATTTTGTTTCTTTTCTACCTGGAGTTTTTCAGTATAAGAGTAGGTACCGGAAAGTCTTCTCAATTCTTTCAAATAACAATACAAAAAAGCATGGTAAGGACCAAAGTGAATATTCAATCCAAATAGAGTAAAAAATGATATTCCTTGAATTATATAAAAAAAATTCAAGAAAAACCCTGAGGAGGAGCTTTTGAGCGGTAATACTATTACCTCTAAATTTAATTTGGTATTTGAGATTGAGTCCAAATATATGAATGCATATTCTCAACACAATCAGTATTACATTTTGGAAATTATTCAAAAAATGAAATATGTAAAAAATAACTGATTTCAAAATTGAATTCTGAAGATGCGGTCCTCTTGAAATGAACATTCAAAAGTATTGATTGTTTTGTCAGGTATTTTGACAGTCCTTTAATTCTTTATTCCTATATCTCACATCATACAACTCCAACGTTTCGGTCTCAGATCGGACCTTTTTCCAGAACAAATGATTAATCGGACCTTAAAAAAGGTCCGATCTGAGACCGAATCGGTGGAGTTTAGTTCTCAGATCGGACCTTTATAAAGGACAAATGATTAATCGGACCTTAAAAACGGTCCGATCTGAGACCGAAACGTTGGAGTTGTATGATGTGAGATAGAAATAAAGAATTAAAAGACTATCCAAATACCTAACAAAACTATTAATACTATTCTGAATGTTCATGCGAAATTTCAAGAGGATCGCATCTTCAAGTGTCTAGGACGATCCCTTCGAAAGTTATTTTGCTAACGGCCAGACGGACGGCCTCACGGACAGAATTGAATTTTACCACGAAACGTCATCAGAAAGTCTAACCATATCGTAGCCATTGATAGTTTTTAGTCAGTCATTTCAACCCTGGCCATATTTTGTATATAGGGTAATTCCGGGTTAGATGCCCCACCGGTACAGATGCCCCGATCAGCATAACTTCGGACCTAATCGTTAGTTGACGCCACGTGCATGGTCGTTGTTTACTTGTTCTTCGTTTTGCGAAAGTCATAGGAAATAATACCACAAAATCTTTTTAATCCCGAAATATTCAAGAAAAACAGGAAACTGTTGGTGACTTGCTCCTATGATCTAATTTAGGTGTGAACATATCACAGTGGAAAATATTTATCTTTCAACGTTTAATGCAATACTATTGCATTTTCGTATGAAAGGGTCCATTGGTTCATTTTAGGTTAGAAAATAGTAGAGGAATTCTTCATGGGTCAATTTTGATATACTGGGGCATCTCTCCCGTAAAAAAGGATAGATGGCCTGAAATAATACAGGATAGATGCCCTAGATTCATTTGTATATTTTGCAAATGTTGATGATATATCTGATGAGTCTCGCCCTTGCTGTTTGATTGAGGGAATATTTCTTAATAAATGAATAATAAAATTTCGGATAATATGTCCCAACTTAAAAACTCAGAAGAAGTCAGCGCCGATCTGGTTCCTTATACGAAAAGGTACAATGGTACTCCACCCAAAAAAAACTCCTTCAAAATAGCTGAAAGTTATAAGCCTGGTGCAACCCAGCTAGCAATTTAATGTCTTATAAATGTTCTGTAAACGTTTTCGGTACTTTTCCTTACGACAAATGAAAGTCCTGTAAACAGTTTCATTCCGTCTATACAACACTTTCTCAACCAAAATGGGCACAAATTATACGACAATTTGGTTATTTTGGCATAGTCTGATAAATGTTAAGTGAACTCTTATACGATATTCAATAGAACTATTAAAGAACTTAATATCATGTTCCTATAATTGTTCGATTAATGAACTTACGTTCCACTATACGACAAATGTAAAACTTCTATACAATCACTCATTTCTTATTATTTTTCGGTCAGGTATAAGACTGTTTTGAAATACTTGTCACATTTATAAAACCAAACGATTGTATAAATATTTTCTGTAACTTATCAACAGTGTACTTCCACATGGACATATTATATGTTTCCATTTTTATTGATGAAACTTAGTTATAACAGATAGGTACGTTGATGATTTCTGTAAATGCAATGCATCGAAGCTCTGGATTAATTCCACATGACAAATAAATTTTACTGTGAAATAGATAGAATTTATAGAACTAAATTTCTATGGGCTTCAGAATTAATCAATTTCAAAGAAAAATCCGGGTTACAAAAAAAAATTTTTTTTGTTGATTTTTGTTTTAGTTCCTTAAAATGTGGTCTTCTATTCAATCTTTCATAGTTGTTATCACACAACAATTTTTAGTTTACAAATTATACCTTGAATAATGATTTTCTCATACATTAATTTATTTGCACAAAATGGCGGTTAATAAAACGTCACCTTCTTGTTATTAAGATGGCGTCTTTTCAGTATCTTCAGATGGAACATTTATAGAACTCATTAGTTCTTTCAAGTATTTCAATCGAATACTTATGAGACCTTTGACAATTATTGGCGCCAAAAACCACGGGGTATTCGAAGAGATGAATCCCTATATGAATGTAATTACCAATAAGGTGAGGGTTGTAAAACATATTAAAATTAGCATGCTACATCTCTGCAAAAACGGATATCCTTGTTTGTTAAATAGTACAGAGTTATCTTCATTCTGCATTTATAAAACCAATCATGTCGCATTAAAACCGTTTTATATTCTTCTTGCGACAATTAGGTCCCGAAAAGAACTATTATAGGACGAATCAGGGTTCTTGAATAAGGGGACAAATGAATATACCTAACATAACTTTCATTTTGTTACTATTACATTTATTGCATTTCAATGGAAGCGTATTAGGTAGGTACTTGGACCATTCTGTTGAAAAATTTGCCTAAGAGAAGATGCACGGCGATTATGCCAATAATTTCCAATCCCTACTTCAGTAATTGAAATTTTTTTGTTTATATAAAAAAAATTTTGGATTACAAGGAACAATTCCTGTAATCCTGTCAACTTCTCATTGATAGTTTTGAAAAGAGCTCTCAGTGTCAAATGACTAATTCAAAAAGAAACTGCCCATGGGCCATGATCTGAGTTCAATTCGAAATTCTGCGTCTTGTTCAAATCTAGTCAGATTTTCGATTTTTTTTATTTAATATAGCTCTGTAAGCCAGGTGAGCCGCAAGAAAAAGCACATGTAGCTCAACTTTTAGAACTAGAACCTTTTTTACTGCTCCACTATTTTTAACTTTTTTCCATGAACTTATATCGAACATGTGTATTATATCAATAGCTATACAACAAACTGGAATTTAGAGATAATACTATTGTATAGATATGTTGAATAGGACTCTTCTGTATTATTTTCATTTCGTGAGTGTCCTTTAGTAGACCTATTATGTAGGCCTTTTACAATGGTTATAAAATTATATTTCATATTCAGAATATGTTGAGTAAAGAATTCCGAAAAAACACATATAGGACATTTCTATTGGAGACCTATAAATGTCACAGAATACACTATTGCGACAATTAATCGACAACTAGATACCATGGACAAAAATGTCGTATAAAATTGGTCATGTAAACTTTTACACAACATTTCGAGAAAAAGATGTATAAGTGTCCTGTTATTTTGTTGTAAGAATATTTACACGATATCTAAAACAACTATTTAGTTCAACAGAACTAAACGTTCCCTATTAGAATATTTACATGACAAAAAAGTATTCATGGGACATTATTACAACAATTACAAGGCGAAATTGTCTTATAACAAAAAATTATAGGACAATTTTGCTAGTTGGGAAGTTCTCCTAAAATCGATCAGGAAATGAAACTTTGACAAAGCGAAACCCAAAATAAAAAAAATATAGAAGAACATTTTTCGTTCTCGGAAGATGGAATCCCATTCATCTAAAAAGGTACCTAAAAATTCACCATCTACAAGTTGTGCTAAAGGATCAGAAAAAAATTGATATCACAACGAACAAGGCAGATTGGTCAAAATGTTTGGGTTGTGACTAGTGGTTCCACGAGACGTTTACAATGGTTATAACTGCGTCACTTGTGGACGTGAAAAATTAAGGGCCGTAAATCTTGACCGCCGTAAAAAAATTTTTTCATGATCTGAGGTTTGGCTAATCCTTCTTCTCAAGATTAAATAAAAAAACTAATGAAAGTTTCTGCTCTTCTTTTATAAAGCGCTTTCCTTGAGTGGGCCGGCTCGCCCAAACTACAGGGGCAACTCTCCCTTACTCTCGGGAGAGATGGCCAAAAAAGTTGTTTTTATTTTTACCTTTTTTTTAGAAGGGACACAAGAATTTTAAGTTTTTGAACAACAATATTGTGTCTAAATAAATATCTCATGTTTTCAGCATCTGTTTTATAATTTTAAATTATAATTGCATTTTTAATCACAGTTTTTCGTTAGGTTGGGCATCTTACCCGGATTTACCTTAGCTTGATTTGGTTGTTTTCTTAGCCAAAGTGATATTATATGGGGTTTTGCACGCTCTTTGGATGAGGAGCAGAAACAGCCGCACACATACTGTCGGTATGCAAGTGTCCAGAGCTGACTGGCCTAAGAATTATTCCTTGGGTTTCCATGAATGAGTAGGGTAGAGAACAAGAGACCTACATAAAAATAAATAATAATAATAAGAGAGTTTATTCAGAACATTTAGTACATAAAAAACTCTATAATACTGTGGAGTTAATTATTTACATTAACTGTATACAGTAATATTAACATAAAATTTTTTTCCAAAAATCACCGCAAAAATAAAAAAAAACAATTAATCTATATGTAGGTATGTGCTCTATTTTAGATTATGGAGACAGTCAAAATCGGGCATGAAGTTCGTCTAAATTGGGTAGTGAATGTGTCAAGATCAGGCGGCAAACATGTCATGATCGGGTAGCAGAAGTGTAAAATTCCTTTCCAACTATTGATGAGGTATTCATTGTTGGGTCTGATTTATAACCTTATGCAAAATAGTCCGATCGAAATTAATTATCCATTTTTGCACTTCTCTTTTGAAAGGTATTTTATGTCTCAAGTTCATCACTTCTTGGGGCACTAGCGAGGACAGTCTTGGGGCGATATAGTTGAAACATCTTTGACCAATTGTTTTCGTTCGTTCTTGGGCGTTGAAAGTTTTTTCCAGTGATTCTTATCCTTTATTGATGGTTGGACGGTTTAAGCAAAATTTTTCCTTCATGTATGTTCATTATGATTTTCTGAGCATACACCTGTCTGACATCAGGAACTTTGGCAAGTTCATAGAGGTCCTTAGTGGGGAAATTTAATTTTTTTCCATGAATTATTTTGTGAAAATATTTTTGTATTACATCCAATCTATTTTTATGACAATCCAGAACTCCACCCCAGCCGATAATAGCATATGATAACTGGGATTGTACAAAAGCATTATACAGTATTTTCAGGTGTTTCAAACTGTTGATATTTTTTTTCATATATTTGAACTTATACAAGATACCCCGTAGTTTATTTTTTAAATAAACCATGTGCTGATCCCATTTCAAATTTTGATCGACTACTATGCCCAGGTAGTTCACGGAGGATGCTTTCGGTATAATCAACTCCTCATTTATGTATAAATCTCCAAGGTCATCAGCTCTAGATTTACTTGATGTGAACGGTAAGTATTTGGTTTTGGTTGCGTTCAAAGTAAGTTTATTTAGTTTTAACCAGTTAATTATCTTCATGGTCGTAGTTCCGGAAGGTTGACCTAGCCATAAAGGACCCAGTTCAAATAATATTAATATAAAGAAAAATTGTAAAAATGGAAATTAACAGGGACTAGGACAAACCAATTGAAACAACACTCTCAATCAACCGACGTTTCGCATATATATTTATGCTTCTTCAAGGCTTTTGTTTTATATGTAAATCTAAAACTGTACTTTCCATACCACCTTCCGCTAAATGATCTAAAACCAACAATGTTTGTTTCAATTGGTTTGTCCTAGTCCCTGTTAATTTCCATTTTTACAATATTTCTTTATATTAATATTATTTGAACTGGGTCCTTTTTGGCTAGGTCAACCTTCCGGAACTACGACTATAAAGATAATTAACTGGTTAAAACTAGATAAACTTACTTTAAACGCAACCAAAACCAAATACTTACCGTTCACATCAAGTAAATCTAGAGCTGATGACCTTGGAGATTTATACATAAATGAGGAGTTGATTGTACCGAAAGCATCCTCCGTGAACTACCTGGGCATAGTAGTCGATCAAAATTTGAAATGGGATCAGCACATGGTTTATTTAAATAATAAACTACGGGGTATCTTGTACAAGTTCAAATATATGAAAAAAAATGTCAACAGTTTGAAACACCTGAAAATACTGTATAATGCTTTTGTACAATCCCAGTTATCATATGGTATTATCGGCAGGGGTGGAGTTCTAGATTGGATGTAAACGTGACGTGAAAAATATTTAAAATAAAGAAATATTGAACTCACTCTGTGGAGCTGATTTCGAAGAACATACAAAATGTTTCAGTCATTTAGGGAGAGAGAGTCATTTAATTAAGGTATGGAACATTAAATCTGAAACACTTAATCTATTTCTCTTAGAGATAACAGAAGTGCCATTTAATACTGAAAGATTACTTTTCGGTGGGAAGTGGAAGGTAGAGAAAATAGTCAGTCTCTCGATTTATATCACGGCTGCTTTCAGTAATGTCTGAAAATATTCAAAATTATACGCAATCCTGTAGGCAGTTCAGAGGGAAACTTCCAGGTTGATCACGCGAAGTGTGAAATTTTCCTAATTAAGTATATCATGGCAGTTGAGCTCGATGTTTTAAGAACCTTGTTCGAGAAAATGTGGGTTATTTGTCTTAATTTATTTCACTTATTTTCTTAGAGTTTGTTCCCATTCTTCCAGAGTTTTTCAGTATGAGAATCCGTGAAGGTCTTCTTTATACTTTCTTCTGGTTTTGGTTGAATTTTATACGAAAAATTTCATGGCGAGTGCAAGAATTAATTATTAACATTAATGAAGAAGAATTATTATCGCTGATAAATAAACAAATTGTATTATCCAACGAGCGTATAATGATAGCTTATATTAGCGAGGTGAAGTTTAGGCCACGAGCAGCAGGCGAGTGGCATAAATCACCGAGTGAATAACAGTCATTATACGCGAGTAGCCTACTATACTTTATCCACGACTACTGAATATATTTCTTGGAGATGTCAACATTTGGCGACCGCGAAAAGGCCCTTCTTTGACAAGCATGAAAAAAGTTAAGTTGACACATAAGAAATTTTTGGAGAACTGGTCCATATATATTTCGTAATAAAAAAGCTTGAATTGATATAATGAAAGTAGATTTGGCCCCAAATTGACAAGGTATGCCCATATATTATGTTAGTTGGAGTACTTTAGAATACTTACTGAAGAAATACCAATTTAAAGCTAAATCTATGAAGCATCTGACAGTAGTGATTTATAATTTCATTATTCCCTTGTGTTTAATGGGTATTATTGAGGCCGAGCATAGAGAAGTACAATGGATGGATTTTAATTTGTGGATAAAAGATTTCTGTTCGCAAGCACTATCATGAATAATTATTCAAAAAAGACAATATCAATGTAAAAATATTTAATATACACTTTAATTACAAAAATTTACAGTCAATGGCATTAGTCTTTGAGGCAGATGTACACCAAGAGACATATCACACATGGCTCATAAAATACTATATAGTGTGAGAAAGAGAAAAGTATTTATGGCGATTGTCAAGGATATTTATCATTACTCGTAAAAAACATTTATTTGTTGAGCTCCATGTGAATACTTTGGATGATATACATAATCCAAAAAGCTATAGCTCACTGGAACTATTCGTGCATATCATCCAAAGAATCTACTTGAAGGTCAATCAATGATATTTAACTATAAATTGTCGCATCATTTCGAGTTGCAACTCACAGTTCGATACTATTCGATATATTGTGCAGGTCTCACATTATGATTGTGATGAGATTGATTTATGAACATAGAGATACAGGACATACAGAGTGAAGCTGGACCAATAATTATACAGGGTATCTTCAAACAATTGCGAGAAACTTCGGGAGATGATTCCTCGATGAAAATAAGCAAGAGTAGTTCATATAATTTTTTTTTCGAAATCGACCCCCCTTCCAAGATACAGCCTTTGGAAGGCGATGACCAGTTGACAGTTTGTATTTTTTTACGGCTTCTTAAAAACACTGATTCATAAAACTATACATAATATGAAGCACTAAGTAGATGTTACTCACACAAATTTTAGATTTCTACCTTTATTATTAGGGGTTGAAAATAAGCCTCCTATGATTCTCGTTCAAAAATTTTTTTCGTGGGATAGGTTTTCGAAAAATAATATTATCTTATAGTTTTTCATTCAATTCTAGACAGAAAAAGTCTCATGCAAAATTTCGATACAGTAGATACTTTTCTCGGAAATAATAAAAACTCATATGAAACTGAAAATTGTAGAAAGACTCATATATCTTTTTTCTTCTGTCAAAATCAAACAGACGCTGAATTGTTCTGTTTTGTGCTCTATGTCCCTGAGTGAGTACTAGCTTTTACAGTTGACTAAGTAACTTAAATATTCTTCCTATTTGATAGGTGAAAATTATGTTTTTATTTGTGTGAATTTGGTTCCTTTCAGAGCTTCAGCTTTTTCCTTCCTTGAGTATTTGTATTCAATAACAGAATAGCAAATGATGCCTATGAACAACAGGAAAATCAACCAATACAGCTTCAGATGGGTACACAAGAATGGTCCATAAGCGTAGGTAATCACCGATCCAAGGGATTCCCATAGACGGAAATTACTATAGGCTGCCTCTTCTTTTCCATGAAACAGCATTCCATTCAGAGCTGTTGAAGACAAATACAAATTAATTGATTCATTTCAAATGACAACTTGAACATATTGATGCGTAGGTAATTATCATATATTTTTAAATAATATTGATTGCTATGGAACCGAAATAGTTATTCAATCAACTTATTTTTTTATGACAGCGATTAATGGTCAATATATTTCAGAAGTTCGAGACCATTAGTCGCTCGATTAATAACCGAGTTGATTACAAGATTTTTAGACCGATCTCATAATAAATTGAGAATAAATTCTTGATTGAAATATGGTCTTATTTAGCAGTAGACATACATTTAACCTCAATATAAATATGATTTTTATAACATAACCTGTATTGCTTCTGAATGCTTTATGTTCGGTTGCACATGACAATTGCACATTAAAATAGCATAAATTGAACATTAAAACGGGACATTAATGTTCAATTTAGTACATAGTAAAATAACCTTTAATTATGAGGTCGACGGAAATAGTTGATTAATCAACTAGATCCTTAAAGACAGCCATTAATGGTTGGGATATTTTACATGCAAGCAGGGCTGAAATTGGTTTACTTCCATCTTCGTTAAAATGAAGAGAATAATCGGAAAACTTGCTGGCCTGTAATCGAAAGTTTCATTTTGCCTGTTTCAGGTGAAGACAAAGAAATCGAATATACGTTTACCTACATCTTGTTTTGATTGGAATTTTGTATGGTTTTCATATTCCTATAAACCGAGTGATATTGAGGAAAATTTTATAGAAATTCACCATATATACGACGATAAGAAAACCCCTCTGAAACCAATATCCCCATGTACAGGGTGTTTCCTAATTGGATGTCAATATTTATGGGGGTGATTTTTGGGCCCATTTCAAGAAAAACAACTTCACATGAACATATGTCCTAAAGGTCTTACCTTTTGATTTACAGGGTGGTAAAGTTTTCAAAAATAAATAATTTTTTATTAAAATAGACATTACCACTTCAGATTTTTCAATGAAATTTAACATTCCTATATGTCCTATGAATCAGGAGGCATTTTTTAATGAATGGCTTTTTTTTTAAATTTCCTTCAGTGGCGTTCATATGTAATGTGGCCACAGCGTACTTAGATAAGTTCTTTCTTACTTACATACATAATGCAATTTATTTCAATGCAGATAAACGGTTTTTATTTTTTTAAGAGAAAAAATACATCGGGTTGGAAAAGCCAAGAAATCAACCTTGGTGAAAAAAGATTGGGAATTTCTAAAATAATTTTTATTTCTTGAAAAATCTGTTGCGTACCATCAATGTCTGCCAACATAGGCAGGTCAAATTATGTACGAATGCCACTTGTGAAAATTGAGGAAAATTCATTGAAATATCTGGAGTGGTATTGTAGATATTAATAAAAAATGGTTTATTTTTAAAAAGTTTACCATCCTGTAACTCAAAACGTAAGACGTTTAGGACATATGTTCATATGAAGTTTTTTTCTTGAAATGGGTCCAAAAATCAATTCCATAAATATTGACTTTTAGTTGGGAAACACCCTGCTGAATATAACTGCTCTTTTCTCATTCAGTTTGTTGCGCTTCATTTTCACTGAGACGTTGAACCTTACGTTCAGTAATTCACATCAGAAACATACGATATTCAATGCATCAGACAAAGAACTATTCCGTCCACTTGAACAGTCGTTTATTCGAGAGATTTGCGTGCTTTATAACTGGCTGAATAAATATAACCGATTGCAATACGTAATGTTGTCTTCCTCTTACAGTTGGAAGTGACAGTATGGAAGGAACCTGAAGTACTAAAATCGAATAAATAAATGTGTCAGGCTGCCCGTGATTCTCGATTCAAGAACATTTCTCTTCCATACTGCTTGAATTGAGCCACTCACAACGATAAGAGAGGACAACACTACATTATTGCAATCAGGCAACTGCATTCAGTCAGTTAGGTAGTATGTAAATCTCCAGAATACGCTACAGTTGAAATTGACTTGTCTGATCGATTGTATATCGTATGTTTTCGATGTGTCATTCCAATCCTGTATACGGCTGAAACTTCTGACGAATTTGTTACAGTATGTGTTGAGTGATTATTGTATTTTCCGACCTGCTCTATTCATATGATATGTATTATACACTGACCGGCAAATAATCGATCCACTCAAAAATTTATGAAGTTTGTTAATT
>CM024243.1:16689601-16771496 GCA_013421045.1 Propylea japonica | reverse complement strand
TATACACCCTGCATAGCTACTAAGTTCAGAAGACTTGTGAATTTCGACCTCGATTCTAAATAAAAAAGCGCTCAAGAGCAGCTGAATTCACGTCGATTTCATACTGAAGAATTCTTTACTGCAAATTCGTTTTTTCGTGGAATTTCTCTAAGCTGAAAAAACATAGAATTCTATGAATATTTTCGATTGACTATTGTCCCTCCGTATATAGATAGAATGTTCCAGATAGTTATCACTGTCATTTTTCAATCTTGTTTACACGAACCAATTCCACCGAAAAATATCATGAAACAACCAAACTCAAAGCCGATGTTGCTAGAATCATTCTCGATAAAATTGATTCAGACAGACAAATTGCATGTACAAATGAAATAGACTTTTTTCAGAATTCAACTTCAAACAACAGCGAACATTTATATTATGCATGACCAGGAGAAAAAATAATTGAAAAGCTTGATCTATGTATTTGAAAAATTAGCGAATGAAAAATTTCAATTGAAACCAATGGGAGAAAGGGACAAGGAATAACTCGCAACATTTCTTTAGTGCCCTAGCTTTCACTTGCATAAAATATATGATCGATTTATTTCTTGTCACTTTTTCGGTTTTCTAGAAAAAATTTGAAATATGCTCTTTTAGAGAGGTTTTAACTAAGATGAAGGCTCGAAAAAAATTAGATGAAAGATCCACCATACTCTTTGACAACAAATTACCCTCTGAATTATTTTGCAAATATTCATATACACCCGGTCTAGCTAATAAGTTCAGAAGATTTGTGTATTTCGACCTCAATTCTAAATTAAAAGCGATTCTAAATAAGCAGCTGAATTCGCGTCGCTTTCATACTCAAAAATTCACTTCACTGCATTTCGTTTTTCGTGGAATTATCTCTAAGCTGAAAAAACATAGAATTCTATGAATATTTTCGATTGGCTAATTGTCCTCCGGTATATAGATAGAATGTTCCAGATAGTTATCACTGTCATTTTCAATCTTGTTTACACGAACCAATTCCACCGAAAAATATCATGAAACAACCAAACTCAAGCCGATGTTGCTAGAATCAATTCTCGATAAAATTGAATTCAGACAGACAAATTGCATGTACAAATGAAATAGACTTTTTTTCAGAATTCAACTTCAAACAACAGCGAACATTTTATATTATGCATGACCAGGAGAAAAAATAATTGAAAAGCTTGATCTATGTATTTGAAAAATAAACGAATGAAAAATTTCATAAAACCGAGAGAGAAAGGGACTGTAATATTGGTAAATTTAATGCATTGCATTCGACTGTGCATCAAACAAATTCTAAAAAAAGCGAAAACCCTTTTGCGTGAATAAATAAAGTTAGATTATTCTGACGTGCGCTGCGTATTATAAAAATTCGTTTCGAATGCGAGTATCGATCGTAAAAACACTTGAAAATAAATAACTTCGGGAAATACTCATTTGTATGTGAATCAGTTTTTAAAAAATGCCGGAACGAGTTATAAATATTCATCTGGAAATATTCGCATTACAGGGAATACAAGCCATAACTACACATAACAATAATCGGGTCACATTAAAAATAAAGGGAAAAAATGGTATTGGGATTATACAATACCTGCCCGACCAATGGGCGATGGGAATAAGGGCTCGCAGAGCGGATCTGCAGAAGGGTGAATTTATTACATGCCAAAGTTATGCACGTATGATTGCAGAAAATGAATAGCTTTCTATTTCGTACCCCGATAATTCTCCTCCTTTCTGTCTCATTAAGTGCGGCTAGATTGATTGCCGTTAACCTGGAAATAAACCGATTCGGGTTTTCATCCCTTACTTCGTTTTTCATGGTCTGGATATTTTGACTATTCAAATATTCAGAAATAAACCGGGTGACTCAAAAAAAAATAGCTGAAACACGTGAATTAATTTTGAAGTTTTGGCCATAATATGAATATGTTTTTTCAACCCTTTAGCTGCAACCCCACCCAACTTTTTTTTCTAATGCTGATATGTATGTACAGGGTGATTCACCTATCTTGGTAACCTAATTTTTCTCGAAAAGGGGTGAATATTTTTTTATTCTGTTGACGGTACTTGGTACAAGTCACTGTTGACTAGATATGTTAATAAAAGCCGAAGAAAAGAATAAAGGAGCCTGGTGTCGCGGCGCCTTCAACATTTTTTTCTCCAGGAACATACCTTTTTCATGATGTCTTTCGAAAAGTAATTTAATTTTGAATGCTTCTTCTAATTACCAATTTTTTTTTACTTACCGTCAGCGACCTGCAGCGTGTTTTATGTTGATTTTATTCTATTAATTTTTTTCTATATTGTGACAGTATGCCTTAATTGAGGCACATGGGTGTGTTTCTTACAATCACAGAGACTGTTTGAAATTATTTCTCAATAATAATATTCATCGAATATTATATTCATAGCAATGAACATTTTTCATAACAAACGAAACATGTCAATCATAATATGTTCTATATAACGGCCATTATGATACATAGATTATAAATTTTCTTTATTTCAACTGAGTTACTTTGACCAAAATAGTAGGGTTTACTCGGACAAAGTAACTTATAATGAACTGAGGAGATATAATTTATGTATGGATCATAACAACCGCTATATAGAACATATAGCTAGTTTGACATGTTGCATTTATTATTATAAAAATGTTTATTGTTATAATATATAATATTTGATGAATATAATAATAGAAAAATAGTTTGCTACAAAGTCTCTTTGATTTCAAGAAACACAATAATATCAATGCCATTAAATCAAGGCATACTGTCACAAAACAGAAAAAAATAAATGGAATAGAATTAACACAAAACACGCTTCAGGTAGCTGACGGTAAGAAATAGAAAAAAAAGGAATTCAGAAGAAACACTCAGAACATCGTTCGAATGACAAAATAAAAAGGGTATAATATAAAAAGTTTTTGATAGCTGTACGACGCATGGAGTCTTAATTCCTTTCTCCGAATTTTACTCACATCTCAAGTCAATATTGACTTGTACCAAATACCGTCAACAGAGTCAAAAAATATTCATCCCATTTCGAGAAAAAATAGATTATCAAGATGTGTGAATCACCCTGTGTATATGTCTTGTTTAGAAGTGTAGGCTTTTTACAAAAATCTTAGCGGAGAAAATCTTTCAATACAATTCGACTCGACTCCCTGATGACGAATCCGTGATACAAATCAATTCTGTCGATGAGACCGGCCATCCGACTGTTATGCGGCCCATACACAAGCTACTTTTTCGGCGTTCTGGCAGCTAGCGTCACCGCAAGCGACCAAAACGCCCAATACAAAAGTAGCCCGAAAAACGCCTGTGTATGTCTATCCGCTGCCACGCTGGCGAGTCGCCGAGCTGGACGCAACGCCGGACGCCAAGATCAAACGTGTGTGATTTTAGCGTCAAGATAGCCGGCGAAATGCATGAAAAAGCTAGTGTGTGTGTGAGAGCGTCTAGAATGGCAGAGAATCATGCAAGATTTCCACATTCATAAGAATTCCTTACAATTTAACTATGTATTAAAAAGAATAAGTGTTTGAGGATGATTAAGAGCAAAGAATATTCGAACAGAAACTAAAGAAATAAGGCTTACGAAGATTGTAAGCTTTATGTAAACATATAAAACGATGAATGCGATATGGTTTCGTAAAGAAGAAATAAAAAGCCTCCGAGACTCATTCCGTAAAGAATACAAAAAGTTACGAGCTACGGAAAAGTCGGGTGCAAAAAGAGTTCAATCGTTTGGGCCAACCGGGAGGTTCCATTTCCTAAAATCGACCTGTAAGCGAACACTCTGCTAAGATCGATGAATAACATAAAGAATGTTTTGAAATTCTTTTTTGAGAATATATAAACACCTAATTTGCATTCATTTTCAAAAACTTTTATTGTTAATTGAAATATCAGTTGTGACATTTATGTACGAAAATAATGCCAAATGGCTCCTCCTCAGCTCTACTACGTTGCTGTTTCTAAACATTAACAAACCTTATAAAGGGACTACGCCATCAATGAAAATGGAAACGATACATGCTTCAACAACGCATTGAAATTATTAAAATTCACTAATAAATGGTGAAAATTTGGCAGAGACTCGATCTCTCGTCAGCGATCGGTGAGCTACTGAGACGCTTGTGTGTGCTGTGGCCAAATTGCACGAGCGTCTAGGACGCTCGCAAAACGCTAGCTGCCAGAACGCCGAAAAAGTAGCTTGTGTATGGGCCGCATTAGCACGAAACTTTTCTGAAGAATTTACCTAGAGACTTGAGATTTTTTGGCTGAGTTTGGTTACCAAATGCCGCGTTTAAGTTCGATAACCAGACAAATCACACAGATGTCTCATGAAATATGGTCATTTCAAACTTTTTGTTCTCGATATCTCAGAAAAACGGAACCAATCGAAATGAATTATGCGGCAACCACGCAAGATGTTCAAAAGAAGCCTCATGTAAAATACTGTGGCCATGGTGTGAATACAACATAAAAATTTAATGAGAATATTGAAAAGAAGATTCTTCATCTTTCCTTAAAGAGAGGTCCAATTCGAGTGAAATTTTTTTTGTTAATGAAGAGAGATATACCTACTGAATATTCATGCATAATTTCAAAGGGATCGTATCCCCAGAACTTCAGTTTTTTCATTTTGATTTTTCACAAATTTTATTTTTTGAATAATTTCCAGAGCATAATTCCTATCGTGCTGAGATTTACCGCGAGTTTCATAAAGCTAATTGGAAAATCAAATTGTTGATTTGAACTGAAAATTGCACAGAAATGATGACATTTCAATAATCGAGCTGATTGGAGTTTTGTGAAACCCACCTTTAGTATCGATTTCAAATCCTAAACAAAAATTCCCTGATGTCGTATTTCTCTTACTTTTCCAGTAGTCAATAGCTAGATCCTGGACCAGCCTGCAAGGAACAAAACCACCATCGACAGCATTTACGATGCTGGATATCAATTTTGTAAATACATAGAAGGTTTAAGAGAAAAATTCATCTATAGGACAGTTAGTAGACACACTCTCTAGAATCTCCTCTGTGAAAAATTCAATGTGAAATTAAAAAAGCTCATTTTGTCCAGCAGTACAACTCATTCCGAAAAACACTCCCCTCCACCATAATCATACATAATTTCCGAATTCCATCCGTACAGCGAGTCTAATCAATCCGAGATAACGAAACGACACATACTCGCATCACCCTACAACCCTGCGGAATTGATTAAAAAAACCCTCTCCTGGAATTCGTTCCTGTCGGCTGACGATCCGAGGGCCATACATAAAAAATATCGTGGCCCAAATATATACGTTTCCACAATTTCACCCTCGCACAGGCAGAGTAAACGACAAGCAGCAGAGAATAAAATAGATATGCAAGAGAAATGAGGGCTATGATAAATAGCCGATACCTTTGTTTCGTCTGATGCGGCCGAGTGCGAAAAAAATCGGACGCCGACCAGCGCCGCGGCGCTTCGAGTAGGTGTCCGGGCGTCAAAGGGATGGGGAAGCCGAATGGGGGAGGAGAGCGGCCGGGAATGAGACATCGCTGGAAGGGGGGAGCCCATTAATACTCCCGATATTGAATGATGTATCATTCGGCCATAAAAACCCAGGAAATGTGATATGGGAGAGCGGCCTGCATACACTACAGAAACTAAATTACTGGATTTTTCGAAATGAAAAATAACAAATAGCCTGGCTTACTCCCTCTCTGACGATATGATGGCCATAATTTATACTCCGCGCTCTGCCGTATATGCTACACCGATGAACATTTATTTTCATTTTTATTATCGGGAGATTAAAATTGTTGCAGTGCATAGAGTCATTTGAATATTTGGAGGATTTGATATCAAGTTTTGACGAAATGAGGCCTTCAGATACGGCACTCGGATGAACTGTGGACTGGACATGACTGCGGCATCAGCTATTTCTTTTCTATTGTTCACCATTTGCGTTTGCAATTTAAGCTGTTGTTTTATTTTCATACCACGATTAGTAAATGGTGATAATATATGAATTTGTCTCTGGGGATCATTCTGCCGTCAACGATGATTATGTACTCGTCAATTCGCAACTTCTTCTGTGTAGATCTGTTGGCTTAACATGAAAACGATGTGGGGACACATCATCTCTCTTCGAAAAGACAGCAGTACTATAGATCTACCACTTCTGTTTCAGTTTGTTGAACTCAATTAATCTGCTTTTGGAAGCTGAGGACTGCTACAAGATCCATATACCTCAAGTAACCAACTTTTAGGTGAGAATATTCTACTATTACTTTGATTTCACTCGTCCCTTTCGTTTTCGTACTGTGTTGGGATAGGCCTTTGATTACTGTGTACTTTATTGAAGTTTTCGGAGCCTTAAATTATTATCCGAAGTTCTGGTGTGGTATTGGCCTTCATTCTTGTATATCGGGCAGCCACTTTACAGTCTTAATATATACTTAGTTGTGGAACTCGTAAAGGCAGATCTAGTCTTGTCAGAGGACCCATTGGCCATTTCTTCTGCTATTCTATGGAGTTTATCTTGGATGGAACTTATTGAATCCAATACTATGGCCGTTGCTGGTTATTCGTAACCACTGGTTTTAAACCCTTGCATATTTCAAATGCTACAAAAAATAATTTAGTGTATTCTCCGAAATGAAAAATGACAAATAGTTCGGATTACTCCCTCTCTGACGATATGATGGCCATAATTTATACTCCGCGCTCTGCCGTATATGCTACACCTATGAACATTTATTTTCATCTTTATTATCGGGAGATTAAAATTGTTGCAGTGCAAAGAGGCATTTGAATATTTGGAAGATTTGCTATCAAGTTTTGATGAAATGAGGCCTTCAGATACGGCACTCGGATGAACTGTGGACTGGACATGGCTGCGGCGTCAGCTATTTCTTTTCTATTGTTCACCATTTGCGTTTGCAGTTTAAGCTGTTGTTTTATTTTCATACCACGATTAGTTAATGGTGATAATGTATGAATTTGTCTCTGGAGATCACTCTACTATAGACGATGTTTATGTACTCGTCACCCCACAACTACTTCTGTATAGATCTGTTGACTCAATATGAAGACGATGTGAGGATACAAGATCTCTCTTAGAAAAGACAGTAGTACTAAGGATCTACCACTTCTGATTCAGTTTGTTGAGCTCAATCAATCCGCTTCTGGAAGTTGAGGACTGCTACAAGATCCATATCTTTCAAGTTTACCCACTTTTAGGTAAGAAAATTTTACTATTACTTTGATTTCACTTGTCCTTTTCGTTTTCGTACTGTGTTGGGATAAGATTTAACTCTAAAATACAGTCCACTCGAATTTTCTTTATTTATCTTCAACAAAGTCTTCCCACGTAATCATGACTGTTTCAGGATCAATTTCGATCCGTGTGACAAACCACCGAGAGAGAAGACTTAACTCATATCAACACCAATCAATAGGTCTTTGATTACTTTTTTCTCTATTGAAGTTTTCGGAGCCTTAAATTATTATTCGAAGTTTGGGTGTGGTATTGGCCCTCATTCTTGTCCATCGGGCAGCCACTTTACAGTCTTATATATAGCTGTGGAACGCGTATATTTTCTACGCAAGCAGAAGGCAGCTCTAGTCTTTTCAGATCACCTATTGGCCATTACTTCTGCTCTACCATGGAGTTTATCTTGGATGAAAAGTATTGAATACAATTCTATGGTCGTCAGTTGGTAATTCGTAAAAAGGCAGACCTAGTCTTGTCAGATCACCTATTGACCATTACTTCTGCTATGTCATGGAGTTTATCTTTGATGAAGAGTATTGAATTCAATACTATGGTAGTAAGTTGGTTAGACGTAACCACTGGTTTTATACCCTTGCATATTTCAAACACTACAGAAAATAATTTTGTCGATTTTCCGAAATGAAAAATGACAAATAGCTTAGCTTACTCTCTCTCTGACGATATGATGGCTATAATTTATACTCCGCGCTCTGCCGTATATGCTACACCGATGAAAATTTTTTTTTCATTTTTATTATCGGGAGTTTAAAATTGTTGCAGAGCATAGAGTCATTTGAATATTTGGAGGATTTGCTATCAAGTTTTGACGAAATGAGGCCTTCAGATACGCCACTCAGATGAACTGTGGACTGGACGTGGCTGTGGCGTCATCTATTTCTTTTCTATTGTTTGCCATTTGCGTTACGCTCTTTGTTTGCAGTTATAATGTGAAGCGTTAAAGCTGTTGTTTCATTTTCCCGTTCAAAACTTCAAAACACCCTGTATTTCTAAAAGGAAGCAGTTTCGTAAATATATTCATGAGATTTTAAAAAAAAATTTTCAGCTCCCACGTGGCACTTTGCATGATACTTTTTTTCTTGAAACCCTGTATATACAAGGTGTTTCACGAATGATTGTACAGGCTATCAGGGCAGATGTAGGACATTTCGGAGAGTCTGAACCAGTGTTAAAAATATCTCTTTACAATATTCGTTTAAGAGATACAGAATGTTTTATGTATTTCTACAGAAATTTTCAATTGGCATAACTCTTTAACCTCCATGGATCTGCATGAAAATTTCTTGGAATGAGTATGGTCCAGTGGCAAATATTCGCACATAATGGCTTGCTGATACCGCAGGTACGGACTGAGAAAATTATATTCTTTATTCCACATCCCATAAAACATCAAATTTTCGACAAGCAAAATTCTCGTCAGAATCTGCAGTAAATAATCTTAAGATCAATGGCAAACTTCGCATCATCATATTATAAACCACTGAATATTTGAAACTTTCAATTTATAGCAAACGCGGACCTGTAAATCTCCGAATAATTAATTATTTCATAATTGAATCGATTGAAATCCTCAGTTACATGACTAAGGAATTGAACTGCATCTTATGTAGGGGTTCCACTTTTGATTGATTACCGAAAATAAAAATGATGAAAATACTCATCTTCGAATTATTCAACTTTGAAAATTCTTTATTCGAATAAGTGAAACACCGATGCATGGCAGCAACATCAAATATTTTTAACGAAACTAAATTCAATCGAAAACTTGATTTAACATTAAACATTTAATTGTACTTTGAGGGAATATTTCTTGGCTTCAGGACTGTGGGGTGAATTATACACGCTTTTAAATTGCCGACGTTTCGACTCTTTTTTGGATCTTCTTTAGGGCTGCAAGAATATTAGTCAAATTCAAAATTGTCCGTGGGGTTGTCTGGCCTCCGTAAGCACGATAACTTTCGCAGGGATTGTCCTAGAGAGTTGAGGTTTTCAGGGTGAGTTCGTTCAACAAATCTGCATCCAAATTCTTTTTTGATTTCTCTTGGGAAGTTGGCATACAAAACCTCATAATTTATTATAGCTCGAGTAATTTTTCTTGATACTTTCATTTTTATCCATTGTGTTCATAATTTTTCATCTTATCGTCTCTTATTGGAACTGAATTGTTTCATTCCATATTCAGTAGAGTTATATTTGCATACACGTCAAATGTTACTTTGAAAACATTATTATCGCTTCTGTTTTTCATAAAATCAATTGGTTTATTCATGTTTTCGTTATATATGCACACAGGAAAGAATTATATTTTCTTGAATTGGCATAATTCAACAATAGTTCCATAAATTTCCACTCTTACTGAAAAATTATACATTTTAATTGGAAGAATAAGTATTTTCAAGTAGTTGTTACTTCTTTTGCTCACCTTGAACATTTTGAAACAAATATTCTAACAATAATATTCAAATGAACCAATGATAACAGATCACGAAAGCTATCAGAAAATAGGGAAAGGCAACTAATAATCCCAACACACTCCTAACATCAAAAATAAGATTGTAAAAGCGTAAAAAATAAGTTCGCAATCAACTACTTATTCGTCAGCATGATGCAGAGTTCATTATCGCGTGATGCATCGAGTATGTTGCCCATACCTTCTCGATATCGTCTGTCATCTGTTTAAAAATGTCAATTTTTTTCCCGTCACAGAAAATAAATATTTATTTTACAAGAGAAAAGTATTAAATTTCAGCTCTAAGTTCCGCTTCGTGTCGAAAGACAAAAAACCGAGAGCTAAAATCGAATATTTTTCCTGTGTATAATACACTACACTCTAAAAAAAATCCCGGTGTAAATGCTAATACTAATCTATCAAGCATATTATCGATGTATTTTTCCCTTTTTATGTCACAATTTTATCATTTTTATCGAAATTATGAGAATATAGTGTTAAGTGGCGTGATTCATGAGAAACATTATCACAAACAGAAACAAAATCAAGAATGAATAGAAAAATATTTGAAAACACACTGTGTTTATCAAGCTATAACACCAATCTAACAAACAAATTGCTCCATAGATTAGAAAATCATCTCTTGGGTGAAAATATACACTGCCTGTTTGAAGTTTCAAATAATAATTTCACAGAAATGATCAGGTGTTACTTCTGAAGCTTGTAGTAACAAAAAAAGCACCTGGAAGTGTTTTTCGGACAAATCAAGTTTCAAAATTTACACCAACTGAATCAAAATACGCACCAAAAATATGAAAAACCCATACGTTTACTTTAGTTTGTCTTCAGTATTTTTACATGGTTGCCAGATACTGCCGAATTATGAGCGGTCACACAGTTAGAACCATGGTGTCTAATGAACTGATTATTGCAATCGAATAACTTTGGCAACGATGTTAATAGCAATAGTTCCAATTCTTGGCGGCTCTACAAAGAGTCCTCAGCATAGTCAAAACAGGACTTGCGAATGGTTTCACCTTATTATCTATCTCTGTTTCTTGTATGTGCCTTTGTAATGATGAATCGAAAGTGTGAAATCAATTGAGGTGAAGAAAGTGAAATGCGTGAAAATTTGTTTTGGATACAGAGAAAAGTTCATTTTGGCTGATGATTCGAGGACAAAATCAATACTGTTTGAAAGTAAGTACTACGAATTTTAACTTAAACTGATTCAGGTAACTTCCTTCAGTTTTCATAAGAGTTGAAACTTTCTTTTTGTTTAATATACCTGATTAGGTCATACGGTGGAAATATTTATTTTGACTTCTTTTGAGATTATTTACCTATATATTTTCAATTGACGGAAATAGATATTGCTAAATCACTTCAATGAATATGTGAGAAGAGTTCAATCCACTGAAAGATAAGATGTGCAAAGTAACATCCATTTATATTTATAAGTGCTTATATCTGATCTTTTTTTAAGATAGTTGAAGAACCTTCCCTTATGGTGTTTTTGGAAGATACCTCTACTGTCAACCCCTCACTTGGTCTACCATCAGGAACATATCTATCTGTTCTTTATGTATTTATCAGTGTAAAGAAAATATATTTTATCAACAGGAAAATGTTTTTTGATTTGGCAACAAATATTGTTGTAATCTTTCATTGTGAATAAATTCAAATGAATTGAATTGTTTTAAAAACCTGCTCACCAAACGAATACACTAAGAGACTTTTAAGGAAGACTAACAGAGTAAGTACCTAGCTTAATAATAATTAATAATTCATGGTTCATGATGCATTATTTTAGCTTCGTAAGAACCTGTGTATCAAGTTACTGATATTCAAATTGCTGAATTAATTTTTTTAATTTCAGATATAAATTTGTCATTTCTCATTTCAACGGATGTATAACATTCAACTAAGTCAGTGCTAAATAACACCGTACAGGTAATTGCAACTTCACTGAGCTAGTGCAAATTAAGACTGAAACGGTGCGGATTCACACCGAAACCGATCTAACTCGTTTAGTATTTCACACTAATAAATTGTGAAAAATAACTGAGTCACACTGGATGATCAATTGAGATCACACCGCGCTTGTGTGATTTAACACAAAACAAGTGCAAAGTCGCAAAGAACCGAATGAAAATCACACCCGCTTCGGTGTCAAAGTTTATTTATTTATATGAAAAAAGCAACTCCTTTGAAATCATGAAACACACCAGAAAATTATTGAACGTCGGTGTTATTTTAGAAGGTGCGAAATAACACCAAAATATCAGGACCTCTGAGGAAATACGGCTGGTGTCAGTGGGTGCTGGCTGGTGTTCAAAATTTCTTAGAGTGTATTTTTTTCTGTAGAAGGAATAACGACCATTCAATAGTGAAAGAAATATAGCTTTTCATGAAATTACCTTTGTCCCCAGAAAAAAGGTAAGTACTTTTTTCCCGGATATATAGACACTCACTTTTTTGACAGGCTCTCGAGCTAAAATCTAATACTTTTTTTTTGTATAATAAAAAACTATATTTCAATTGAAAAAATAAGTAGATATTTTCAAGTAGTTTTCCGACTTTTGTTCCTCTCAAAACAATAGTACTTTTCTATTTGACTGATTAACTGAAGAAATCACTTCACTTCGACCGAATCGACCAATAGGAACGCTGCGTTACTGATTTAGCATCAGTTTGGAAGTGATGCAGCGTCAAATAGAAAAATCGATTTAATATTCAAATGAACCAATAATAACAGATCAAGAAAGCTATCAGAAAATAGGGAAAGGCAACTAATAATCCCAACACACTGCTAACATCGAAATTCAGATTGCAAAAGCGAAAAAATGAGTTCGCAATCAACTTCTTATTGGTCAGCATGATGCAGAGTTCATCATCGCGTGATGCATCGAGCATGTTGCCCAAACCTTCTCGATTTTTATCTGTCATCTGTTCAAATTGTCAATTTTTTTCCCTGTCACAGAAAAATAGTTATTTATTATACAAGGGAAAAAAGTATTAGATTTTAGCTCGAGGTTGTGTTGTCTCCCGACGCGAAGCGGAGGGAGACAAAAAGCCGAGAGCTAAAATCTAATATTTTTCCCGTGTATAATACACTATTTTTTTCTGTGAGAGGAAAAACGACCATTTTATCGTGAAAGAAATATAACTGTCTACGAAATTACTTTTTTCCCCGGAAAAAAAGTGAGTACTTTTTTCCCGGCTACATAGAGAATCATTTTTTTGACAGGGAAAAAAGTAATTTCGTAAAAAGTCATACTTTGTGACCTGTCAAGAGATATAAAATGTCACATTTTTTTCCCGTCACAGAAAAATAGATATTTATTATACAAGGGAAAAAAGTATCAGATTTTAGCTCTAGGTTCCGGTTCGCGTCGGACAAAACACCAATAGCTAAAATGTAATATTTTCCCGTGTATTAATACACTATTTTTTCTGTGACAGGAATAACAACCAATTAATAGTGAAAGAAATATAGCTTTTCTCGAAAATACTTTTTTCTCCGGGAAAAAGGTGAGTACTTTTTTCCCGGATATATAGACATTCACCTTTTGACAGGCTTTCGATGCTCTCGAGCTAAAATCTTATACTTCCTTCCCTTGTATAATAAATAACTATATTTTAATTGAAAGAATAAGTATTTTCAAGTAGTTTTTCCGACTTTTGCTCACCTTAAACATTTCTAACAATAAGATTCATCTGAACAAATAATAACAGATCAAGAAAGCTATCAGAAAATAGGGAAAGGCATTTAATAATCCCAACACACTCCTAACATCAAAAATAAGATTGAAAAAGCGTAAAAAATAAGTTCGCAATCAACTTCTTATTCGTCAGCATGATGCAGAGTTCATTATCGCGTGATGCATCAAGCCTGTTGCCCATACCTTCTCGATTCTCATCTGTCATCTGTTTAAAATGTCAAATTTTTTTCCCGTCACAGAAAAATAGTCATTTATTATACAAGGGAAAAAAGTAATAGATTTTAGCTCTAGATTCCGCTTCGCGTCGGAAGACAAAAATTCGAGAGCTAAAGTCTAATATTTTTCCCGTGTATAATACACTTTTTTTTTCTGGACATTCAATAGTGAACTAAATTAAGCTTTTCACGAAATTTCTTTTTCGCCCGGAAAAACGGTGAGTACCTCCTTTTTTCCGGATATTTAGACACTCACTTTTTGACAGACTCTCGAGCTGAAATTTAATACTTTTTTCCCTTGTATAATAAATAACTATATTTCAATTGGAAGAATGAGTATCTTCAAGTAGTCTTTCCGCCTTTAGCTCAGAAACGAATATTCTAACAATAATATTCAAATGAACCAATAATAACTGACCAAGAAAGCTATCAGAAAATAGGGAAAGGCAACAAATAATCCTTACACACTCCTAACATCGAAATTAAGATTGCAAAAGCGTAAAAAATGAGTTCGCAATCAACTTCTTATTCGTCAGCATGATACAGAGTTCATTATCGCGTGATGCATCTAGCATGTTGCCCATACCTTCTCGATTCTCATCTGTCATCGATGTTGGATTCCTCTCTAAATCATCCATATCATCGCAGATACAGATCACTATCGATAATCACCAAGCCATCCGTGGACGCCAGCAATGATATGTAACAAGTAGCTTATTGTCGACGTATTTGTTAATAAATTATGGCATATATGTATTTATTATGCGCGTCTCTGCCATCATATTCACTAGTGTAGCTAATAAACATTAAACATGAGGCATAATTCAGTCTTACTATGCTCCATCCAGTATTCAGAACTGTCCAAAGCACGGTACCGTTGATTTCTGGTTCGGCCCAATAGACGTAGGGGAAACTGGGGCAGATTCGGACACTTTTCAAAGATGAACTCGTACATGAAATGTATGGCACTAACCACATTACAGGTAGTTGCAGTTGATGCACGGTTTATTTTTCTACCTACAGATAATTCATTTTTTTTAGTAAATTTATTTATGACAAACTTGTATTTGAATTTCGGCGTTAATGCATTTGTCCGTAACTGCCCCAGGTTGGGGCAGTTGCGGACATTGGCGGGGCAGTTTCAGACAGGAAGACAAAAGTCGAATGTATTCTTTGAAAAATTTATTTTATTGAATTTATAATGTTTAAGAAATATTGTAATGGTCGAAGTTAATTCCAAACTTGATTAAACGTTCCGTTCTAGACGTGCCTTTATGGCTTAATGGCTCAGGAAGCTTCATTACAATATCCATCTCCATAACATTGGAAATATCATCCACTGTTGGATACACAAATCCATTATTCCGAGATTTTCTCAAGAAGCTGACTTCATATTCATTCTCTCCAACATTCAGCACCTTTCCCACAAAATATTTTATTGTTTTCTTTGTAGGAAATTTAGCTAATATATAGTTGCCGGTTATTATCTTCATCGATTCGACTTGATCAGTATAATCTACTTCTGCTATATCAATGTCCATATCACTATCCTGTTGCATTTCCTTCGCAATTTTTTCATATTCGTTACATAGTTCTTCAGAGTCTGATGAACTTTGATTTCGTGATTTCCTCTTCTTTGATTTTTTGTTTTCTACAATAGGTTTCCTCTCAGTAAAAACTTGTTTTTTCACTGTGTTCTTCTTCTGTTGTTTCATTTTTTTTAATCTTTCTTTTTCCTCAATAATATCTTTTTCTGGTGTGTTGGTATACACTTTTGATGATCCCCTTCTATTTATTGTCTTTGTTTCAATGTGTATCTTGGTAATGGCCTAATGTCAATGATTTTGATTTTATTCCTTAAATGGATCTGGATTGTTCGAGCCAAAATATCATTCAAAATATCGTCGATGACTGACAAATTGTCTGACCGAAGTTCTTTGGAGCTGATTTTCTCATCATAAACTAGAGTTTCTGCCGGTAAAAAATCGCTGTCTGCAAATATTTGTGAATCAGTGGCCAGATGCCAACATTGGCAAAACTATTAATTATATTTTTGGGAGTGAAAGACTGTAGATAGGCATCAGAAGAAAGCTTTGGGATGTGCCCAATTTTAATAGTAGAGCCGACATTTGCCGTCAAATAATCATTGAAGGTTATCTTCAATTTAGACTTGAACGGGCCATAAACTCCGACATCTAGAGGTTGCATACGATGCGTGCAGTGAGGAGGAAATGATAACATCACTATCCCCATTTTGCCTGCAGAAAGTAATACTGGACAAAGATATATGACTTTCGTGGTTGTCAATTATCATAAGCAATGGATTGGCATTAGAGCAGTTTAAATGCCTCTTAATGTGTTGTAAGACATTCAAGAAGATTTCTGAAGTCATCCAACCAGACTGAGAACCATAACATACAGATCCCGGTGGGGCACCAAATAGATATTCTTCCTTGATCCTTTTTCTAGGCATTATATAAACAGGTGGAAGTGACATGCCTGTTGCAGCTATAATTCCCACAAATGTTACCAATGTACCCCGTTCACCAGTAACAACTTGTCCCACCTGCTTTTTACCACATTCAGCTATAATACGAGGTGCTTGTAGAACAGTGCTTATTCCAGTTTCGTCCAGATTTATTATTCTATCCGGAGAGAACTTGTATTTTTGTTGGATAGTCTTATAATTATTGAAGAAGATCTCCACATTTTTTTTGTTGAATGCTGTTGACCTCGCTAAGCTGGTGTTTTCGGGTTTTCGAAGGGATAACTGAGGGTTTCTCTTCATGAAACCGTACATCCAATCATCACCTGCAAGCCTATTGAGATCCCATGATGCAGGATATTTTTTCTCCGATTGCTTAGCAAAATCATATGCAAGTTTTCTCGTTGTTTTATAACTTAATCCAAAGTGACTACTGGAACACTGAATAAGGTATTCTCTCAGTTCTTCTTCTTCTTTATCGTTGAAAATTTGTCTCGAAGCATACTTGCTTTGGCAGACCATTTTCGTTGGAATTTTGTCTCTCATTTCTTCTTCATTTTTTTTATATCGCTTCAGTCGATCGAATAGTGTGGACCGACTTAAATTGTAATTAAATGCTGCTTCTCGAAGGCTAATTCCATTCCGAATGATGTCTGTAATGGCGCTTTGTACTGCCGTCTCTGATATGTTACATCGATCTGTTTTTCGTCTGTATGTCCTAACCATTCTGCAAGAAACAAAAACAACTCTTCATAAGAATTCTTCACTCTAAATTCAGGATGAAATAAAATAATTCAAATAAAAATTCCTCAAACGTAATATTTTCAAGACTACGATAGGTTTGAATGTGTCAGGATAAAATCTGGGGCAGTTTCGGACGTGTCCGAAACTGCCCCTCTCTAACTATCCGAAAGTGCCCCATACAACATGACACCAGATGAATTGTTCTTGAAACTTACAGTTAGCACATAACCTCACATTTATGCTTCCATTACAATTTCAAGAAACCTATCTTAGCAACCACAATAGCGAACATCGAAACTTTACAATTATTTTGAACAAAAACTTACGAAAAATTATTGAAAATATTTACCTGTAGGCATGTAAATTACCGGCACTAATCTAATCACTGTTATGCGTCGAATTTAGATCGCGATTACTGACGTTTTGAAAGTGATCCCAACATCACACCTTCGCGCAAGCGTCAACTCGAAGCAACCAACAGCGATGGAAATTTTTGAATGTCCGAAACTGCCCCATGTCCGAATGTGCCCCAGTCTCCCCTACGTGCTTGACGTATGTCGTGATGTCCGTCTGGTTTTGTAATGTGAAATCTATCTATTACTATACGTAATTTATTCCTGCTGCAGGGATATCGAGCAAGAAATTTGAATACATCGTGGTTATTTCTCGCTATTAGTAAAGGAAGCATGATGCGTATTTGGGTACTTCATTGGCCCCTTCTTATTTTCTTAACAAATATTCATCCTAAACTACGTAGGTTGAGAGGTTCACTTGTTGACACCCTTGAAGTAATGGCCACTGTGCACATACAGGGTGTTTCATCATAAACTGGACAAACATATATTTTCGTGTAGAGGACATCGGGAGAATCATTTTTGCCTTATACAATATATCCCGTTTTCGAAGCATAAGCGAGATACAGGGTGTCAAACGTCATTTTTGAGCAAGTTTCTAATGAGTGTAGTCAGTTATGTATAACACTTAAAGGAACGGTTTCTGGTCAAATCTCAGTATTTTTGGGTTCTCTATTCAGAAAAGTTGACGAACTCCGAAAAAAATTACAAAATGGCGGAAGACCTGCAATGTTCCAAATTTTTTTTGCGGTTGTCAAATTGACTTTTATTTTCTGAATGAACACAATTTTCTAAGAATTTCTGCGAAAAAAATTTTGTCAAAAATCGAACACAAATTTTTTTTTACATGTCTACAGCGATGAAAAAATTTCACTCGAAATGGATGAAATTTTGTACAATTGTACTTCTTGAATTATCAATCACGAATGTGAAAACAGAATTGTAAAATATCGAACGGTTTCGTTATTACAGTCATTCAAATGTTTCGTTCAGACCTCTGAAATATTGAAAAAAAATTTGTTTTGAATTCTAGAGTCGAAATAATTGAATTATTGGCATGTCCAAACATTCTAGATGATTTTATACAAAAAAAATCAGTGAAACTCAGTTGGGACTCGAACCGACGTAGCTATTTAGTAGGGAAATGGCACTGTTCTAAGGATATTAATATTCGTTGCCAGGCAACGGTAGTTCGTAGTTCATAGAGTTGGACAGGTATTTGAATTTCAGTGAATATAATTTAACCAGTAGTCAAACTCTATGAACTACGAACTACCGTTGCCTGGCAACGAATATTAAAATCCTTGAACAGTGCCATTTCCCCACTAAATACCTACGTCGGTTCGAGTCCCAACTGAGTTTCACTGATTTTTTTTGTATAAATTCATCTAGAATGTTTGGACATGCCAATAATTCAATTATTTGGACTCTAGAATTCAAAACAAATTTTTTTTCAATATTTCAGAGGTCTGAACGAAACATTTGAATGACTGTAATAACGAAACCGTTCGATATTTTACAATTCTGTTTTCACATTCGTACTTGATAATTCAAGAAGTACAATTGTACAAAATTTCATCCATTTCGAGTGAAGTTTTTTCATCGCTGTAGACATTTAAAAAAAGATTTGTGTTCAATTTTTGAAAAAAATTTTTTCGCAGAAATTCTTAGAAAATTGTGTTCATTCAAAAAATAAAAGTCAATTTGACAACCGCAAAAAAATATTTGGAACATTGCAGGTCTTCCGCCATTTTGTAATTTTTTTTTGGAAATCGTTAATTTTTCTGAATAGAGAATCCAAAAATACTGAGATTTGACCAGAAACCGTTCCTTCAAGTGTTATACATAACTGACAACACTCATAAGAAACTTGCCCAAAAATGAGGTTTGACACCCTGTATCTCGCTTATGCTTCGAAAACGGGATATATTGTATAAGGCAAAATGATTCTCCCGATGTCCTCTACACAAAAATATATGTTTGTCCAGTTTATGATGAAACACCCTGTATATACCGATGAAATAAACTATTGGTGCTATCTGAGGTTTTTCATCTGTTTCTGCCTATTTCAGAATGTTTTATTTTTATTTGGGCCTAGTTCAATTTCCTCAGGTTATCATCCTGAAAACTGCATACAATTGCGTATGATTGCCGATTTTTTATGTTTCATATTCGTTAGAAATTTTCTAATATTTGGGAGGTTCCAAGGAATATTTAGTGGATGTAAGTAGACTTTTTAATGATTAATATAGTTTGAACCATATGTCAATAATATTACATCGGGTTTAACCTTAATAAAAATGAATCATTGAAGGGTTTACTAACGTATATTAACTAGTCCTGGAACCTTCCAACCAAAAGAAAACTTCTAACTAATATGAAACAGAACGAAATCGGAAAATATGAGGAATCGAAACAAGGCCGTAGCGAGGGGGTTTCGGTAGGGTTCGGACCTCCCTGAAATTTTGCAGAAGTACAGGATCAGAACATTTTCCTTCGAAAATTGTCATTGTGTCATGCGGTGGACCCCTTCCGAAAAATTACGAAATAATAACGAAAAAATTAACCTCCTTCTTCAATACATTCGACACCTCGTTTCCGTACTGAATTTACAACTCTACAAAGTTCATAACGTTTCTGATGCATTTCTGCACATCACAGTTTTATTCTATTGATGGGATTCTTCCGAGTCTGAAAGCGAATTAGAAATACCTTCTCTTTCAAAGTATTCTCGACATAAAAATCCAAATGCCTAAGATCGGGGCTCTTCGGTGACCGTATCTTTCAATCCATTGTATCGCAATATATTCATTAAATAGGTAATTGGTAATTGACATACCACCAAAGATTATATAGTATAAAGATAGGAAACGACACGACTACAGTGTATGAGCGCCATCTCTGGTTCAAATGTGAACTAATGTTAGATACTATAGAATGGTTAAAATTCTGGTTCTATGATTATAAGTTTCGAAATCAATATACATGGGAAAAGTCATTGATTTAAAAAAGTGCAATCAATTCGTTTGCACAAATATTATTTCACTTCGAACGGCTTTTGCCGTTAGTGTCGTCTCGAAAAAAGTGGAAAAAAGATGAATTTGTACCCTTCAGTAATGAAGATTACGAACGAGATAGTGAAACTGGATGATCAACTGGTGTTTTATGGATGTATGCAGGTAAAGCTTTATCTTGGCTTGATCAACGTCAAACATCTGTTGCTATTTCCACGATAGAGGCAAAAATTGGCTGATAGTGAAGCTGCACGAAAAATGAAATGGTTAAAGTGACTATTCAGAAAAAGTTTTCCGTCAATTCAAACAGTGATGGTGGACAACGAATCTGCAATTGAACTGAGCCAGAAACTGGAATTCCACAGACGCACTAAGTATATTCATATTCAATCCATGTGTAAATCTTACAATAAGACCCTAATATTTCTGTAATATCTTCTACAAATGCATAATAAAAATATAACACATGAAATACTGAATTTTATTGAAAATAATGAATTTCAAATATAAAAATTAAACATCCTGACGGGAATACGAATTTCGCGTCAATTCTTATTACAGTTTTCTTTATATAATTTCTAGTCAAAATTACAGATTTTATATGGAAATTGATCTTCAGTTCCATCTCTGGGTCAAATGTGAACTAAAAAATGTAGTCGTTTTTTAGTACTACGAATGCAGGATCGTTTCCTATCTTTCTATACTCTATTATCTATGATTACCACTATTATGTGGTTTGCAGCCATTCATTTGAGACTAGATATTTTATCTGTTAGACAGGTGCATTTCATCGAATATGTCTGTCAAGTAGGTCTGGATTAATCTGATGAATTCTTCAGCATCAAAGTAATCGGTGAGTATAACTGGTCCAAAGTTCAATTTCCTCAGGTTATCATCCTGAAAACGGCATCATGAGATATTTGGCGTGAGATATTGCAGTAGTGTCAATAAGTGTGTATGTTAAAGTTTCCTTGGTAATAGCAACTGCATATAATTGCGTATATTTTTTGATTTTCTTTTCTTTCCTATTCGTTAGAAGTTTTCTATTGTCTGGAAGGTTTCAAGGAATATTTAATCGATGTAAGTGAATATATACACTTATTGATAATACTGCAAATAAGAATAGAACATTCTGAAACATGGGGGAAAAGATGTAATAGCCTACATAGCACCAATAGTTTATTACATCGGTATATATGTGAAGATCACTAATACTTTTTGTTATTACTCTGTTTATACGGACTAAAATTGTCCAAACCTTCTTATTTCTCTATTATTTTTAGTATGAATGTCTCATTGACACATATAAAGAAAATGTATCAGTGAGAGAAACCAGGATGATATCATAACCAAAATTGAGTGAGATGAAATTATGTCAATGACTATCATACTGTGTGTCAATTACTATCGAAGTATGTCAATGACTATCAAATAGGTGGCTTCGACAAAATTCGAATCTCCTCGAATGTTCAATCGATATTTATTGAAAGTTTGATTGTAATACCAAAATAGCAACATTCAACTATAGTTCCGTAATAATAACCATAGTGTCACAGTAGAATAAGGAACCGAATTCGCTTAGTGAAAGTATCCATGCCCTTAAGTTGTCAATCACTATATCTTTCACCCTAAATGCATGTTGTTACGGTACCACTTGTATATGCTGAAGTTATCATTTCTTTTATGCATCGATTAAATATCGCGAAACATATGTCACTTGAAAAGGTATGTATCGTGTACATGTACATACATCGAAAATGATACAAATTGTACTTATCGAAGTCCTTCTCTTTTGTGAAAAAAAAATCGAAAGGATAGAATATTTATATTGCTTACCTGATCGTTAATCCCATTACGCTTTACTACATTTACGTTGATCTTCGTTAAGTTTATTATGAGGAAAGTTTGATTGCATGTCATTTCATCATGTTCACTTTGGCTTCAATAATGCAAAGAATTACAACTGCACCATAATCTAAATTTGAGAATGTCCTTAATGCGATGAAAAACTAGCTCACTCATATAATTATACCATTTGTCAAGAAAATTTGAACATTATAAACATTTCCAGTAGTAACGATCATAAGCTTTCAGAGTGTGAATTATGTGAATTCATTATAGTTGATACAATATTATGTGAACAATCGATAATTTCCTGAGAATTCGTATATTTCAACGAAACCCTTTGTGAAGATTTTGATTCCATTACAAAAGGGTTTTTCAATAAGAGGTGTTATTTTGATATTAAAAAAATGATATTTTTCAATATAAATGATCGGCTGTTCATTTCATTATAAAGAAGAAGCTATGCCTTTAATTGTGTAAAATAACATCAGACAAATGACCACCACGACCACGCTTACAGGACCATATCCTTGAAATTTTCCATAACCAAATCGCAAAGTGGCTGTCCTATGTCCTCGCTAGCCTCACGAATGCCATATCTGTGGTCTTGAATCGACGCTGGGCTATTGGCGTAGACTTTCTCTCTCACGTGGTCCCTGAGGAGAAGTCGCAAGTTGTTGAATCACAAGATCTCGGTGGCCAATTGTGAATACCTCTTCGAAAGATAACACGCATCGGAAACTTCAAGAGACTTTTCCCGCAAAAGATCAATGGTTTCGTTGCTTGTGTGGCACGTAGCGCCTTCTTGTTGAAAGTAAACGTTGTCCAGATGAATACTATCCATTTTTGGCTATGAAAAATCATTAATCATCTCTTGATAGCGCAGTCAACCTACTGTTGCTACAGCCTCATTTTCAGAAAGGTAAGATCCAATAATAACTCTGTTCTTGAGCAACGTGCCTGGGTTTTATTCTTCACATCACTAACTGGTCCCAACAGCTCGAATTTTTTCAACAATTTCTTTATTGCGATCCAATAATGTGCTTCACGACGACGACCAAAAATGTTCGAATTTTACGAACCATCTCTGCCAAATTTTCACCATTTTTATTGTGAATTTCAATGATTTCAATGCATTCTTGAAGCGTGTACTGTTCCATTTTTATTAATGGCGTACTTTCTACTTGTCAAATGTCAAAAAATGACAACTTCAAACGTGATATCTACCGAAATGGCGGGCTATTCAAAATAACACCTTTTATTGGAAAACCCTTCATTTAGAGAATCTTCTCCAAATATGAGATAGAAAACGAAGTAAGGAACTTTATCACGATTGTTTCGTTCGTTTACATGACAATAATGATACTTTTTCAGCGCTCGTTCTCCTTGAATGAGTGCTATATCGTTTTGCCCAAATGTCTGTAATTTTCGAATTTAGAGCCGAAAATGGTCTCAAACGATAGGGTTATACTCAATTCTGTCCGGTGGCGCTGACCGACCGTTAGCATAATAACATATTAATTGTCCTAGAGACTTGAAATTTACAGGGTGAGTTCGGTTCCCAAATGGCTCGGTTAAGTTCGTTAACAAGTCATATCTTACAGGGTGTTCCATAAAATATGGCCATTCAAAATTTTTTTCCTCAATATATCAGACAAAACGAAACCCGTCGAAATGAAATGTTGCGGCCATACGCAAGATGGTCATAATAAGCTTATTGCGAAATCTTGTAGCCATAGTGTAAAGAGAACCATAGAAAATTCAATTGGAATATTGAAAAGAAGAAACTTAGTATTTCCCTAACAGGATTTCCGATTCAAGTAAATTTTTTTTGTGAAGGAAGACTGTTATACTAAATCTTAATGCACAATTTTCTGACCATAGTGTCAACAGAACCATAGAAAATTTAATTAGAATTTTCAAAAGAAGAATCCCCATATTTCCATAACGAGATAACCGATGCAAATGAAATTTATTCTGAGAATCAGAACTGATATACTGAATGTTCATTCAAAAATGTCATGAGAATCGCATCATCAGAACCAATTAATTTTTGTAATCATTCATTTTTTATAAATTTAAGTTTTCGAATACCTAATTTCCATAATATAATTCCGATCTAGCTGAGACTCTGCATTGATATATTTTTGGTATCAATCTCGAATTCCATATAAAATTCTGAGGTAATAGTCTTATTGCTCCACCAAAGAACGAGTGCTCAAAAGCTCAGTTTTTCTTAAATTTTTGTATTATTTTTCTGATAATTCCAAAATTACTCATCTGATCAATTCGAAATTTGGAATTTCGAGGGAGAATAATTACTTGCAAACTTCTGCGAAATATCGTGAGAATCGTGCAATCAGAAAATTTTCAAAAAAAATTGTTTGTGCGATTTAAACCGACAAATTTCTGGTCGCTGTACCTCTCGAACGAAAATAATTACGAACTTGAAAATCTCACGGTACATTTGATACATCCACATGATTATAATAACGCTGTGTCTAGAATCCCGGTACCGGTAACCAATTTTTTCCCGGTAGATTTGATGACGTCACCCATATAATGCAGCGAGTACCGGGATACAAGTGAATCCCGGTAAAAAATGTCGTTGGCGGTCTCGAACTCTAATGTTTTTGTTGTTATATTGATGCGTGAAAGTGTTAAGTGATGCAAAATAATATTTTGGCGTTCAATTTGTTGAATATTTTTTTATACACAAAAAAATTAAAAATTATAATCTGAATGAAATACTTTAAAGATAAATTAGTAAAAATATGAACTAAAATATGTTGAACGATTATATGAGAAAAAACCCTTCCTAATTATAACATGTTGAAAATAAAAACACAATAAAGGATAAAAATTAACAAACTTTAACACATTTCAAATGAAACATTTTCATATACATTACAATATTCCAATAATGAATAACGAGAGGAACTAAGATGTTCACGACTGTGACATAATATAGGTATAGCGATAGCGATGAAAATAAAAATAAAAAATTCTAAAAATTTTCAAGATGATAACACGTTACAAAATAAGATGAAATGTGCCAGTTTGAGTAAAATACGCAAATTGTGATACTGTTCCGAATGCAAACTTATAGATAAAAATGAAACATACCTACTCTTGGTAGTTTGTGTAAAATACCCAATATTTCAAAAAACTGATAAAAGGATGCTCTGCTGTATAATACTGTATAGCTATACCTACTTATTGACTTGAAATGGGTAAATTGATCCAAATTAACTGCCATAAATATTGACTTCATTTTAAATTTCTAACATGATTATGAAATACAAAATGAAAACACCGGGATTTACTTAAATTCCTGTACAAAACACCGGGATTTTCTTAAATCCCGAAAAATACCGGGATTTATTCAAATCCCGGTACCCGCTGCGTCATGTAGGAGACGTCATCAAAACTACCGGGAAAAAATTGGTTACCGGTACCGGGACTCTAGACACAGCGTTATAATAATATATCCATGATGCATACAGAGGCAGAATCGGTCTAGTAGTTGCGGAGTAACTGCCATTTCACAGTAATATTGATGGTAATGTAAATGCTTAGCTACGATGATAAAACGGGTAAATAATAGAGATACTACGACACTGTTTACATTAATGTTAATATTAAGTGTATTATATTCAAGCGTAAACATTGTATCAACATTGACAATACCATTAACATCATTGTGAAATGGCAGTTACTCCTTCTTCAACTTCTTCTCATTGATTTTTCGATATTAGCGAAATTTGTGTGTTGGGTCGGCCGTCGTCCGGGCGCAAATACGATAATTTTAGGAAAGAACGACTCATGCTTTCATTAAAAAAATCAAGAAAAGCCCTGAGCAGGACCTTTCGAGCGTTTGTTCATATATGGGACAAAAACTATTACTCAAATTTTTGATTGACACCAAATATATAAATACAGAATATCAGCCCTATCGAAATTATTTTCTAGAAATTATTCTTTAAAAAAATATGTGAAAAATTTAAATTAAAACAATTGAAATCTATGGTTCTGATGCGATCCTCTCGAAATCCCGCATGAACATTAAGTATATCAGTTTCCATTCACGAAATGAATTTCACTCGAATCGGACCTTCTGTAATGGAAATATGAAGTTTTTTCTTTTCAATATTCCAATTGAATTTTCTATGATTCTGTTCACACTCTAACCACAAAATTTTGCATGAGGCTTGTTATGAGGATCTTGCATGCGGCCGCAACTTTTCATTTCGATCGGTTCCGTTTTGTCTGAGATATTGAGGAACAAATATTTTAAATGGCCATATTTGATGACACACCCTGTACGATTTTGCTGGTTAACGTACTTAACCGTGTCATATGGGACCCGAACTCATCCTGAAAATTTCAAGTCCCTAGGAAAAACCCTTCGAAAGTTATTGCGCTAACTTGCAGACGGACTGCCGGACGGCCGAACGGACAGGATTGAATTTGACCACGAATTCATCATCAGGGAGTCTAGCCCTATCATTTGAGACCATTTTCGGCTCAAAATTCGAAAATAACAGATATTTGGGCAAACGATATAGCACTCGTGTAATAGAACGACCGCTCAAACAGTTCTGAAGATATCTATTTCACATAGTTTGACGGTGGTGGAAAATATTTTGAAACTATTGTAAAAAGAGACATTCAAGAATAAATAACAAAATTGAAGCATTTAATGTTATCTTGTATGAAAGCAATTAGGTAATGAATCGATTTGAATAATTAGTTTATAAAGTAACGGGGCTAGCTGAAATTGAAATAATCCATGAAATAGGTAATGATAATGGTAAACGATAGAATACTCATGGATATCAATTTTTATCTGATATTCACAAGTTATAATTTTGTTTTGTCAGTCATTGAATAACGAAACAGGAATGAAATAATATAAAATGCCTTCTTATTGGTGAAACTGTTTATTAGTGACGCAAATAACTTGCCTGCTCGACTAGTTTCGATGGGTGTTTCCCATCATTTTCAAGAGCCTAGTAACTAGACAACTGCAAAGAGAGAAAACAAACAGATAATGAAAAACAATTGTCAATAAGAACAATAAACAACTCACGATGCAGCAGTCTAGCACAGTTCTCCAACAGGGACAAAGAATCTAATAAACAGTTTCACCAATAAGAAGGCATTTTATATTATTTCATTCCTGTTTCTACATAATGGTGGACGCTAAAAGCTTCAGAGATACTATATTGAATAACGATATTTGAGTTCTTCATTTCATGTTGAAATACTTTTAAAAATTCTTTTATTGGATCACTTGGAGTGATCTTGACCCTAAGCGTTTCCGACAATTCAAAAAGAAAGGATTCAGTGGGTGTCTACTTATTAAGTTCTACCAAAATTCAGAAAATTTATACTACGGGGTCTTTATAAAAATTATTTGAACATCGTAGATTGCCTTGGAAATTTTTATCTCACCTTTTTTCACAAATTCTCTACAAATATATAATTCCAGTCACAATATTCAATTTCTTTCGGAATTACCAGCCACTCACAATATAATAGTACAACGCCAACAGCTTTGTTGTAATTATTTAAAGAGACCCTTTATATGAGAGATTCGAAGGGTATTATCCTATGAAAAATCAAATACTGGTTCAATCTTAAGTTAACCTTTTTCCATTTCACTAACTTTGTATGTTTATACTGCTGAAAATCTTATTGAAACACTTTATTTGGCACAAAACAAAGGACTAGAGGCCATGTAAGAATAATTATCCTGAATAGCAAACATCACCAATCGCAGCTGTTAGAGAGTTGCTGGATTTCAAGAACAAAATAATAAGCTTTCATTTATTAAATGTCGCGCCCAGCTTCAAATTATAAATATTAATCGATATAAAAGACGTACATCTCCTTTCTCCCTAAACCATACAATTGCATCTATTCATTACTTTATATATTTATGATGACAAGTTGATGGAAAGAAGTAAGTTGTCATATAATTAATCGATATTTTGATGATTATACAACGTTGATCCCTTTCAGTTGGTCTGTGTGAGTGCTGCCTTAGGTGCTTCAAGTTTGGAGCTCCCAAAACGATACATGAATTTAACAGTTTAGGTAACTCTTTGTTTCGTGATCTTCGTGTTATGATTTTTCATTGTCGAATATCAAGTAATCATGCGGTAGTAGATACTCTTCAAGGGATGATTTCGTAAGAAAACTTATGATTCAAGCTGAAGGGTTTTCCAATAAGAAGTGTTATTTTGGATATCCCGCTATTTCGGTAGATGTCACCTTTGAAGCTGTCATTATTTGACATTTGACAAGTAAAAACTACGCCATTAATAAAAATGGAACGATACATGCTTCAAGAACGCATTGAAGTTATTAAAATTCACTATAAAAATGGAGACATTTTGGCAGAGACCGGTTCGTAAAACTACATTTTTGGATCGTCATGAAGCACCTTGTCGGATCGCAATGAAGAAATTGTTAGAAAAATCGAGCTGTTGGGACAAGTTAGTGATGTGAAGAGAAGTTTTCGGACCGTGTTATCTATCGAAGAGATGATCACAATTGGCCACCGAGATCTTGTGCTTTAACACCTTGCGACTTGTTCCTTTGAGGCCACGTGAAAGAGAAGGTCTACGCCAATAGGCCAACGTCGATTCAAGACCTCAAAGCTGGAATTCGTGAGGTTGTCGAGGACATAGGGCAGCCACTTTGCGATTTGGTTATGGAAAATTTCATTAGAAGGATATTTTCCTGTAAGCGTGGTCGTGGTGGTCATTTGCCTGATTTTATTTTACACTATAAACGGCATAGCTTCTTTTCTTTATAATGAAATAAACATCCGATCATTTATGTTGAAAAATGGCATTTTTCTTTGAATATCAAAATAACACCTCTTATTGGAAAACCCTTCACTTAAAATCTATACAATTTCTTGAATTCATTGTATTTCCTTCGAAAGCCATCTTGAATATACTTTTTTGGATACTCTCATGTCATTATTGTCACTGAATAATTATGGCTGTTATCAAATACTCAGAGAATGTAGAAGTTGCTCTGGTTAGGCAGAATATCTGATGGCAACAAGGTAAACTTTTGACTGTGAATCCAATCATTCGTGCTGGCATTTTCCTGGATATTCTCTTTTGATAGGATTGCCAAAAAAATCAGTGCGATCCTCAGATTGAAATTTTTCAGGAATTGTTCTGTTTTCAAATATCTAGAAAAGACCATTGGCTTGCCGTCCGTGGGGCCGGTGGTGAGCACGATAACTTTCGGATTGTCCTAGAGACTTGAAATTTTCAGGATTAGTTCAATTCTCAAATGCTCCGGTTAAGTTCGCTAACCAGCCAAAACCTACAAGGTGTTCCATAAAATATGGTTATTCGAAGTTTTTGTTCCTCAATATCTCAGACAAAACGGTACCAATCGGAATGAAATTTTGTGGTCACATGCACATGCAAGATGCTCATAATGAGCCTCATGCAAATTTTGGTTCTACTGCTCAGGACTTTTCATTAATTTGTTTAAGTCTATATGATTTTGACCAACAAACACATCTGGAACTGATCAAATACTCACAAAATGAAAAACGTGATCGAGTTAAGCTGAATTGTAAACTTTCGACCACGAATTCAGTCATTCCTCTTGCCATTTTCCTCGATGCTTTTTGTTGGTAGGAAAGCCGACGAACAGAAAACTTCAGAGCGAAACTCAGTTTCAAATATAACTGAAATTGTTTATTCTATTAATCTCTAGAAATTACCATTGGCTCACCTCAGTATCCGAAAAATAGTAATTTACGTAACAAGTCCGGAAAATAGGGTTTTTTTGGACGAATAGACAAAATTCTAGGACGAGCGCAAGCGAGTCCTAGAAGTCTATGAGTCCAAAAAAACCATTTTCGGGCGTGTTGCGTACAATATTTTTTCGGCAACCGTCTAGAATAACAAATCAATGAGACGACACATTTCTTTTTTATATATTTTAATTCTTATTTAAATTAAACAGAACAGAAAATATCACATATTAACAGAAACATTCTAATTCTTATTTATATTAATATTTATATTAAAATTCGAGCAATTACTGATATTGAAGGGATTCAATTTCCGGACGCTTTTCTTTGAGAAAGAAGCCTTTCCCGGCCTAGTCCGGGAAGTACGTACTTCCCGGACTAGGCCGGGAAAGGCTTCTTTCTCAAAGAAAAAGCGTCCGGAAAGTGGGTACTTCCCGGACGGTTGCCGAAAAAAAAGTTTTAGTAGGTATTTTTTTGCAAAAACAAGTGGTCACCAATTCTCAACAAAATGTTATATGATAACATTTGAATTATCTCCCAAGTATCTTTGGACATAGCAAACCATCTGGATCATCGAAATGAAACTGGATCAAATCTTCACCAAGACAGCGAAAAGTTCAAGGGTTTGTGTGTATTTTCAATCACATTTTCGGACGAAATTCAAGAAGCTGAAAAAATAATTCTTAGAAACGTAAAACCGCTTTACCGAAACTTCTCATTTAATACACCCACTATATTTCTCAATCAAAACAGCCTTCAGTAAGTAATTCTGAATATCACAATCATTACGCTCCCAAACTTCGGGAGGATTAACTATGAAGTCTTAACAGTAACTTCTCCTCTTTTGTCCATCTCTCTCCTTTCTGTTCCCCCTCAACCCAGCTCTTCGCAATAACAAACTGGACATTACGAATCTAATTATCATCTTTGCTCATGCGTAGCAACCGAAACGTAGATAGGGTTTAACTCATGGGGGATAGAACCGTGGACCGGTAGGGGTAAGTCTACGTAGGTTGTGGAGAGTCGAGACTCACTTGTTATGTTATGCACTGCCAGTAGCCTACTTGATTTCGAACAGCGACATAGAGATTGCGCTGCGATACACCGCCGCCAACACATGCAACTTGCCGCGCCAATTCAAACTTAACTCCTCGTTCGTTCTCTTCTATGTTCAACCCCCAATTTCTCCCCCATTGGGCCACTCCAATGCCTCCTAGATGTGACAATCTACCACGTGCTCTCAGTGACAGCCGATTATGAACAATCTGAACGGATCTTCGCTGTCGCGTGTGTTTCTACGCCAATAGGACTGCTTAATTATTTATTATTGTGAAGGAATTTAGTAATTTATGGTTAAATGGACTTATAAACAGTTCAATAAGCAGCTACTTGATTGAATAAGTAGCCAAGTTTGATAGACGTGACGTAAAGACGATCAACACGGCTTCCTATTTTCAAGATATTTATCGTTCCAGTTCGAGTGTCACCACTTCTGGTATGTTTTTTCATTCATATTTGCATTTCATTCACGTAATTGCATGTTATTTTTAGTTGTAATGTTGGGAATTTATGGTATTTACCGGCGACTAGTAGAATTTGTTTTCTTATCGTTTTTGTTGGAGTAATAGTATTTTTACATTCAGAGGAATAGTTCAAACTTTATGCAGTTTGGTACTTGATGGCCGTCAACTTTTGTCGAGGGTTATATGCGGTTAGGCATGCAATATTTGGACTTTCGAAAGTGATCCATCTTTTTAGATATATTTTGAAAGATTTTTTCGCCAAAGACAATAAAAATAATGATGTTTATTTCTTAAAATATTGGCGAAAAGCAAATAATGCTATTTCTAACAACGAAAAATAAACATGCGACAAATCACTGAAGTGTCAATGCTTGAGCCTGATATTAAAAAAAGTAAATATTCATTCCGATATAGAGTTGTATTAACTGTTTTGTGTCAATTAAAGATACATAAACTCGAGCATAAACTCATTCATATGATAAATGGAGAATATTCTTGTTGTGAAACACAGAAAACCAAATTTCTGTTATCTACAAAATCGTAGCATCTGATCGGTAGTCTTCAGACTATAAATAAAAATTTCTTAACTTATGAAGAAGGCACACATTTTTTCTCTGATTGCGCTTTAAAAGACAATGATCCTGCTTGTTTCAAAGTATTGTGAGGAATAAGTAGTATACTTTTGGTGATGTTTTGGTGTCACATGATTTCTGTTTTGAATATTCCTCATTTTGTTCCTCATCATTATTTCCGCTCAGAATATTCCCGCCAAAATAATGTTCAGTCGTGTGTCTCACTTCGTATCAGGAGCGATGACTTCTTCTATTACCAGAATGTAAATCATAAAATGAAGGATACATATAAATTCAAAGTACATTTTTCTCTCCAATTATTCACTTAGATCAAGTGAATAATTATTATGAATTGTAACTTGAAAATGCGATTTCTACCGCCAATTGTTATCGTTTGAATTCGCCAGCTTATTTCGGTGATTTCAATAATTCTTTTCTCGAAAACCGGATTACGAAACAAACAACAGATAATCCAGTCCATTATTTTTAAAATATTTTTTTCTGGTCATCACCGGAAATGCCTATTCATAAGAATTTTCGAATAGTATAGGATCAGTACCAATACCTACATAAGTATTTTAAATGAAAAAAATTCAAGAAAAGCCCTGAGCAGGAGCTTTTGGGCGCTCTTTTCTTGGTGGAGCAATGACACTATTACCTCAAAATTTTATATGGCACTTGAGATTGATACCAAAAATATAAATGCAGAATCTCAGCACAATCGGAATAATATTCTGAAAATTATTCAAAAAATAAAATATGTAAAAATGAATAATCAAAAAAATGAAAATGGTTCTGATGATGTGATCCTCTTGAAATCTTGTATAAACGTTCAGTAAATATAAGTATTAATTGAATGCTTAACGAACTTCACCGAGCCATTTGGAACCCGCATTTATGCTGAAAATTTCAATTCTCTAGGACAATTTCTTCAAAAGTTATTGTGCTGACGGACGGACGGACAGCCAGACGGCCCCACGAACAGAATTGAATTTGATCACGAATTCGTCCTCAGGCAGTCTAACCCGAGGTCTTACCCTATCGTTCGAGACCAATTCCGGCTCAAAATTCTAAAATTACAGACATTTGGGCAAAACGATTAATAGTTTAAGTAGAACGAGCGCTCAGAGATGTAAACGGGCAACCATAATCGATACATATAGGTACCTATAGTCTTCCTTTTCAATTGTAAAGATATAAGAATTTTTGTGAATCAACTAAAAATTAATATTGAAGGCCTTTTTTTCTCATATACATGACTACTTCACTTGCAAATGCGTTTCCAAAATATATCGCGATAACAGTAAACACAAGAAAAGACCATGGACATCAGAAATGAAATAATGGGTTGTATAATAATAATAATTGAATAATCTAGAATATTCTGACCATCCCAATTAGACACCGAATGGACGCTCCCAAAAAAATTTGCAATTCTACAAATAAAACAACTATATAGCGCTCACATCTAACGTCATTCTACATTCTAATGAAAATTGTTGCAACAATCAAGACATGTGAGAAATGGGGTATCTCGGGGTATGGAGAAAATAATGAAATGTGACTTCTTCAATTTTCAATTTTAGCTGAATATTTCTAATACGATAACATCATTATGCAAAATCTTCACGGTGCTGAAAAACCATTAAATTTTTCACCCACGCAACCCTTCATTAAACTTTATAATCATTAAACAGAATTCAAAATTACCTAACGAATCGGTAATATTGAGTCCATAGCTCTTAAATATATAAATTATTTATATCAGGAGAACTGTGAGGAATTTACGAACTAATAATTGCACTCCTAATCAAGAAAAAATCCAGATAATCCATACGGAAGTTGTCCAGTTTGTGTTAAACTCACAACTTTCGAAGGGCAGGGCTTCAGAATTTCGTTTTCAAGGTTATTCTGAAGCTAGTTCTGAAGTTCGTACGAGTAAGTTGAGTTTTTGAATAGACCGAATGTGTCTCAACTGCTCACAATATTTTTATGGTTTTATGAACTATTCGTTTCGTCCGTCAATACGTCACAGATCCTCACTTCTAATCAGAGATCTGCGCCATTTTTTCTCGGCGAAAAAATGATATACAATTTAAATTATTTATTTTCCTAACAAAATGATCTCTTCGAAATTGCATACGATATTTTAATGCTTTCACGTGATGGATAATACAAATTTTAATAAATCTAATTTACCTATTACGAACGGTCAAATTTTTTCTATTCCAGTCCAGTGTTTCAGAGGCGCGATAGTCAACTTGTTTGTTCTGGGGCGACGCTATTTTGGTTAGGAATCCTACAAAGACCTGTAGAAAACTGTTCACGCAATCACATTCATCCCCAAATAAGGAAAACATTTTTGTTATTTGATCTACTCTTCGTGTCTGATGGTTTTCGCTATCTTTGTGGTTTCCATATGGATATTTCTAATCCTGTATAATATGTATAATGAATATAATGAAGGTACCGGGTTTTTCACTATAATTTGACCCCCCCTTTAACTTTGTTACTAAGAGGATAAAAAAAATGTTTCGTATAAAAGTTTCACGAAATCACTTGAGGTTTTTTGATATGAGTCCAGAAACTGAATATATACAGGGTGGCCAACATATTGATGGAACTTCATTTTTTTAAATGGAACACCCTGTTTATTTTTCCATGTTTGGCTAGCTCTTTTTCCCCTGATTTCGAATATGTAACATATGTTGGTCTATCTCTTTTATTCTGAGAACCACAGAGTTTCAAATTTTAAGAACCACCTGCCAAGATCTGTAATCGTTTTACAAGTGGCAGAGTGCGTTTACTAAAAATGCTAATTTTTGGAGTTATAATAACGTCAATGGAAAAATATACAGGGTGAACAACATTGAATGCAACTTTTTAAATGGAACACCCTGTCCTGTATATTTTCCTTTTTTTTATAGACTATTTCCTCCTGATCTCGAATATAAATGCGTATGTTGATGTGTCTCTTCGATTTTCAGAGTTTCAAAGTTTTGAAATGATGACACCGAATAAAAAAATATGTGAAATACCTACGAAATTCTTTATATCCAAACAATCTACTTAAGGTATTATTTAATAATGAATACTTAACAATTACTTAACCAATGAAAAATGATAAACTATGGTAGTATGGTAAGAATAACATCAACTAAAGAAATTGCTCAAAATGATCACCTTCATTCAATACATATAGTTCATATAGTTGTCTCAAGTTGTTTAGACTATTTTTGATAGCATTATTATGGCTCTGATTCAAGTCAGAAATTAAAGCTCTTGGTTTCTAATCATTACAAAATTATCATTATTCTTTGTGCGTTGACTAGATTAGTTCCAAATTATGGGTTAATTATTGGTTGATTTTATTTCATTAATATTATTCTCCGCTTTCATTGATTGTCATTATTGCTGAAGTAATTTTTTTCCTTCAGGAACGGCTATAAAAACGTGTCCAACGGTGTTAAATCCGGTCTATTTGGTGGCCATAAATGGGTACGGCATTACCAATCCAAGATCAAATTGGCCACTTAAATATTCACGAACTTCCAAAACGCTATACAAGATGGTTATTGAAATTTGTAACTGTGTGTGGTGCTCAGAATAAGAAAGACCAACATATTATGTTAAATTTTCGAAATCAGGGGAAAAAGAGCTAACCAAATATGGAAAAATATACAGGGTGTTCCATTTGAAAAAATGAAGTTGCATCAATATGTTGGTCACCCTGTATATATTTCAGTTTCTGGACTCACATCGAAAAACCTCAGTTGATTTGGAGAAACTTTTATACGGAACAATTTTTTGTATCTCGTTCAGTAACAAAGTTCAAGGGGGGGTCAAATTATATTGAAAAACCCGGTAAAGTATGTTCGTTAATTTTCATATCTATTTCAACCTTTCATTCTGGCATGTTTAGATCTCATCTATTCGAACATAGTTCAACTTTCGAATGTCGTAGTTGAGTTTGAAGTTATTTTGGAAAGCATGTACCAATAGATAATAACTTCGATTCCTTAGAACTATATTATAGGACATCTTCATTCCATTTGGTTTTTTTTCATCATAATAAATCTCTCACACTATCGTCCACTACAGAATATCAATTAATTATAACCGTTTTTGCTGTATATTGGTGCATTTGCCTCTTGTTTACTTTTCAGAATATTCAATTTTCAATTATAAAACAAAAGTATACAAACAACATTTATTTTACAACTGTGAATGTGAATTTTCATCGTCTGAAATATAATCATTGAAGATAATGCTTCCAATACATCCAGTATTCTTTCTATGTAATTACTATAGGAACTACCTTTTTTAACGGTGAAGAAAAGACTTTTTTTCCGATGAAAAGAGTAATTATTTAGGCATTCATAGTGATGAAGAGAAGTCTAGTTTTTTTGACACTTGTACAAAAAATTTTCTATAGTAATGACACACAAATATCACAGGATGCATAATAGTTATTTTTGTATCTAGTGCGCGAAATGCTACTTTGGTGATCGAGAACTGATTTTTTTAACGAGGCGCAGCCGAGTTAAAAAAAATAGTCGAGATCACCAAAGTATTCCGCGCATGAGATGCAAACAAAATTTTTTCTACAAACGCTTAGCTTAATATAAAAAAAATATTGAACTGGTTTGAACTGTTTTTCCAAATCAAGTAAATAGGTATTATAACTATGGGCAATATATTCTATGTTGAAAGAAACACTCAATTTAAAGGAAAACGTGGATTTCAAGAAATTTACCAAGTTAAAATATAAAAATCCCATATAGTTTACATGCAGTGTGCGAAGTTAGTATTTCGCACCACTACTTCGCGCACGGTGTCATAGTAACAAGGAAAATGAAAGGCAAGAATATGCGAAGTGACCCTTTTTTTCATTTCCTTTTTTACTATGACACCGTGCGCGAAGTAGTGTGCGAAATAGTTACTTCGCACACTGCATGTAAACTATATGGGATTTTTATATTTTAACTTGGTAAATTTCTTGAAATCCACGTTTTCTCATTGAGTGTTGCTTTCAACATAGAATAAATTGCCCATAGTTATAATACCTAATTACTTGATTTGGAAAAACAGTTCAAACCAGTTCAATATTTTTTTTCATATTGAGCGAAATACTTTGGTGATCTCGACTATTTTTTTAACTCGGCTGCGCCTCGTTAAAAAAAATCAGTTCTCGATCACCAAAGTAGCATTTCGCGCACTAGATACAGAAATAACTATTATTGAAAGTATTATCGTTAATAATTATATTTCAAACGATGTAAATTCACATTCACAGTTGTACAAAATATGTTGTTTGTATTTCATGCGTATCAAATTCGTGTTTTTTATGGCACATTCGAGTGAATTTTCGGCCTTGACCTGCAGTCTCGGCCGAAAATTGACCCTCTCATGTACCATGAAAAAACACCCATTTATAACACACTCAATACAAAAATAACTATTTTCGAATTATTTAAGTGCCCGGTATTCTCCTGTCTGAAATTGTTTTTGTATTCTCCTTAGAAATTTCAACAGTCTGTAAACTAGAGCCGACTGTGGAAAAACGCTTATTTATACCATCGATATTTTTAGTTTCTACCATAATTATGTGGTAGTTGCGTTATCGAAAAGTGATCCGATTGAGTTAGTCATAATGCAAACTTCAATCTTTCCTCGCCACATTAAAGTCTGCCCTAGGACGAAAAACAAAAGTTTGAAAAAACAATAGGCAAATTCCACGAGGTTAGTTTTCGACCCTATAATCAGGATAAAATTAAACACTCAATGAAACGAATTAACTGTGTATACATCATCTACGAATAGATAGTCGATATGTTCCATGTGGAATCTTTGGTAATAGTTAAATTATTCCACAAAAAATCAAAGATATTGGGTCAGCTATTTCCTGATTTTTCTCGACATATTATAGTATATCGAACAAGTACTTTTTAAATCATTGAATCATTAATGTCAATTCAAAAAAACTAATAATGAAATACAAATATAGATCATTCAAAATTCTTATCTCGTGAGCAATAGGACGATATTGGAATTCATGATGAATTTCTCGAGAATATAAAAAAGGTAGATCGATCTACACACCTCGCATCTCATTTACAATTATCATATCATTAATATTATTATTGCCTAACAAATATGCTGAATCGATTACCGGAGATAACGAGTAGGTATTATTATAGACAAGGAAACATTAACATTGTTTACGTGTAGTTTCTTCTTTCAGTTTGAGCATTTTTTTGAGAGAATGGCCGTTGTCTTATAATATATTGAATCATCGTAACAAAATAATTCTTAATGAAAATGAGAGCAGAACGTTCACTTTAATAACGAAATTTTGTTCATATTTTGTTTTGTTGAATGCTGCACTGCTTTTTCACAACGCAACGGTAAAACTGAACATACACTTACCGGCAAAATAATCGATCCACTAAGAAAATCGAAGAAATTTGTAAATTTTTAAATATGTTATTTCGAATCCGATTCGATTGATTTTTTTTCAATTGTAGGTCTGTTCATCCTCAATCAAATAAGTATCAATTTCGAATTCCAAGAAAACTTTAGTTGAAATAAAGAAGTTTCCGATACAAATTCGAATCGAAATTTGCCATCTATTTAGGAACAACCTGTAACTTTTTTCTCTTGCATATTAGGGGAGTAAAATCTAAAACATGGTTTAAGTAACAGTTCCTGAAAATTTCATCTTTTTGGCGTGAAGGGAAAAGAAATAGCTGAAAATTCAAGACGAAAAACAGTTTTTTGTGAATAACTCAGAAAATATCCACTTTGGGGCAAGGGTATGATACATGCACTCACATTATTTTTTAACGTAGATTCAATATCTGCCATAAAAAATGGGGTTCTAATTTGAAAAAATTGATTTTTCACGATTTTGTCATCCCTAACTTTGAAAGCGATTTTTTCACCCCCTGTATCATGAATCGCGATTTTGATTCTCAAAGTGGATACATCAATCTTACATATTGAAAAGTCCCAAAAATGAAAATTTTCCATCCAAAAACCTCGAAGTTATTCTTGTTTCAGCGGAGCTCTATTTTCGATTTTTTTTTCGTATTTTCCCGCTCAGAGAGAATTTTCCAACCAAAACTGATAAATGTTACATCAAAATAACTTGAAATTTTCTAAGGAATCTATTTCTGCAATAAAAAAATGGTGTTCTAATTTGAAAAACGGAAGTTGACGTCATTTCCGGAAAAACCGGAGTTGCTCATACCTTGAAAATATTTTAGATTTCATCAGCATCGTGAAATACTTATAAGTGCTGAATTTCATGAAAATACGTTCAGTAGTTTTCCGTATAAATATGGGTGAGGTTCCTCGTGAAAGACCCTGTATTTCGTGCTCACATCATGCATCCTGAAATTTTGACACAAATTTCAATTTAAGCATATAGATTTTTACCTAAGATTCTCACGAAATTTTGCACAAGTCTTTGCAATAGTATCATTAGGTGTCTATCAATAAAAATTTGAATAAGATCAAACTTCTTGTATCAAAAAAAAATATTCAAAAGGAAAGTTTCCGTCTTAAAGTAGGTACGACCAGGAAGAATTTTTTGACCTTGCATTATTCATCAGGGAGTCTAGCCGAGTCGTTCAAATTCAATCCCAGCTTAAAATTGAAAAAACATAGAGGAAAATGGGCTCTTTTCGCTTAAAATTGTCTTTTCCAAGATAAGGTTGATGGAATTGAAAATCTCATAAATCGTTTCTACTAAAAACTGACTCTTCTTTTCTTGATATCCTACCGAGAATAACCTGTAGAATAATGAAGATATATTTCAAAAGTATTGACGTTAAGTAGTCATCTCAATAATTATGGCATCTAGTAGAAAAAAACGTCTGAAGGGCTTTTTCCGAGACGACCAGTAAAAAATTCCAATCAATAATCTTTTAATATAATTATCCCGGCCAATACACTCACCATGTAAGCAATTACGTTTTATATATTCAACATCAGCAGTCCGTTCAAAGCTCCAATTTCATTAGAAAATTCAAATTGGATTAGTATTATATCGCTAACAAACAGTCACTTATTTATTGATTCATTGAACTAACTGTGCCAAGGGGAGGAACAATAAAGTTTTAAATTCCATTCAATTCAAATATGAGTTACGAAATGGATCATTATTGAAACGAACGACTTCGTCTATGTTTTCAGACGGAACTTATCTATTTCGAGTGTTCTGAAGTTTTCATCATTCGTGCCATTAAGAATTCATATCTATTCTGATAATAAGGGCGAAAACTCGCTTCTTGGAATTTTTGTTATTGTTTTTATGAAACGGTTCATTATTCTTCAAGGGATAAATTATATGTGGTGAGTTGAATGATAGTTTTACTTTCATGGTCAGGTACACGCAGTATGATTGAATAGTGATGATTTTCAACGAAGATAAATATGGTTAGTTGAACTAAAACGAGGGTATCGGTTTTTAACCACACAACTGCCACATAACTGTGGTGAAAATGCATCACCTTCGGCTGAGGAAGTATTCAGCATTCTGTTGCGATTCTTGAAAATTTTTCGTAAAGTTTTATAGAACGTTTTAGGTAATACTTTTCAGGGTATACATTATGCATAATAAAAGGGGTGAAAACTCTTTTGTTGGAGTTTTTGTTATTGTTTTTTAACAACTTTTTCATTATTCTTCAGGGGCTAAATTGAATGTGGCTAGGCGAATATTGATTTTACCTTGATGGTCAACTTCTTCAATAATTCTTCATCGAAAATTATCACTACAGTAATGGATATGGAAGTGGAAGTGAAACCAGATCATACGGATCGCTTGTCAACCACATAACTGTTGTAAAGATGTCGGAATCATTTACGTATTTTCGCATCCGGCTCAGGTCGTATACAGACTGATGATATTTCTGAGAAAAATCAATTTTGCAACAGTCACTTATTTATTGAACAAATTGTGCCAAGGGGCGGAACAATAAAGTTTTAAATCTCATTTCAATTGAAATAATGAGTTATGAAATGGATCATTATTGAAACGAACGACTTCGTCTATGTTTTCAGACGAAACTTATCTATTTCGAGTGCTCTGAAGTTATTCATCATTCGTGCCATTAAGAATTCATATCGAAACTGACAATAGGGGCGAAAACTCGCTTTCTGGAACTTTTGTTATTGTTTTTATCAAACGATTCATTATTCTTTAAGGAATATATTACAAGGTTTGGAAATTCACATCTGAAATATACGATATACAATGCATCAGACAGAGAATTCTTCCCTCCAGTTGCACAGATGAATAGTCGAGACAATCACTAGCTGTAACACACTGAATTCAGTTGTCTCACTTCATTATTCTAGTCCTGTCTCTCTCTTATCGTTTAGAGGAGCGTAATTATCTATTATGGTAGGCAACAGTAAATACTTGAATCGCGTATTACGGGCAGCCTGACAAATTAAAAATTCTTTACGTGCAGTGCGGGTTCCCTACCATAGTGCGATAAGAGAGAGACAAGACTAGATTAATGCAGTGAGACAGTTGAATTCATTCAGTTATCGCACTTGATTATCTCGCCTATTCATCTGTGCAACTGGAGGGAAGAATTCTCTGTCTGATGCCTTGTATATCGTATGTTTTCGATGTGAATTTCCAAATCGGTATGTGGTGAGTTGAATGATATAGGATATCAGTTTTTTAACCACACAACTAACATATAACTGTGGTGAAAACGTTTTACCTGCGGCTAAAGAAGTATTCAGTATTCTAACCTAACCTAGCCTGAAATTCGAATCGAAGTGTTTTTTAGAACAGTTTTTCTTACTTACCCTTAATATCTGGTTTGACTGAATATCTTGAAGTACCTATGTTTTGAAAAATATAACAAGCAATAACGTTATTAGACTATATATGACGAATATCATTCCTGTACCTCAAAAATAGTCACGTTTAATCTTTTTTCCATAAATAAAGAAAAATGTTGAAATATAACCAGAAGATTTAACAACAAAATCAGGTCAAGCTTTTGAGTGATGATTTTTCAGAACCTTCGATATACATACATTGATCGCTACAGATTCATTACTCTGGCTCATTGCATATAAATATAACAATAGTATTTCATTTCGTCAACGTATATTCATTATAATACTATAATAATTTCAAACCGAGCCAAAATGTGGCGAACTGGACGAAGGGAAGAAGAAGCAATTAGCCTTTTGTACGGGTGTAATACATTTTAATTCTAATTCGCAGAATTTTCTTTTAAAATCAATATTTTCAAAAATATCGCGAAGATCGAAAATTTTGATTCATATAGTCATCTACTTCATATCACAAAATTTCGCACTCCATTTGAAAAAAATCATTTTCGATTCTACAATCGTATAAAACAAATTTTATGTGGTACTCGATATTAAAAATCATTAAAAGTAATGAGTATATGAGTAGAATTTATTGCAATGCCATACAATGATTACTTTAATATCAATATTATTAGGTAATTAGGTTGACTTAATTTATTTGAAATATTGAATACAAATCAGACTCATAATTAAAAACTTGTTTTTGTGATTTTCATGTTATGGGCGAACTCGTGACATCCACTAAAATCTCTGTCATTCAAGTTCTATCAGGAAATGTTTATGATGGATTTTCACTTTTGGTCCATTACATTATCTTATGAAATTTTATACTTATCGTTATGAATTTATTTTTCGTTTTTTCATCTTTCAATACGGGCAATGAATAGTGAATTTATTACACCTACTATTTCAAAGGTGTACATTATTCATCAAAATAAATTTTGCATATAGGCTGAGGGGAGGTTCAGTTGTTGACACACTGATTGATACGTTTTGTCTGAGATATTGAGGAACAAAAATTTCGAATGGCCATATTTTATGGAACAAGCCGTACGATTTGGCTGGTTAACGAAATGAACTGAGCCTTTTGGAAACCGAACTAACCCTGAAAATTTCAAGTCTGTAGGACAAAATTGAATTTGACCACGAAGTCGTCATCAGACAGTAGAACCCTATCGTTTGAGACCATTTTCGGCTCAAAATTCGAAAATTACAGACATTTGGGCAAAACGTTTGAGGAGAACGGGCGCTCAAAAGGGGTACCTTATATATTTTTATATCGAAATAGACGAATACTCAGAAAGGAACTATTCGACTTATTTCTAGGTGTAAACTCACATTGAAATTCATACTTATTAACCCAGAAATTATTGTTCTGAAACGAAACTAGAATTAGCTGTCAGGTAGGTATTAATGAATTAGCTGCATTTTCTCAAGTCTATCCTTATTTGTAGTAAGGCGCACTGCAAGTTTATTCAACAAAGCAGAATATACTGAGTAATAGAAATTCCGATACTTACCATCGGCTAATAAACAAATCCAACCATTATCCACGCCAAGGAATGCACCCATTCCAACATATTTTGTACATTAGCGGCAAATGAATAAATTAATTTGCGTAATACAATAATTATGAACAATAAGAATGAACACCGACGGTGTATTTGAATTTGCTTGGGATAGATTACAATCTGGGAATTATCATTTGATGTTACGACAGGTCCGTACTGGTGGAATCGGAAAACGTCCATCAGAGTGGATTAAGGCATAATTTCCTTGAATTTTGAATACTGGATCTCGTATTCACAAAGTAGTGAATATGAGATATAAATTAGATAGATAAGATGTAGTTATTTGTGTTATAGTATAATTTTTTGTGAAAGAGGAAGATTTATTAGTTGTAATGAATGTTTGTGTGTAGTGAGGGGATGTCAGAAACCCGATGAGCTATAACAAAATATACTAAAAAAAATGTTAACCTCAATGAATTCTACTGAAAGAAGTACCTACTTATGTTTTAGTTTCATGTTTAGAACTTCAGTATGTAATAAAAAAGTTTTCCAATTTTCTCTGATATCTCGAAAACGGCTTGCCTGAGAAGGTTGTGGTTTTTACCAAAAGAATTCCCTCAAAAATCGAGCCCCACAATTTGCCATTCATTTCGTTCAAGCTCATCAGGTTTCTGAGATCCCCTCACTAGACAACGAATTTATAACACCCGCTATACTTAGACATATCTTCTTATACAATTCTTTTCATTTGTTTTCAAGATAGTGTTGAAGTTTAAATACATTTTTTGTGATGATTATACGAATTAATTGAATATTGCTACAGTTCGGGAAAATAACCAAAAAACCGATAATACATTTGTGACCATGAAGTTCAGTATACCCTCAGAGATTTATACAACATTTTTGAGCGCTCGTTCTTCGATTGTATCGTTTTGCCCAAATGTCTGTAATTTTGGAAGTTCGTTAACCAGCCAAACCGTTCAGAGTGTTCCAAAAAATGGCTATTCAAAATTCAGGTTCCTCAATATGCAAGAGCATATGATAACAAGCCTCATGCAAAATTTTGTGGCCATAGAGTGAACAGAACCATAAAAAATTCAATTGGAATATTGAAAAAAAGAAACTTCATATTTCCATAAAAAGATATCCGATTCGAGTGAAATTTTTTTGTGAATGGAAATCGATATTCTGAAGGTTCATCCAAAACTTCGTGGCCATAGTTTTAACAGAACCATAGAAAATTCAATTGGAATATTGCAAAGAAACATCTTTATATTTCCAAAACAGGATATCTGATTCTAGTGAAATTTTTTTAATGAATGTCAACTAAAATACTGCAGTATCTTTATATCTTATTGCTTCACCAAAGCACGAGCGCTCAGAAGCTCCTGCTTCAAATTAAGAGTGGCTCACCAACAAAAAAGTTATGAAGGAAAACATGAGATGGTGTTCCGAAAAAAATATTACCCCGCAGATTTGCTATCGAAATGGGCATGTCACATGGTGAAAACTATCAATAGAAAAAATTTTGCCAAATTTCAGTTGGATGTTCCGTAAAGTGTAGATAAGAGAAAAACTTTTCAACTTTAACACACTGCATTTCGAAAACAAGTGGTAATCGTATAGGAACATTTATGAGTATTTCTGAATTATTTTAAAGTGTATAATACGCTCTGGAGTGTGAACAGTTTCTCCCGACTCACCCTGTATACAGCAATTATTCTCACGTTTCATAAACGTCAACGATATACCAAGACAAAATTAGTACAGAAGGCAATATTTGGATAAAGGCACTGATGAGAGCAAAGTTCAATAATTTTTCTCTGGATTTTACTTTCCGTTTAACAATATATCATTAATAGCACCATTGATTGTTTCAAAGTTGCAAATTTGTTCCTGAAGGAGAAAAACCATTGATGTAAATACTCTTTAAATAAGTGCAATACTTTGTAATCGTATTTCTTTGAGTGTGTTCCTAAAAAAGAGTATTAACAGTCTACTGTACATTTCTTATGAAAAAGTAACATTTTTTCTCTTCTTTTTTCTCTGGATCTTCGTTGGCTCAACTCCTATAGTTTATAGGTGTAGGAATTTTTCTTCCTAGGATTCTATGGGGTTTTCAGCGCTTCAGCACATTCGTCTGATTAAGCCCCTAGTAACTTTCCATGGGGAAAAATTTTTATTTCCATGAAGATATGCCTTAATAAATAAAATGTAATTTGCGATGATTTCTGATTCGATGAGAAAACAGATACATAAATTGACTGAACCCCCCAAATACTGATAAGGACGGTCCTGCAGTGGAAACCAATAGGCAGTAATAAATAAATGATCCTGAATTAATTATAGAAAAAATCATTAGTCGGCGAAATCCGCCTCAATTACCGAAATTTTCTGTTGAAAGTAATTACACACGGCTCTCAGCAATTTGTCGAGTTACGAATAATTAGCTTACTTTATGTAATATAATTAGTTTTCGGAATTGAATTACACATTTCCTAAACTTTCCTCCTCGTCATTTCGATTTCTAAACGTGCACATTGGTCCGAGAAGATTTGCCTCTTGCTAATGAAGATTTATTAAATTATTTCGTTGATTAATGACTTCAATAATAACATAATTATGCGAACAACGGATCTGGCACCTTTGGAGTTCATAAAAATACGATTAGAGATACAAAGATAATTTCGGTCTATGGTAGAGAAGATAATGATCATAATTCGTTTTATATTTCATAATCATGGTTTATCATTATGAAGATACCATTGAATTGAGGTTTGGGACCACAACTAGGTCAAATTTAAAAAATGAAGATTCAGGTATTGATTAATTCGATCATTACCGAAAAGAATAGGCTGAATGCTGCAATACCTTGATATTTGCCACTGATTAATCATGTTTTTTACTATTGCTTGAATACAATTCTGAAACAATAAAATATTTCTCAACAATTTCACTGTCAAACTGAACCAGCTGATTGAAAAAAAAATGTGTAAGGCTAATCTGAAAGTTGGCTATTAAATTAGGACGACTACTGTCTGTCGATTATGTTGAGTTTATTTCTTCAATTCTGTAACTCCTTCATTTTGCATGTCTGAGATGTCAACTTCATTATTTCAATGTTAATTCATCACATAGAGATACTAGTAAGGAAGTAAGATTTATTGAATTATTTCGTTCATTTATAACTTCAACAAAAACATTATTATGCGAATAACGGATCTGGCACCTTTGGAGTTCATAAAAATACGATTAGAGATACAAAGATAATTTCGGTCTATGGGAGAGACGATAATGATCATAATCCGTTTTATATTTCATAATCATGGTTTGTCATTATAAAGATACCATTGAATTGAGGTTTGGGACCACAACTAGGTCATATTTAAAAAATGAAGATTCAGGTATTGATTAATTTGATCATTACCGAAAAGAGTAGGCTGACTGCTGAAATACCTTGATATTTGCCACTGATTAATCATTTTTTTACTATTGCTTGAAAACAATTCTGAAACAATAAAATATTTCTCAATAATTTTATTGTCAAACTGAACCAGCTGATGAAAATGTGTAAGGCTAATCTGATAGTAGGCTATTTAATTTGAGTGTTGAGTGTATTCTACGGGGTCTTTATAAATGGATGTAACATCGTAGGTCGCTTTGGAACTATTTTATCTTATGGTTTTTTATGCGGAGCCTACAAATTTATAATTCCAGGCACATTATTTAATTTCTTTCGGAATGACAAGCCTAAAGTCGCAGTATCCGTTGTTTAAATATTGTTTTACATCAGAATATAAATATCTAAAATAGTACAAAGCCAACTGCTTTGATCATTCATATAGACCCTGCATTATTCATTCAGCTAGCATGTCGGGGATGTAAACTTATTTATTTCAATGTTACTTAATCACACTAGATATACTAGAGAAGAAGATTTAGCATAAGATTTTCATCAACATTAATGAGCTCTATTTATGGTAAAAATGTTATAGAAAAATTTCGTAGATACTAATAATTTCTGCTTTTTGTATTCAAATCATTCTTATGCGTCATCTTCATAACTTCATAAAAATGCGATTAGAGATACAAAAACAATTTCGGTTTACGTCAGAAACGATAATGATCAGAATTCGTTTTATATTTCATAATCATGGTTTATCATCATAAAGAAACTATTGAATTGAGGTTTGGAACTATAACTAGGTCATATTTGAAAAATGAAGATTCAGGTATTGATTAATTTGGTTATTACCGAAAAAAACAGGCTGACTCCTGAAATACCTTGATATTTACCACTGATTCATCATTTTTTTCACTATTACCTGTGTACAATTAAATATTTCGTAACGATCTACTTTTTTGGTCGAATTAGGTGTCAAACAATTCATTTGTTTTTTTGAGCTGAATCTCATTGTTGTAGTCAAGATACTGATAAATCTAAGCAGGTTCAACATGATTGAAGGCAATAAGAAGCTTCCATAATATCGAAATAAGAGAACTCAAGCGTAAAAAATTAAAAGAAGCAGCTTTCATGTCAATTACAGAGAAAAAATTTCACCGTCTGTTCATCTAAAGACAATACGTGCTCGAATAAAAAGATACTGCTCAAAGAAATCATTATTATCGAAAAATACTCTATAGGGGTTATAACAGAATACTTTTTTATTTATTTGTTTATTTATTCACTATGGAATACACACTGATGATGTTCATATCCAAAAAGGTATTCACTAAATATCGAACAAAATTGCATACATGGAAATACATTACAAATTTCCCATGTTCACAAAGAATAACAATCAAAAAACAATAACTAGTTACTGAGGAGTAAAAAAAATTGTATGTGCTAGTTATTGATGAAAATACCAAAAAAAATATACAAAAAATAAAAGTGGAAGTTAATGATCCTCGAAATATTTTTCCCACATTTTTTGCTTGAGAGTTCTTGAACTGTCGAAGAATATATCACAGACTTCACCAAACAATAAAGCTTCCCTTTGCATTCGATGTAAGGGTGAGTTTTGGCCAGCAACAGTATTTTTCCTATTGAGGAAAAAGATGTTGTGTCTCCTCAGTGATACAGTTGGCATAAAAAGAAATACTGTTTAGGAGGAATGCCGACTCCAAAGAGCCATTCAACAGTTGGAGCATCAAAACATCATTCAAAGCCCTGCGATACTCCAAACTGACGACATTAAAATGCCTGAGCCTAATTGAATAATTCTCGGGATCACCTTTTTGCACGAGACCAGACCTGTAGCCGAGAAACCGTAAGAATTTTTTCTGAACATTTTCTAGTTTCAACTTATGAACACCATAATGTGGACTCCATACAGAAGTGGCAAAATTGAGTCTACTGAATATAAATGCGTAATTTACCGCCAATAATGCGTCCACACTCCTGAAGTCCTTGATTTGTCTGGTAACATTTTATTATTATTGTTGACTACAGATTCAAAATGTTGATGAAAGGAAAGTTTAGAGTCTAAAATTATTCCTAAATCTCTAATTTCGTCAGCCCTATAGAGAGTTGTATTATCTTTGGAATAATCGAAAAGAATAGGGTGCCTATTTCTTGTGAAAGAGACCACTGCGCATTTAGAGATGCTGATAACTAGGTCTTTTTTTGCAGTATTCACATAGTTTATTCAGTTCATTTTGCATAACCAGACAATCATATAGAGTGCGGATAACCAGGCATATCTTCTGATCATCCGCGAATAAAAGAATCTTGTATTTATGGAAACATTAACCATTGTTAAAAATCAAAAAGAGCAAGGAACCCAAATGAGACCCCTGAGGCACTCCAGATGTGGCATTGAAGCGACGAGAACGGAAACCGTGAACCACTACATACTGAGTTCTATCTTCCAAGTATGATCTGAATCATCGCAACATGACACCGTGAACACCGACCCCAGCAAGCTCAGACAAAAGACCAGACAAGTCAACCTTGTCGAAAGCCTTGCTGAAATCGGTATACACGGCATCAACCTGCCGCCGCTCATCGAGTCTGTTGGTTAGATACTCAAAATAACTCAACAGGTTAGTCTCAACTGATCTACCCTTAAAAAAACCGCACGAAATACTTGGTGAATTCTTGTAATTATACAAAGATCGTATAATTCTGAAATCCAAGAATGATTTCAAAAGAACCACCTTTACTAGAAATAATTGTGACTCAACTGATGCAAATGGTTATTCGTCTCAATTTAATGAATTAAGCCATCGTTATACCGATTGATTAATCCATAATTCTATTTTTCGACATAACTTTCAGAATAATTCGCTCGATTCATCTACAGCAATCGCACCATATAAAAAAACAATAGACCGAATACAAATTCAATTAAAATGTTTCCTAGAGTAAAGCATTTTCGTGGAATTAAAGCTATTGAATTTAAGCTTTCAGAAATGAAAAAGTTCCGTAAAAGTTCTGAAATAAAAGTCATGTTGAATAAAGTTGCAGCTACATAAAGGCGCGGCAGCGGCCATTAAGGAGTTGTAACAGATGACCGAGGACAGGCTTTTCGTCTTTAGAACGGACAAACAGAAATGGGTCGCTTTTTATATTGTGCAAAAATTGGCAACAAGTGGGGTTCTTGATGATCTCGATATGGTTTCTAGATTTTCTCACGAACAGAAATTGATATACTTTTTTTGGCTAATATAATTGAGCAGGAAATAATCAACAAAAACTTAACTCATACTCCGGACCTATTCGAATAAAGAGGTTATGTCACTCAGAGAATCTACAGTAGCTGTTTCTGACTTTTGACTGTCATCATTACAGAGAAAACTGTGAATGACCCAAGTTACTCTTTGCAGATTCTCTAGAGTTATAACAGATGACCACAGACAGGCTTTTCGTGTTTAAAACGGACAAACAGAAATGGGTCGCTTCTAATATTGTGTAAAAATAGGCAACGAGTGGGGTTCTTGATGATTTCGATATGGCTTTTGGGCATTTTAACAAACAGAAATTGAAATTTTATTTGGGCACACATAAATGGAGCAGCGAAAAAGATTCATAGATAAAAAAATTTATACTAAACTCATACTCCCGAGTTATCCATGCATATACAGGGTGTTTCATCATAAACTGGACAAAAATATATATTCGTGTGAAGGACACCAGGAGAATCATTTTTGCATATACATATATCCCGTTTTCGAAGCAAAAGCGAGATACAGGGTGTGGAACGTCATTTTTGAGCAAGATTCTTATGAGTGTGGTCAGTTATGTAACGGTTTTTGGTCAAATTTCAGTATTTTTGGGTCCTCTTTGCATAAAAGTTGATGAACTCTGAAAAAAAATTACAAAATGGCGGCAAACTTGCAATGTTCAAATTTTTTTTTTACTTGTCCAATTGAATTTTATTTTGTGAATGAACACCATTTTCTAAGAATTTCTGTGAAAAACTTCTTTTCAAAATTCGATCACAATTTTTTTTACATTTTTACAGCGATAAAAAAATTTCACCCAAAATGGATGAAATTTTGTACAAGTGTACTTCTTGGTTTCGTTTCAACAGACATTCAAATGTTTCCTTCAGACCTCTGAAATCATAAAAGAATATTTGTTTTGACTTCTAGAGTCAAAATAATTAAATTATTGGAATGTTCAAACACTTTAGATTAATTTTCAAAAAAAATTAAGTGAAACTCGAACCGACGTAAATATTAAATAGGGAAACGAAACTGTTCTAAGGATATTAATATTCGTTGCCAGGCAACGGTAGTTCGTAGTTCATAGTCTATTTTGGGTGGAATTTTTTTATCGCTGTAGAAATGTAGAAAAAAATTGTGATCGAAGCTTGAAATTTCTTTTTAAGAGAAATCCTTAGAAAATTGTGTTCATTCACAAAATAAAATTCAATTTGACGAGTTAAAAAAAATTTTCTGAACATTGCAAGTTTGCCGCCATTTTGTAAATTTTTTTTCAGAGTTCGTCAACTTTTATGAAAAGAGGATCCAAAAATACTGAGATTTGACCAAAAACCGTTACCTTAAGTGTTATACATAACTGACCACACTCATAAGAATCTTGCTCAAAAATGACGTTTAACAACCCGTATCTCGCTTATGCTTCGAAAACGGTATATATTATATAAGGCAAAATGATTCTTCTGGTGTCCTTTACACGAATATATATGTTTGTCCAGTTTATGATATGTATATTATAAAGAATCTGCGCGGAGATTGTGTCACCCTGAGAATCTATACGCAGCTGTTTCTGACATTTGATCGTCAGTGTAGAGAAAACTCTGAATGACCTAAGGCGCTCTTCGCTGATTCTCTGGGTGACAAAACTTCTCTGTAGATTCCTTAGAAGATATGCATGAATCGCTCTGGAGTTTCATCTTCATAGATATCAAATGTGGAGTTTAGAGACGATCGGATCTCTAATTCAAAAATTATTCAAAAATTTATATTTCAAAGTACAATTATTCGAGAACTATTTCATATTTTGGCAATTTGATAATCATAGAACATTCGAATTCTGCACACCCTGAAAAAAAGTTAGAGTCTTCACGGACCGTCAGACAGAATTAATTCCGATCCCAAATTCTTTAGTGCGTCTAGTTGATTCGTTTGGGAGTAACATTATCGAATAAAAAAAGTACAGTCAAGAGGCATTGAAAGAGCACCGACTCCATATTACTTTATCACGCTATTTTCAAGTTCCAGCACACAGCAGATTCTTCCTGACATAACTGTTTGATAATTGCTTCCCGTATTGCTTAAAATGTTCTCGATTTAGTGCATCAATGTAACATAAATGTTCAGATGAAGAAATTAATAAATTTTGGACGGATACCTTAGTAGGGTATGTGAAAGCGGCAGATAATTTCGTTAGTAATTAAACTTATTGGTAGGTATAATTTATCTAATTGCAGTAATTTTCACATCTGAATAATCTTGAAGTTGAACTGATGATTTGAAGGCAGTTGTGTTATCCGAACGGATCTTCATAAAATTCTTATTCGAAATATAGAATCATTAAAAATAATCGGCATTCCAAAGTTTTATCTGTACTACTGGAAAAAATTAAAAAATCAAAAAAAATTCAAAATTTTTCGGCAATTTTCAACATGCCGTAACTTTGAGAGGAATGGTCGTACAAGGAATTTAAAAAAAGGAAATTGTAGCTCCAAGTGTCTAGTTTTTGGATTAGAACTTCAAAAATTTTAAGTTTCAGTGGTTTTTGAGTAATGATAGAAAAATCAGCAATAAAAAAATTCTCAAAATTTTACCACTTTTTTTTTTCTTCTTTTTTTATTGACCTCAATACGTCCACTTCTCGCCGAGATATCGGTCTTGAAATGGAAAAGGATCCATTTGTTTTTGATTATCGATTTCTCAGCAACCAATGATCGCACAGAAAATTGAAGAAGGGATTCAAGACCTTAAATGAACTCCCATTAATGAACAACCATTGCTTATTCATAGAAAATTTTTTTCTTCATGTCGCATCAATATAAAAATTCAACAAAAAAAGGGCTTTTGATGGTTTCTTGGAAAATCTACCGCTGGATCGGAAATGTTGAGGAAACCAATCATGTTAAGTGTGACTTTCACAGTTCAATATGTTGATGAAAACCTTACGAAGAGCCAACTCAATTCAGCGAGCCGTTTTTTGTTTGACTCGATTGAATTTTTGAAAAACATAAGGATCACGTTTTTGCCCTGAGAAGCTCATAATCTTTAAAAAGGCAAAAAAGAATTTTCTCGAGCTTTTTCCACATTTTAATTGCAGATAGTACATAAATTTCAGAAAAAAAATAAAATAAACTAAAAAATAAAATTTTTATTAATTTAATAACGGGTATTGCCACCCTGTTTTTCCATTTGAAGACCGATATCTCGGCGAGAAGTGGACGTATTGGGGTCAATAAAAAAATAAATTAAAGCTGAATTGACAAAGTATCCCATCATTATAACGATTATGCAAAAATAAAATTTCCACGCTCGTAGACAAGAAAAAAAAAGTGGTAAAATTTTGAGAATTTTTTTGTTGCTGATTTTTCTATCATTACTTGAAAACCACTGGAACTTAAAATTTTTGAAGTTTCAATCCAAAAACTAGACACTTGGAGCTACAATTTCCTTTTTATAAATTCCTTGTACGACCATTCCTCTCAAAGTTACGGCATGTTGAAAATTGCCGAAAAATTTGGAATTTTTTTTTATCCTTAAATTTTTTCCAGTAGTGTAGTTTTTTTTTCATTTTTCCGTCTCATACGCAAACTATTATTACAGTCATATGATCTATTTCGTCGACACAACAAAATTTACCTCATTTTAGTGGCTGTGCACTTCCGATATGGATGTTTCCATACAAGATGTCAAATTTTGAAGTGGGGTGATTTATCAAGTAATTTGCAAAATAAACGTTACTTATATAACACATGGTCGAAATATTGACGCTTATTCATCAACTTAACATTTCTTGATTTCACGAAATATTTCGACTTTTTTCTCTAAATTGATCATCATTCAGTTTTTCTTGTTGACTCATCAAATTGACAACATATTCGGAAAGGGCAATAAATTTTATTTAAGATAAGATAAGTCTGTATGAAGCAAAAAAACTCTTATTGCAGTCGTGGTAAGGAGATGATTGACACGATTCTGAAGTTAACAAAATTAGTCGTATTTCTCCAATGGTTTTTTCGATGGAATGTTACTTATATCCACACGTTTTCTTTTCACTAAAAAATACCTCATTCAGTTTACTTTTCGAAAGACGTATAAATTTTTGTGTTGGCTGCTCATCCTCCGCCATAAGATCATGACTAACATGATAACAACGAAAAAATCAAAATATGCCGAACATAGGTTGAATCTGGTTCCTCTTGAACAGCGCAGAAAAATCACCGATGTGATTTTTACTCATAAATTGTTGAACAATAAAATTGATTGTATCAATATGGCTCAGTATATCAGGTTACTTGTCCCCTCGTATAACACACGAAACACAGACACTTTTTACACTGATTCCTTTAGCACTTATTACTGTATGAATTCTCCTATCCATAGATCAATGAAATCCTGCAATGTTTTGTCTAGAGTCACAAATATTGATTTATTTTCCAACTCTGCTTCAAGAATTAGATCTGCACTCATGTCTTATTTTAGCCGTTGTAATAGAACCTGTGATGCTGGCTGGTTGAGATCGCTCAGATGAAGTATGGGCATAGCATATTTATTAACTTTAGTTTAAGGATTTTGTATTGCTTTCCTGTTTTCTTGAATCTCAAGTTTTTATAAGTTAGATATACTTGCTTTTTGTACTTTTTTATATATGGTAGTGTGGACACTGTTTTGGGCTCGTCCCGTTTGTGTCCCGAAGTAATAAATAAATAAATAAAAAATAAAAATAAATTTGATATATTTTTGAGCCCTTAGTGACTAAATCTCCATGTAATTTTATGAAAATCTTAAATTTATCTTGAATCGAAATAATAACGAAAAAATTAACCTCCTTCTTCTATACGATACTGAATGTACAACTTTGCAAAGTTCATAGCGTTTCTGACGCAGTTCTGCACAATAAAATTTTATTTTGTCGATGAGATCCAAATCCACAGGTGTAGGGTCGGGGCCTCTCGGTGGCCATCTGACCGTATCTTCCAATCCAATCCATTGTATTCCAAAATATTCAATAGATCTCGACATTACGACTATCATGTGCCGGGCAGCCATTCATTTGAAACCATTCTATCGGTTAGAAAAATACATTTCATCCAATAAAAAATAATTAAATTGGTATTAGCATATGTGTTTGTTCAATTGAATGTCTGAATCCGTAAGTTCCTCTGTATTGAATGCATTCATACGCAGGTAATGAATCAGAATTAACAGACTCCATTGTAAACTATGAAGTAGATTCATATTGATTGTTCAAAAGGCGTTTCGTTGCTTTCTGATTGTTACTCGGATTGTTATCAATTCAAACATTCTAGGATATAATCACAGAGCCATGCATTTTTCAACAGTCAGTAACTCAGAAGTATAAGGTTTCTAATGGTGATATTCTGCTTTGATCTGTGCGCCAATCTGTAACTTTTCATAAGTTCACAGGAAAATTGCAATTCTGGACTTTTTAAGGGATCTGTCACAGAAATCGTTAAATATTCGCGAGTACTCGATGCGTGATCGGAAGCATTATCGAATGACATATTGAGAGGTTACCTTGAATGGTTTCTTTATTTTAGGACGAGCACCAACGTTTTAATATAAGAAATTCATGATGAATGAAAAAATATGGCTTTGTTTATTGGATTGTTATCGGTGGAAAATCATTACAGGTAAAACATTGTTCAATCATTTACTTGACATGAAAATCATTCATTTTTGAAGTAGGAACTTGAGAATTGGAAGGAAAAGGCTGCGTGATCATATGAATCCATTTGAAATGCCGGATGCCTAGAAAATGTTCAAATTGAAGAAATGCCGAATGCCCACTTTGTGAACATGTTCAGATTGAAGAACCAGTGTACTATAAACTTAATAAATGCCTTACAGTAATTTTAACCAAGAAATTTTTCTTTCCTGTTTTCAATTTATTAGATGAAAGAAACAAACGCAAACTACATTCACATAAATGTATTTTCAAATTGAAATCAAAACGATTGAAGGTTATGTTTTTCGATGGTTATAGTTCAAAAGTGACACTGTAAATAAGATAGTTACAGGAATAATTCCAGAACTCCATTATTTACGAATCTGTAAGTCGACCAGTTACAGCTCAATCATACGCTACAGTATCGTAATTTACAGATGAAAAGCTACCACCATAAATAATATCGTTGTGATTCTCGAACTTTTATTCGTTAACTTCATCCTGTGAATATTTCAGTAAGAGTGATATATAGAAGGATCTATTTTTAGAAGATCGTCTTGAGTATAATCAGTATAAAAAAAATTAATGGCAATTTCATTGAAGTGATTTTAATTATTGCGTGACCCAAAATGATGACTCCAACTAGTTTGGTACAATTGGGATAAATTAGTATATATCGCGGACGAAACACTGAAATTTCCTTTCAATTGCTCTTTCGTATCAATGCTCAACGTTTCAACATTAATATTTCAAGTACAGGCAAATAATGGTGCATAAATAATCAAAGGTTATATTGATCAGAATAATTTGTGATGTACTTGGTCAGTTATGAACATACTTGAGGATGCTTATTGAAACCAATCAATCGGTTCGTTCTGTTCGTTGGCTTATGAACTCACATCTAAGCGTTTGTAGCTTAAATTTGGTCATAAGTCACTGCGTTTAGTCAATTGTAGATTAGGATAGTTTCTTTGAAATTTGTTTGATTGAATATTTATCCACTTAAAACGCAAAACAATGAACGTCCTTCTATATGTGTTTCATTAATTAATAAATAGTTTTGGTTCTCGGAAGTGAAACTGATTTTGTTTTTTTAGGAAGTATCAGTAAATTTCTGTTTGCTTTCATTAATGATGGAGCTGACGATAAATAATAGATAATATTGATATTATACTTTCATCTTTAGGGCTAGTTCATCTAGATTAGATTACTCACAGAAATATAAAAAAAATTGTGAAGCCCTGAGCAGGAAATTTCGAGCGCTTTGTTCATTTGTTGAGCAATATAGCTTTCACCTCTGAATTTTGTGAGAGACTTGAGATTGACATCGAATATATGAATGCAGATTTTCATCATGGTCGGAACTATATTCTGGAAATTAAAACGATGAAATAGCTACGTGAAAAGTAAATAACTGAAAGTATCAAAATTTTATGATTCTGATTTGACGATCCTCTCAAAAATAAGCATGATCATTCACTTTGCCAATTCTCAGCTTTCACCTCTGAATTTTGTGAGAGACTTGAGATTGACATCGAATATATGAATGCAGATTTTCATCATGGTCGGAACTATATTCTGGAAATTAAAACGATGAAATAGCTACGTGAAAAGTAAATAACTGAAAGTATCAAAATTTTATGATTCTGATTTGACGATCCTCTCAAAAATAAGCATGATCATTCACTTTGCCAATTCTCAAACTCGATCTCATTTCAATCGAAAAGTATTAAGACATGGCGATATTAGAATTTTTTTATAGTAGTATAATTAGAGCGTAAGTAGAGCGACAAACTTCTAGTGGACATTATAAATAGATCGTATTTTAGACAGTTACGACCTAAATCGTATAATGCAAAATTGCTCCCTTAAGGAGCTAGTGCCCTTTGAAGATGACGTCCTGTCCACACTTTTTGCCACATATTCGCAAAACGAAGTCACATAAGCTGCTGAAAGTTTACACATTGGCTAATATGAAAAATACGCATTGATCAGATTGAGTGCGTTCCTTTCATGTCAAGCACAATCGTACCATTGGGGGGGGACGAAGGGTATTTTTAGTTGAAACTTTTTTAACTTTCATTACTTCGCGAGATATACATCATATTTATTAACTATTATGTTTCTTCTTGAAGAAAGTTGCTCTTGTATAATAACGCCCAGATGCACCGTTTCTGAGAAGAATAGATTTTGAATTTTCTCTCTTTTCACTAAGTACTCAATGTTAACTTTTGTTTTGAATTTATTTTCACTCGATAATGGTTAGGTTGAAGATCTAAATCAATTCTATCAAACAAAGATCATCTCCTTTCTCCAAAAATTTCGATATCAATATTATTTTCATTCATGTTTTGCGAATATGTGGCAAAAAATGTGGACAGGACGTCATCTTCAAAGGGCACTAGCTCCTTAACGAAGCAATTTTGCATTATATGATTTGGGTCGAATCTGTCTAAAATATGATCTAAAGTGTCCACCAGAAGTTTGTTGATCTAATTACTGGACACCCTGTATGTAGAATGTAATACGACTTCAGACAAAATCCATCAATGATAGGATGGACCTGTTATCATATTTGGATTATTTAGGAAAAATCAGTTTATTTCTAGTTTCTACTGTTCTCGAGATATCTTCAGTAGACAAAGAATTTTGCAAGCCTGTGCATAAACTCAAAAAAAAAATTAAATGTAATAATTTCACTCAAGTCTAACTCATATTTTGTTTATTAAACTGCTATTTCCATGCTATTCGATAAGTTCGAGATTGGATAACATGTGGGTTTCTTAAATATATTTCGATGTACCTAAATATTAAGAATACTGCGTAGATATTTGGTATTTTTTATTATTCACGCATCGACTTCCGAACCTTATTGAAATAGAACGCTTGAATTGACAAACAGTAGTTATTTTCGTGAGAGGAGAATTTCGAGTACCAACATGGAACGATGAATTATCACCATGAAATCTGTTATGGTTCGAATATTCGCGAAGGGTTTTGGTCTACAGGGTATTGCAGAACTGATAGATTCACCACAGAACTAGACAAAAAGTTCTCTGCTGACTTGAGAGTGCCGTACTTAATACCATAAAGCAAATGACATATGGAAATAAAGTGAGTATACTGTATGTTCAGAGAATTGTGGTGTTGAAGAAAAAGAAAAGGCTCAGACCTACGAGAACTGAGCTGTACTGTAGACTTGAAAACATCAATAGCAAATGGAAGTTAACAAACAGAATAACCCTCTAGAAAAACACTCCAAAAATTTCGTGATGATTTCACCTACCTATACCAGAAAGCTTCTGAAGCTCTCACAAGCTGAGCTTCGAACGATGGTGAGACTACTAACGGTGCAAATATCATTTGTAACCTATTGTTGAGTCAGCAGATAAGATTTGTAGGCTCTGTGGATCAGCGGAACACATGGTATGCAAGTGTGCAGAGCTGGCTGATGGTCCAAGATGCCCAAGAGATAACGGCCAGGGCTCCTAAGAATGTTGTCGGTTTTATCAACGTCACTGATGACCTCCTTGGGTATCTATGAATGAATATAGAAGAGAGCAAAAGACCTAGATGATCGCAGTTCCCGGATAACCTATCCACAACGACCCCAAATAATAATAATGGCAGAATGGAGAGATTCATCACGGAATGAGAGAAAAGACTTATTGAGAGAACAAAGACTAATTACAGGTGAAGAAGTAGGAAAAACCAAGAGCATGTCCATCTCTTAGATATTTTCGTTCAACTTCGCCCCGTATAAAGCGTTAAACACCTCGGTTTTCGTCCGAATAAAAGTACCAATTCATCAAAACAGCTATACGTATCAACTCAAAACTTGAACCAAACAAAACCAACTTCTGAATAAACTTCCCTCAAAGTCCTAACTGTAAACACGAAAACAATTTCACGTTGCTCTCGCGTTTTTCGTCTCCTTTTCTCCCCTCGTTCGCTACCGTACTCCATTGAGAATTGTTGCGTTCGGCTCATTCTACGATTTGCACAGGAAACGAATGAGCGTCAAATGTTTTCACAGCAAAGTGACTTTACTAACGTAGGACACCATGTGATAATATTTTTGGAGGCACTAAAGTGACTGAACTATGGATGCCAGAGAATTGTGATGTTGAAAGAAATTAAAAGCTGATGAACTTGCAAAAACTAAGACATCAAGGTTAATACTTGAGCCTGACTTGAGTCTTTCTGTAGGCTTGGAAAAGACCAGTATACGGCAACGGTTCAGCAATTCGAGGTGAATAACAGAAAGTTAGCAGATGAGGAGCTCTGTGAATCAGAAGCAGAATCAGCTGAAGCTCAAGTGTCCAGTGCTGGCTGGCCTAAGAACAATTCATATGAGGAAACCGGTCCTGGACACCCTAGAAGTAACGGCTAAGTCTCTTAAAGAGGTTGTCCGTTTTATCAACGTCATTGACAACCTTATTAGATTTCCATGAATGAGTAGGGAATGACAACAAAAGATCTACATGGTCGCAGTTCGTTGATGGCTAACAATGACCCCAGTTCTAATAATAATAATGGCAGAAGGAACAGATGCACCACATATAACGAGAAACAGTTTTATTGCTAGAACGAAGACTAATTACAGGTGAAGAGTTAGGAAGACCAGAAGCATGTCTATCTCTTAGATAATTTCATCTAACATTACTTAACATTGAACACCTCGATTTTTGCCCGAATAAAAGTACCAATCCATTGAAACAACCACACGTATCAACTCAAAACTTGAACAAGAAAGTTTTCAGTGTTATCAACGCCATTGACGCCTTGGGTTTCCAGAAATCAGTAGGGTAGACAACAAAAAGATTTACGAGGTCCACAGTTAGTGAAGGCCTACCTAGCTTCAACGACTCCAGTTCTATTGATAATGATGCCAGAATGAACAGATTCACTACAGAATTGGACAAAGTGACTTATTGCGAGAACAAAGGCTGATTACAGTTGAGAAAATCTCACACCCCTACATCTAGTGATTAATAGGTTTGTCCATAAGGCTTTCCTCAGAATATCTAAGAAAGGTATAGGTAATGAGAGAATAAAGAATTAGATAGTCTGCTCCTCTCTGAACAACAACATCTCATCTGCGAACCTCCCGAATAATTTAATGATCAAGAAAGTAAGCACTGAGAAAAAATTCAGGACATTGATAAGTAAAGAGAGGAATGCGAACGTAAAAAAACCGACTATAACCTCAAAGAAAATACCGTAAAATGGTACACAGATGGTTCCAAAACCTATACAGGAGCTGGTGCTGGGATATACGGGCGAAGTACCAAGTGTGCACTGTCGCTAGGCTCCTGTATGAGCGTCTTTCAAGCGGAAATATTTACTATTGAAAGATGTCTAGATATAAATCTAGAAAGAAACTATTAGAAGAGCGATATAACCATACACTCAGATAGTCAAGCTGCTATTAAAGCACTGAGCTCCTACGCCAACGACTCAAAAATGATCTGTTAGTGGCAGAACAGACTCAATGAAGTAGGCTAGAAAAATAAGGTCTTTGTAATCTGAGTTCCCGAATAGTACCTATAAAAAGGATTTTCTGAAGAAGGAGAGAGTGGGAGGGAAAAACTCTGGCGGAATCTCCCAGGAATGGGTCATTCCACTAAGTTCCTTCGAAACTTTGAAACAGCAAGATCCAAAAGATATCTGGATCTTAGTAAAAAACACCTCCTCACTGGTTTTCTCACAGGACATTGTCGCCTCAGGAGGCACCTGGTGAGGATGGAATTGAAGGACACTGACGAGTTCTGAGGGGTGGAGGAAGAAACCCTCATTCATCTAGTCACGGAATGCTTTTGCATTGCAACACTTAGGAGAGAATGTTTGGGCGAGAAACTTGTAAGAGTGAGGAACTAGCCTCGTTGAAGCCTTCACAGATATTGTATTTTATCAGATCTCTGGAACTGGAAGGCGAGCTGTGAGGGTATGGTCCGAACAGCTTTGTAAGGGGGCACAATAGATCTTGTGGTCGCAGTGAACTGTAACCCCTTTTTAAACTAAACTAACTAAATTTCAGTTGAAGAAGTAAGGGGACCAAGAGCATGTCCATCTCTTAGATGATTTCATTATTTTAAACTAAACTACAGTTGATAAAGTAAGGAGACCAAGAGCATGTCCATCTCTTAGATAATTTCATCCATTTTAACCCCACATAAAGCACTAATCACCTCGATTTTCGTCCGAATAAAATCCATTGAAACAACTACACGTAGGGGAAAGGAGGGTAAGATGACGAATAGGGTAAGATGACGAATTCTCGATATTTCCTAAATATATAAGTCTTTCAGCATCAGATTCTGTCAAACGTGAAAAAAATAGTCCTATTCTTCATGCCTTTTATCGGCAGCAAAATACGACGAGAATTCAGTAAGATCCAGGAGTTGATACATGTCGGGTGTTGGTTGAGACAATATATGTGATTCCGAGTAATACTGTTTTTAGTGTTTTCTTCATTCGTTTTCTGTAAGTCTAATTTTATTTCGAAACTATCATGTTTCAGGAAAATATTGAGTATTGAAAACATTTGTTGGGAGTGATGAATTTCATTTTATGACGTTTACAAATAAAAATGCCAAATGCGGGTAAGATGACGAGTTGTTCGTCATCTTACCCTACATAATTAAAAATATTTATAGGTCATGTTTTTAACTTCAGGTTTGAATAAATATGGGTAAAATATAGGTCAAAGAAAAACTGACAGGCAATCATGGTCGAAAGATAATATGAAAAGAGCACTCACTAAAATAAAAAATCAAGAGTTGAGTGTAAATGCAGCTTCGAAAGCATATCAAATTCCAGAAGCTACTCTCAGAAGATATGTTAAGAAATATCCTGATGAGGTAAACTAAACTCGTTTGATCATATGCATACTCAGAGAAGAAGAAAATTACGAGATCAGAAAAAAAAAATGAGAGATTAGAAAAAAACTAGAAAGCACAGAAAGTAAAACAAAAACAGTTAGAAGAAAAATAAAATTCAACGATTCTTCTGACTCCTCAATAGATCTACAATATGCTGACTCTGAAAATGATGCAGATGATGAAAGAGCATTATCTGCAGTGAACGTGGAAAAAATGAAATATGGTTTTGCAGTTTGTTGTAGCAAATGTGAAGAGTGCACAGGACTGGACACTAAAGAGGCGAAAATGAAAAAAAAACCTAGAATGAATTTATTTTACCTTGATTTGTAAATTTTTCATATAGCTACCTTTATGTTTTTTAGAATACGTATCTCCTGATGTTACTCTCTACAATTCGTCATCTTACCTCCACGTCGGGTAAGATGACGAAAAAATGACGTTAGCAGATAAACTTCAAATTTTTCACTCCAAATAGTAACTTGCAAGTGATAAAAATTTTTTATTGAAAACTCAATAATAGTAAATGACAGAATAGTTTTTTTTCACACCGTAAAATGATCAAATAATCGTTTTATGAGTTTTTTTTAGCTTACTGTCGTCATCTTGCCCCCCCTTCCCCTATTATTTCAAATCTGAATACAACAAAACGAACTTTTCTCGAAGTCCGAACTGTAAACACGAAAACAATTTCACGTTACTCCGCGTTTTTCATCTTCTTTTCTCCCCTCTTTCGCAGTCCCGACTTCGCCGTACTCCATTGAGAATTTTTTCGTTCGGCCCACTATGATTTCCACCGGAAAACGCTCGATCGTCAAATGTTTACACGGCAAGTGACTTTCCTAACCTAGGACACCACGTGACGACACTTCCGGCAGCACATGTTCCCGGTTGCAGCCGCGACTTTTACTCTCGAGCGTCGATGCCTGCAGAAAGAGTCTCGACGTCGGCGTCAAGGTCACGTCGGAGAAAGTCCCAAGCGTCGCGCGGATGCGTCTGTCTTTCCGCCGGGATCTCGGTTGTGTTATTTTTCACTTTATCCTCTTCCTGAGTGGGTCAAAGGGAATGTGGTTTTTACGCGGCGGGATATCGTTTGAATGTTGAGATCTTTTGACAGGTGAAGTATTCGTGCTTTATATGGGATTATTTTTCACTGGAAGAATGTTTTTTATAATAACAGTGTATTATGCAACGAGCGTATGATAAAAGTCATTATACGCGACTAGCATTTATACTCTGTCAAAAAAGTGAAAAAATGAAATAATAAAAATTTTATATTGAAAATGAAATAATTGAGAAAAAACTTTTCACGAAATAATTATCTAATAATTTAGTTATGTTTATTGCTGTATATTTATCAGAGTTGTTCAATAAATTTGATTTCTTTAAGATTTAACTGTTGGGGCCATGAAAGGTCCTTCTAATTTATTTTTGGAAAAGTCAAGTGAACACATGACAAATTCTTCAGAACTCTTTATTGTATTCTGTAATGAAAATTGCTTCAATTGATGTAATGAAAGTAGATTTGGCCTCGATTGACAAAGTATATCCATGTTTATTAGTTGGAGTACCTTACAAAACTGAAGAAAAATTAATTTAAAGAATATCATATTGAAGCACAATATATGAAGCATCTGACAGTGGTGAATAATAACTCATTATTCACTTGTTTGTAATGGGTATTATCGAGGGTATTATGTTTTCGTCGGCCTCTAAAAAAAGGTGCGTTTGATGTCTACAGAATTGAACATTAATGACCCACTTTAATGTTCGATTTATGCTATTTTAATGTGCAATTGTCATGGGCAACCGAACATATGTATTCAGAAACAGTACGAGTTATGTCATAACTCTACTGGAAAATAGCAATATAAAAATTTAAATTATGTCAAATGTATGTTTTGTGCCAAATAAATAGTATATATATTATAAGGATTAAAAGTGCATATTTTTTTACGAGCAATATTTGCAGTTGCGAGGCGGAGCCGAGCGAATGCAAAATTGCCAGTAAAAATAGGCACTTTAAATCCGTAAAATATATAAGATAATATATGAGAAAAAATAGTATATATTTTACGGATTAAAAGTGCCTATTTTTACTGGCAATTTTGCATTCGCTCGGCTCCGCCTCGCAACTGCAGATATTGCTCGTAAAAAAATATGCACTTTTAATCCGTATAATATATACTATTTTTTCTTCAACCAAGCCAAAATTAAAATAAATTTGACGAAAGCAAGTCGGTAGTCAGGGATATCTGGTATTGTTGGTGAATATTGATTGTCAAGTAGACGTCAAATGCAATTACTTTTAATCCAAGGAGCAAATTTTGGTACGGTAAGCGAATTCATGACTTTTGCACCTGAAAATAGTACAAAAAGGTCAACATTTTTTGATGGTTGGAGAAAAAATGTATTTCAATCGAAAATTTATTCTCCATTCATAATGAGATCGAAATAAAAATCGTGTCATCAACTTGTTTATTAATCAAGCGAGTAATGGTCCCGAACTAAAATATCCCTACCATTAGTCGCATTAAGAACCTAGTTGATGAAATAACTAGTTATGTACCTATTCCGCTGGCAGGCATTGACATAATCTTGTTGAGTATTGTATGCTGAAATGAGATACTGCCATGTTTAGTGGTTTATGAAGAATTTTTGTTTTCTTTCTCAAGTTTAATTTGACTTTCTAGTCTCGACGTCGGCGTCAAGGTCACGTCGGAGAAAGTCCTGGCGTCGCGAGAATGCGTCTGTCTTTCCGCCGGGATCTCGATTGTGTTATTTTTCGCTTTCATCCTCTTCCTGAGTGGGTCAAAGAGGAATATGGTTTTATGTGGCGGGATATCTTTTGACCGAGGAGATTTTCTGGCAGATGAAGTATTCTTGCTTCATATGGAATTATTTTTCACTGGAGGAGTTTTTCATAAAGAATTTATATTGTGTACTCTCTGAAGTGGCATTCTAATGATCTCGTAGAGTTTCTTATCTCGAACTGAGTGCTTTGGCAGTAAGGCAGTTTTTATTAGATATGGCAAAGTTTTTGTGAATTTAAAATTTGAAGGTTTCTTCTCCAAAGCGAGATTTTAAGGACGAAAAATCCCACTTTGAATGCAAGAGATATGGCTCCACAAAATTTCTCGTATGCCAAACAATACGGCAAGTGTGTTCCAAATTAAAAGCAGAGAGGAAAATGTAAACGGGTCACCATACATTTCTGCATTCGATACAAGATCAGTCTCTTGTTCAAATTTAAGAACTTCCTGAATTTCATATTTTGAAGTTGCTTGTCCGAAGGAACTACTTCAAAGCTAAAAATTATCAGGGTAGGCTTAATTTCTAAATGGAAAATTTGAATTCATGAATGAATAGAATGAATATTAATAGGTCTCAGGACATTCAACTCAGAATTTTTCCACTTTGCGTCAGCTCAATGAACAATTGAACTATAATAAAGGGTTTTACAATAAGAGGTGTTATTTTGAATAGACCGCTATTTCGGTAGATGTCACGTTTGAAGCTATCATTTTTTGACATTGACGAGTAGAAACTACGTCATTAATAAAAATGGAACGACACACGCTTCAAGAACGCATGAAATTATTAATATTCACTATTAAAATGGTGAAAATTGGCAGAGACGGTTCGTAAAAATCGAACATTCTGGTGCTTATCTTGTTTGACCGCAATGAAGAAAATTGGTGGAAAAATTCGAGCTGTTTGACAAGTTAGTGATATAAAGAATAAAATCCGTGCACGTCGCTCAAGAACAGCCAAGAATACTGCTACTGTATCCGAAAGTGTTGAAGAAAACCAAGGTTTGTCCATTCCTCGTCGTTCTTTGGCATTAGGTATTCCACAAACGATTTTTTATGTCCGAAATTGGATAGTATCGATCTGGACAACGTTAACATTCAACAAGACGGCGCTACGTGCCACACAAGCAACGAAACCATTGCTCTTTTGCTGGAAATATTTCCGGACCTTGTTATCTCTTGGAGAGGTAATCACAATTGGCTCCCGAGATCTTGTGATTTAACGCCTTGGTCGCCTAGCGACTTCTTCCTCTGGGGCCACGTGAAAGAGAAGGTCTACGCCAATAGCCCAGCATCTATTCAAGACCTCAAAGATGGAATTTGTGAGGCTATCGACGACATAGGGCAGCCACTTTGAGATTCGGTTATGGAAAATTTCATTAAAAGGATATGGTCCTGTAAGCGTGGTCGTGGTGGTCAATTGCCTGATGTTATTTTCCACTATTAACGGCATAGCTTCTTCTTTATAGTAAAATAAACATCCGATCATATATACAGGGTCTCTATAAATGATTGTAACGGCACAGTTGACTTTGGATTGTTCTCATTTTGCGGCTTCCTATGCGAACCACAGAATTCTGTGATCATGCTATGCTCTGATTGGTTAGAGATTGGTTTTCTGTAGCGGCAAAGTAATCCAAAGCCAACTGAGCTGTTACAATCATTTATAAAGACCCTGTATATAAATTGAAAAAATCTTTGAATATCAAAATAACACCTCTTATTGGAAAACCCTTTGCTATCTGTGGGCATCATTTCACACCACTGAGGATTTTGAGTAGCCCTAATATTGACTTATGGGGTACATCTCTCACTCTTTATTTCGATTAATTTAGCCTGACAAGAAAGACTCGGTATGAATAATTCTTCGTTATAAGCCTATGTAAATCCTGAAATAACTCGTAACAAACATCGAAATCGTAGCCTAGGAGTCACTTCATAAGCATAAGAATTCTCATAAACAATTTTCAACATATCCACCCCTCTTCGCGTTTATCGTCATGTCCTCTAATGAAGCAACAAATCAGATATACCGTACGATAAGCCGGCTGAAAATAATGAAACATTTCGAATCCACACCCATGGAATACGAGTCAGGTAAAATTATGTGTCGACATGTCAATCTGGAATGCCGCATATAAGTTTTGATATCGGAACAGCAATAAACGATTACTATTATCATATTCGCATGCAATGGGTGCGTGACTCAGCTCAGTTAGGTAGTTACTTTCCTCTCAGGCATAATGAAGTGTATATTCAATTATCCAAATATGTAGAACAATATCGCGCCGAGATCTACATGCGTTTGAAAATACGGGAATATCAACAAATTAACGTTTCAATAGAACGCAAGGACCCGAATTTTAATAAGTGTTGCCTGTTTAATTTCCTGTTAGGTTAATTAGATTGCTTGGATCTGAATGAATGTTTCGAAATATGAGTTATTTCATTCCGGTTTTGTGAAAAGACGTACTTGCAAGTATCGTGGCATAGTTTTGAACACATATTTTGATTTGGATTCAGTTCAGGTTGAATTTCAATTCTATATAAATTCTTCTGAATTGAGAACTAACAAAATACTTCACATGAAACAGAAATGTCAATAGCTTAGGTTGGTGCAAAACGTGGTACCATACTAGTCTGCGTATGATACCCGAGCTCAGGGAAAAACCTTAGTAGGAAAAAACCCCGTCTCGCCGTTTTTACAAAGTTGAAACCTAAAACTATTCGAATAAATACCTTCTATATTCAGATACAAAAAACTAATTCTTGCTCTCGGGCCAGAAGGGTGTTTTAAACCAGGTCTGGCCTTCCAAGTGATGATTTTTATTCTGTTCTTCTAAGACCACTACATAACGCTACAGAAGGGTAATCATATCCCATAGATTTAAATAGTGGTATTTCGTTCTAAATATCGAATTCAATTTCGAAATAATGATAAATACCGTGTGACATAATAAAGTTGGATAACTTCGGTTCGCAATGGAAGTTTTGGTAATGAAAAGATGCTTTTTCGTGTTTGTAGATATTGGGAAAACGATCATAGAGATCTAACGTTCGAGTCTCCTGCTCAAATTTCAACATTGACTTAAAAAGGACCCCGCACATTTAGTATGAGAATTGGCTCCCGGTGGATTTGGCTGAAAATTTGATATAATGTTCTACTAATCCTTCTGATCAAATGTCTCTTCAGTCACGAAGCTGAAAAATGCATACTTCTAGGAGTTTTTAGCGATTTTTGTATCCATTATGGCTTACGTATTACCGTTCACACAGAAATGTTTGAGAATATTTCGTGATTATTGAAAGCAGATTCTGTCAATTCGAAATTTTTTCAAACTTTTCTGTGTGAACGTTAATACGTAAGCCATAATGAATACAAAAAATCGCTAAAAACTCCTAGAAGTATGCATTTTTCAGCTTCGTGACTGTTTAGACATTTGATCAGAAGGATTAGTAGAACATCATATCAAATTTTCAGCCAAATCCACCGGGAGCCAATTCCCATACAAAATGTGCGGGGTCCTTTAAAATTTTGAGGGTAGGAAATAATACAACCAAACACCATAAGGTTCTGGCCATAATTTTCATTTTTTATGTTTTGTTGATACAAATCTGACATGATTCTGTACGTCGCGTCGCTGTCTTACTTCTTACTATTAAGTTTGGCAACGATCGGATTTGTTATTTCGTTTATATCGAAAATTCGATGAAACGAAGTTTTAGTGGAAGTAATTTTGAAACTGATTGACACAGTAGCATATAGACTTAAACATATAAACCTTCAATCAATAAGCATAATGAAAATGCAAGTTCCTATCTCATTATGTTCGAAAGTAATAGTGATTTAATGGTCAATATAGCACCGGCAAAATATATTTTTTAAAAAGCACGATCCTCACAAAATTTTGCACTAGTTTGCGTGTCACTCATTTCTTCTCAAAAACCAAATTTAAAATATCGAGAAAATAATGACAATAATGCAAACATTTAGTGTCGATTATTCCGAAACAACTGAAACGATTTGGTACGCGTACTTGAGAAAAACCCTTTCGAGATTTATCTCGTTCACGGCCTCACAGAATCATTTTTGACCTCGCATTTTTATCAGTGAGTCAAGTCGAGTAATTTGAGCCCAAAATTCGAAATCTCGAATATTGGGGTGAAACCGAGGGTGAAACGATAGCCAGGGGTGCGTTCACAAACTTACTTTGAGAGAAGAGTAAGAGTATGGCGGAGTTTGATCGTCGTTCAGAAACTTCTACTCAAATGTCATTCGCGGGACATAGGTTAGGTTAGATTAAGATGAACTTTCTATTATCGGTTTGGTACTTTCACCTTTTTACTAGTCTTTGGTTTGTTGTAGAAAATTAATATTATCTCTTATATTATTCAGGCTGACAGGTAATATTTTAACAAAATGCATGAGCGCAATAGGCAACAAAAATCCCAGTTGAAGACGAGGATTTTTGCATCAGAACGAATGCCTTTTGTTAAAAAAAAATACATTGCGTTGTGTTTTATCGATTTTTCAGGAAAAAAATGCACGAATATTATTTGACAAGAATATTTCTTGAGTAGCAGATTATTTTGCATGTAATATCTGGTTAACTAGAAATAACTTTTGAAATCTGCTGCCATACAGTTTTTCTATCTGGAAACCGTTTGTAATTCAAACTGCGCGTTTCTGATGGAAATTAAGACGACATAAATAGTCGTTGATGAATGTTCGTGATGTTATTCCGAAACTTAGAAGACAACCCTCGTATCAACTTGCTTTCGATCTCTCTGTATAATTATGCCTATAGATCATAGAATCAAGTAGAATGCACATACGGAAAATATCTGTCCGAAGACACACATTCCCTCCGCGAGCCATAAAGGGCTGCTGTTCTAGAGAACTTCTCCCATTAGCATTCTCTTCTGCTGTCTTCTTATTCGCTCCATTATCGCCGTCGGTCTATATAGGACGGTCAGTCACCCAGGACAACCTGGTCGTCTCTGTTCTTAATTGCATTAGCCAGAAAAAAAAATTTTTTTATATAGTTTATTTAATGCAAATTTACAATCTACTCTACATTGGGTAATAAGTAAATATTTTAAAAGATTCAGGTTTGAGGCAGGTGCCGTCCAGTGACGGCTCTCTGGTTATCATCTACAATCTACATAAATCATCTGGCCAGGTCCTTTTTAATCTTCGTATATTGGTGTTGTTGAACAGTTCATTTACGAGCGTATTCTCATGGTTGTTGCTGCGACTCTCGTACTTGGTTGAGTGATCCTGATGATATCATTTATATATTGTATATCCAGATCTTCATGGAGTGTTTGGTTTGACACATACCATGGAGCGTTTGCTATCATCCGTAAGGTTGGATTGGAATGTTTGTAAAATTTTGTGTTTGATGGCTTGCTGCAACCCCAAAGTTCTATGCCATATGTCCAAACTGGTCTGAGTATGCTCTTAATATGGTAGTTTTATTTCTCAGGGATAGTGGTGAGTTTCGTTTCAGCAACCAGTACATTTTTTTAATTTCAAATCAAGTTGTCGTCTTTTTGTATTGATGTGCATCTTCCAATTTAGTTTGCTATCTAAGTGCAATCCTAGGTACTTGACTTCTGACTTTATTGGGATTGGAGTTTGGTTCAATGTAACTGGGGGACAAGTACTCTTTCTTAGTGTGAAAGTGATGTTAGAAGACTTGCTATTGTTCACCTTGATCTTCCATTTGAGAGCCACTTTTCGAGTAATTTCAGATGTATCTGCAGATTTGTTGATGCTTCTATCGGGTCAGTATCTGAGGACATTATGGCTGTATCATCTGCAAAGGTTGCTATCAAGGTTTATCAGTTTGAGGAATATCTGCGGTGAATATTAAATACAGAAGGGGGCCCAGTACACTACCCTGCGGGACTCCTGTTTGGATGGGGTGGTAATTGGAGAAGGTTGTTGTCCACTTTGACCTGAAAGTATCTGTCACTCAAGTATGACTCTAAAAGAAAATATAATTGATCCGTCATGTGCTTTTTAATTTTGTATAAGAGTCCTGGGTGCCATACTCTATCAAATGCCTGTTCAATATCAAGAAATACGGAAGTACACATTTTCTGTTTTCTAAACTATCCCTTATTTATTCACTACTCTGTGGCATTGCTGAATGGTGGAATGCTTCTGCCTAAATCCGAACTGGGTGTTCAGGGATTAGGTCGTTCAACATACCTTTCTTTCTATTCTTTTAAGCAGGAGTTTCTCGAACAGTTTAGATAAGATTGGTAGAGACTTATAGGTCTATATGAGTGACATCAGTAGGGGGCTTTCCAGGTTTTTCAATCATAGAATATGAGCATACTTCCATTGTATAGGAAGTAGCAGCAGACGTAACATGCTGTTGTATATGGTTGTTAGTAATACAATGGCTTTTCTGGGTAAGTGTTTCAATATTTCAGCAGTTATTAGGTCGTATCCTGGAGCCTTATGGGTTTTCAAGATTCTTATATCTCTTCGGACTTCTGGAGGAGAGAAGCTTTCAAGTGGCAATGAAAGTTGGCATGGAGCATTCAGGTAGTTCAGAACTTCTTCATCATCGCTGTATTTGGGGTGGAGAAAAAGTGGTTGCGAGATGTTCTGCAAATAATTCTGCTTTTTCTTCGTTAGACCTGGCCCAACTTCTGTTTGCTTTTCTTAATGGTGGAATAGCCTTTGTAGGTCTTTAAATTTTTTTGTTGCTTTCCATAATGAATGGTCCTCAGGTGTTAGGTTATTATATATTGTGTGAATGTCTCGTTTTTTGCATGCTTTAGTGCATTATGGAGTAGATGGTGAGTTTATTCATCTCTGATTTATCTGCAGGATTTCTAGAATTTTGCCATTTCGGCGGGCTTACGTTTTTGACTCACAAGTTGTTTTATGTGTAGTGGAATGTTGTGGTTGTCAGGTACTATTTTTCTATTTTCTGGTGTCGCTTCCCACGCTGAGGTTGTATCAATGTTGTTAAGTACTGCACTGCTTCGTCAATGTCCGATGTTTCTTTCAGCTTTCTGTTCAGATTAATCTTTTCATTAATCAGTTGTTGGAATTTTTCCCAATCTGTATGTTTTGTACAAAGTCTAGGCTGAGGTGTTCTCCATATAATATTTGCACTCAAGGTTACTATTATTGAACTATGATCAGAACTTAGATCTAGGCTTGGCTCTATCGTGCTGTGAAGGTCTGATATTCCCTTCGTTACTGCGAAATCTAATAAATCAGGTATTTTATTTGAATCTGATGGCCAGTAGGTAGGTTGTCCGGTTGATAAGGTTTTCATATTGTTTTGTTGTATTGTTCTTAGTAAATTCCGCCCTTTCGTTGTTGTCAATCTAGATCCCCATGATACATGTTTAGCATTCCAGTCCCCTGCCACAAGAAAGTGTGAGCTAAGGTTGAGAAAGAATTCCTGGTATTCCTCACTTGATATAGAATGACGAGGGGGACTATAGATGGCTGCTATGGACATAGGCCAGTCAAAGGTTTCCAGTTCTACAATTGTACCTTGGATTTTATCTGTGATGTAGCTTTCTTTGACATAGTGGCTTAAGGCTGACTTAATGATTAGCTGATCCGCCATGTGCTCTTCCATCTGGGTGGTTCGCATAATAAATTGTATAGTTGGGAATTTTTATATGAGTCAGGTTAGTTGAGTGACTTTCTGAAATTAACAGGATATCTATTTCTTCAATTTCAAGAAAAGTGTAATTTCGTGGACATGGTTGTTCAGTCCATTCGCATTCCATTCTGCTATTCTTATTGAGGACATTATTAGTTCGCTATTTTACTAATTACGGAGGTGAGTAAGTTCATAATGATGGTGTTTTGATCGATAAGTTTGTTGAATAGCGTCTTGAATTCATCAAGGAATGATGTTAATTTGTTCTCCAGTTCTGAATTTTCATTGGTTTGTCTTTGAGGAATAGGTGCGGTAACTTGAGCATAAGTTCTTGTGTTTTGAGTAGTGCTTGGCTGTGCTTGTTGTATGTTGGAATAATCTGGTAATCTAGGAGTATTTCTTGACGAATAACGTGGATTGTCTCTGTTTCGTGCTTCTATAAGATTTCTATAAATTTCGCAGCCTTTATAGTTTGAAGGATGGCTACCAGAACATAATGCACATTTCGCAGGAGTTTCTTTAGATTTATTACATGTTTTGCTTTCATGTGGCCCACCACAACGTACGCAGTTGAATGGTTTCATACAATAAGTTTTGGTATGTCCATATGTTTGACATCTTGTACATTGAACTATATTGTTCTTGACTCTGGTGGTTCAATTCGTATTCTTGTTTGTAGAAGGAATTCCAAACTGTAGATCTCTTTGTTGTTGCGCTGTGTGTTCTAAGTCGACAAAAAACATTGGTAGTGGATCTTTGCTCACTCTGTGTCTGACATTGATGATATTACGGACCTTATGTCCGATGTCTCTAGCTCTTCTTTGATATCTGATATGGGTATTAGGAGTGATGAAGGTCTCTTATCACAATTCTATAGGCTCTTTCTTGTTTTTGTTGGTAGCTGTGATGAATGATTTTTCTGTGCGGACATGATGAATCAGTTTTCTATATACTTCCGAATTCTTAGCATTCACTTTTACTGTATTATTTGCCAAAGTTTTTGTGTAAAATGTATCCTTCTCTGCCACCCTACTCAAGTTTTGAATCATGGCAAAATAATCAGAAACTCCGTAAATATAGATCGGAGGTGGTTTTGGATCAGTTTTGGTTTATTTGGTGTAGCTTTCTGACAGATTTCCGTTACATTCCGTAAGCGACTGGAAACTATTGGAGATTTTTAATCCTTTAGAGATTTCATCAGATGTCTGACGACTTAGAATTCTTTTTCGCTTTTGGCCTACAGTCTGCCATGAATGATTGCTATGATTGCTGATTCGTCATCTGAAGGTGAGGACTGCATCTCAATCATTTCCGTTTCCTCTTCTGGAGGTGCTACAGCAGGGAAACCCCTGAATGGCGGGCTATTTCCTCTTGACAGCATATTTGCTTTCAGTTTCACTGATCACATTATATTATGGAGTCTCCGCCACTGGAATTGTGATAAGACCACAGGTGGATTGAATTATCAGCACACAGATGCTGATTTTATTCTCTTTGTTATTTTAGATAATTAAATGAATTTCTGATGGAAACGCCGCCGAATTTCGAGAAATCGAGCGGGTAAATTTGGAACACCTTTCGACGTTTTTGTTCACTGATTTGTTATTCACAAATGGATATAAAAATTTCCATTTAATTCTGCTTTATTAAACTATGTATCTAGTTTAATCGGGAGCTCGCAAAACACCTGTTGTTAACGCTAATCGCGATCGAATATTAGAAAAAAAAAAAAAAAAAAAAAAAAAAAAAAAAAAAAATGTAACTCAATCGAGATACAATTTTGACAAAAGTAGCGTTTGCATCGCGAAACGCGCAATTTGACCCCAGAGGAATGTGCCCAAGCGGTAGTTTTGCGAGAAGAAAGGTGGATGTACACAAGAATTGCAGAAAGGTTTGGAGTTTCCCATACAAGTGTGTCCAGAATATTGCAGCGATTCGGGGAGATAGATATGAATGTCCGAACACCAGTACAGGGTAGACGAAGGGTAACAACTGCCATTCAAGAACGTTATTTGAGAGTTTCTTCGTTGAGACAACGGTTTGCAACCGCTCGCCTCCTTCAAAATCAGCTTGAGCAAACTCATGGGGTGCAAATTAGCACTCAGACAATAAGAAATCGCCTCAGAGAATATGATTTAAGGCTTCGTGTCGCAGCAAGAAGCCTAGCTCTTACCCCAGCCCATCGAAGGGCGCGTTTGGATTTTGCTAGAGAGCGTATCCATTGGGAAGAGGCTGATTGGAAAAAAGTTCTCTTCAGAGATGAGCCTAGATTCTGCCTCTACCATTGTGCTCAACGTTCCCTTGTATACAGACGTCCACATGAAAGATATGCTCACTGCAATTTCCTGAATATTACTGATTTCGGGGGAGGATCGATTATGATATGGGGTGGAATATCTTTGACTGCTCGCACAGACCTAGTGGCCGTTGGTAGTGGAAGTATGAATGCTGATAGGTATATAAGGAATATTCTTGAAGAGCATGTAGTGCCATTTGCTCCATACATTGGTGAAAATTTCATTTTTATGGACGGTAATGCCAGACCCTATCGTGCGCGTATCGTTCAGGAGTACCTTGAAGAGGTTGAAGTCTCTCGAATGGAATGGCCAGCAAGAAGTCCAGATCTCAATCCGATTGAGCAGGTTTGGGATAACCTCAATAGAAGGCTGAGAAGTTCAGAAAATCATCCAGCTACTCTCAATGACTTAGGAATCCAACTCAGAGAAATCTGGGAAGGATTAGATCAGAACATTTTAAGATCACACATTTTGAGTATGAACCGTCGCTGCCGAGCTGTTATTAACGCAAGGGATGGAAATACCAAGTATTAAACCACTTATCATCATTCCAGTATTTTGAAAAATTGTTTATTTCTCCCCTTTCACATAAGATTCGGTAAAATCCTGAATTTTTCCTCTATTTAATGTGTCTTGTTGCATTCAAAACCTTCCCGAGCGAACATAAAAAATAAGTTTCAAAGTTAATGTAGAGTTAACTTTCATTAAAATTGAGATTTTCAGAAGGTGCGTTATTTTTTTTGCGCAGTGTGTGTTGTAAGTTGTTGATTAATATTCGTGTTGTTATGCCGAAACTCACAAAACAACCTTCGTATCAACTTGCTTCCGAACTCTCTGTATATTTATGCCCATAGATCGTGGAATCAAGTAGAATGCACATTCATTACTTGATAATTTCATTCGTCATACGAAAAATATTCCTCCGCGAGCCACACATAAAGGGCTGCTGTTCTCTCAAATTCTCCCATTAGCATTCTCTTCTGCTGTCTTTTTCTTCGCTCCATTATCGTTGTCGGTTCTATATAGGACGGTCAGTCACCCAGGACAACCTGGTCGTCTCTGTTCTAATTGCATTAGCATGACCCCACCCACCAATGCATATTAATAAAACACGTTCTAATGATTTATCGACTGACTCATAAAACAGAACGTGCTTTTACGAATTTAATAATTGCACTATACAATTACATTTACTGAATGCCCGTTTTTTGTGCTACCGGGTGTAAATGTTTGCGTTCAGCAGAAGCGGTTTGTAAATAATTGTCTTATGGGATTGAAATATTCGTGGTTTTAGTATCGGTCATCTTGATTGACTTGAGGAAGGAATGTCGTGGGCGACAATTAATGCATTCGTGCACGTAATCTATTCATTTAAACATGGCTACTTAATATTTTGTGAGTTAATTTCAAGAAAATGTGATTTATAATATAGCGAGCTATGCAATGTTAGAAGAGGCATTTTCAGTGATATCAAGAAAAAATTATTTTAGAAATGGGAAACCAACAACGAAACAGAATTGAGTCAAAAACATTCTAGTTAAAAATAAAACAATAAAACTCTAGTACTTCAGGCAACTGACGCGTCACTTTTACCAGGTTTTAGATAATGTAATCAAATTGGAGACAAGGATTTTGAAAAATTATTGGAGTAAATAGTAATTTTCAGTATTATGGGCCTTTTAGTTTTTATCCCAAATCAGCTACTTTCACAAATGGCAATTTTGACGAATGTTAACATTTTCCATCAGTGGCGAGACCAGAATTATTGAATAAAAATACACGAACAAAATTTGTTTCACAATTCCAATTAAAATCAATTTTATCGAGTTTCAATGATTTTCAGACTCTCCGGCTACCAAGGCTGATTACAACAAAACAAGTCCAATCAAGTACCTTTTTCCCCCATGACTTTCATAGCTTAGGACTCCGCAAAGTTTCTAACTCACCTAAAAGCTAAAAATACCTTTTTTTATTTCTGAATCGAAAATAAATGTTTAAGTACGTCCTACTGAAAACTGAAGGTCTAGTTCTCAAGCCTTTTTGGGTAGCTTGCAGTGATTTCTGGAAGCTGAATATTTTTTTCATTGAAGCTTCATTCAGGACGACCATGTTAAGAAAATTTAAACTACAAAATACTGCAGAGGAAGATATGAGTTCTTCAAACTTATCTGGCAAATTACATTGAAAAAACACTCAAAAAATCATAACTCGAGAACTACAAAAAATCGCATTACATACATGGCTTAGTTTTGGATAGCTACAAGTCTGAGGAATCTAAAAATAATTTATTGACGTCAATCGCCTGGACACCCTGTATATAACATAGCACTACGTTTAAAGCTGCTACACGAAAAAAACTATATTTCGAAACACTGGAATGCCCAGTTGAATGCCAGTAGAAACAATAGGCCAAATATTTTTTCGCAACCATGTTGTTAATGTCTACGGGTGTGACGGCAGAACTTTTCATGAAAGATAAACTTTAAATGTTGTTTTTCACCAGTGTTAGGTATATGTTTGAATTTTTCATCGATTTGTCTCATCTTATTTTATTTTCATTTTTCTGATTTGCTTTCCTATCTGTTTCAGATAGTCAATTCTATAACAAAATAAACTTTGAATTATCGAGTTCGTTGGTTAGTGAATAAGCCATAATGTGATGAATGCATAAATGGAACAAGTAATATTATTGAAGAAAACTATTGAACAAAGAGAACTTTACTTCAGTGTGTAATTTTTTTTGTTTGTTTTAGACGAATCAGGATGCGAGGCTGACATGGCAGAGGGGAGTGTGGAAGAGGATAACAGTGAAATGTTAGGCCCTACAGCGCCATCCATTCAACAGACTCATGTACCACCAAGTTCGAGTGATATCAAAGATGAGGTAAGTGCATTTGTGTTATTTTGTGCGTTGAAATAACGTACCCAACTAACGATACTTTCGTTTTATCATGAAGTTATAAATGATTTGTGCGTATTTTTGGATGGTAGTTTGATTGGATATTACTCAATCGAAAATGAGCCTGGTGCAGCTGTTATGGTGAATTTTGACCTGCGCCTGAACAGAGATCGAAGATTTTTCTTGATCAAAATAGGAAGATATTGATATGGATTATCTTCAACAAGTGGACACTATACGTTCTACAAAATATAATTATATAGTTATAGTTTCAAAAAAGGTTAGAGAGCTGTTCTGACCACACCCTTTAAAGCTCGCCTTCCAGTTCCAGAGACTTCATGAAATCGAATAGCTGCGAAGGCTTCAACGAGGCTAGTTTCTCACTCATACAAGTTTCTCACCCAAGGCATTCTCTCCTCAGGCTCTCGTGATGGTAAAGCATTCCGTAACTAGGTGAATGGGGGTTTCTTGCTCTTCCTCACAGAACCTACATTAGTCAGTGTCCGATATTCCCATCCTCACCAGGTACTTCCTGAGGCGACAGTGTCCTGTAAGAAAGACAGTGAGATTCGGATATATTTTGGACGTTGCTGTTTCAGAGTTCCGAAAGAACTTAGTGGAATAATCCATCCCTGGGAGATTTCGCCAGAGTTTTTCCCTCTCGGCTTTCTCCTTCTCCAAAACTTTCTTTTAATAGGCACATTCACCTATACCACAGAAGGGTTCTGGGCCAATGAGTGAGGTTCGTGCACCCCCTTTGCCAAGTGTAATGGCTTCTTCGTTTCCTTTGATTCTCGAATGGCCAGGAACCCAGATTGAAAAGTCCTTATTTTTCTTGGCTACCTCATTGAATTTGTTCCGTCACTCCCAGATCATTTTTGAGTGGATGAAGTAGGAGCTCAGTGCTTCAATAGCAGCTTGACTGTCCTAGTGTATGGCTATATCGCACTTCTGATAGTTTCTTTCTAGATTTATATCTATATATTTTGATCTAGATCTTTCAATTGCTAAGATTTCCGCTTGAAATACGCTCATACAGGAGCCTAGCGACAATGCACACTTTGTACATGGCCCATATCCCAGAGCCAGCTCCTGTAGAGGTTTTGGAACCATCTGTAAACCACTTTTTTTGAGGTTATAGTCGGTGTATTCCTCTCTTGTACTAAGCAATATCCTGAAGTTTTTCTCAGTGTGCTTACCTTTCAAACTGTACAAATACCTACAAAAGTAAAAAAAATGCTGTTTTGGAAGTTTAAATTTGAACAGCGATCCCTGAATATTGACTGAAACGTTAAATGGAAGTCCAAAATAACCATTTCAACACAAAAATGTCATGGTGCTACAACCGTTAGTAATGACGGTCATTCCACTCATATTAAATAAAAATCCACGTCTCTAGAAAATAGGTGAACCTGTTCGTTAATAGGGGAATGATACCTTATATCCTTATTGATATATTTCATCCGAACTCTCAATATGGTCAAGAGGACAACTATCGGAGACATTCACTTAAATGATGTTATTTCACATATTACTTATGAACCTCTAGATGAAAATTTCATAAGATCAAATGCGAAAGTCCCTGAATGAACCACCGCCTTGGACATAATAAAAAAAAATAAAAACATTTTTTTCTGTGACGGGAAAAAATGTGACATTTTATATCTCTTGAAAAAAAGTAATTTCGTGAACAGTTATATTTCTTACTAAATGGTTGTTTTTCCTGTCACAAAACATTTAAAATAGTGTATTATACACGGGAAAAATATTAGATTTTAACGTCGGGAGACAACATAACCTCGAGATAAAATCACTTTTTCCCTTGTATAATAAATAACTATTGTTCTACACTACATTTCGTCGTTTATTTTCGTCTACTAGATAGTTTACTTATAGAATTCTGAGAGGATTTTTGTAGTACCTACCGAATAGAATATGAAATTCGGAACTATTCCTAATGAACTTCATTATCCAGAGCATTTCAATAAATACATAATATCAGTATCTACAATTACAGCTTTTCAGTAAACACTTACTACAAATACAAAATTGTTTCATCAACTGTTTAAGAATTCATTAAATCATAAGTACTCATTAGAATATTCCAAGATATCTACTTTCAATGCAGGATATTATGATACGAAATAACTTCTCATTTATAATTAATCGAATTACAAATGATTAATTATGTTGATTACAGACTATTTCTCATTCATTGAGTACGGAAAATGCTGAAAGTTAAGTATTTGATGATGAAAATTTGAGGACCTGTAAAATCATCAAGCTAATAAAGCCTTATTTGTATCGAATTAAATAGGAGAACGTCGTGTTGGTCATACTAATTATGTAAGAATTTTACTGTGTTATTGATACATTTCGTAATTAATCCTTTCAATAAGGAAAGTTCTCAACCCTGTGAATTCGCGATAGAAGAAAATATAGCACTTTGTATTCATAATGTGACTTGATCGAATAAGAACTCTGTAAGCCTAGAATCTATGTATATAGTCCGTTCACGGAAGTTTGAGCCTTCGGTTGGCCATGACAATTTGGCATATTTCACTGTGTATATTTAAATTTTAAGTTATGTTGTTTATTTTCTTGCCAGATTGATACTCAATGTTTCAATATTGCATTAGAGTTCTCTGATAACTCGCAATGACGTCGGACGAGGACGGGTACATTCGGTAACATCGACTTTAATGTTATGACACCAAATACTGCCAACTTCAGATAAATAAACAAACGCTACTATGCGCTCAAATTTTCGTGAACGGACTATAGGTACGGGTGATCATGGTCAATAGTGCCATAAATGTTTTCACAGAAAGGGAAGTAAGAAATTATTGAGAATTTCTTATCTGAGGTAGATTAGATTAAATGAGATAAGCAGCGGTAAGACTGGAATAGACCTCGTAGCAACTTTTTTTTCACATTATTTGAACTAAAAGGGTTTTCCAATAAGAGGTGTTGTTTTCGATATTCAAAGAAAAATGCCAGTTTTCAGATAAAATGAACAGATGTTTATTTCATTATGAAGAAGAAGCTAGCCGTTAATAGTGGAAAATAACATCAGGCAAATGACCACCACGACCACGCTTACAGGACCATATCCTTTAATGAAATTTTCCATAATCAAATCGCAAGGTGGCTGCCCTATGTCCGCGATAGCCTCACGAATTCCATATTTCAGGTCTTGAATCGACGTTGGGCTATTGGCGTATCCTTCTCTTTCACGTGACCCGAAGGAAGAAGTCGCAAGGTTTAAATCACAATATCTCAGTGGCCAATTGTGATCACCTTTCGAGAGATAACACGGTCAGCATTTCAACAACCCAATCAGCAAAGACACGACGTTGTTGATGATCGGTCGGCTTGTTTTAATTGAATTTTATAAGTCTTAAGGCCCAAATCTTTATGCAGATACGGTGTGTTGTAATGACGTTTGTAGAATAACCTAATTTCAAAGAACGACGACGAGGAATGGGCAAACCTGGGTTTTCTTCAACACTTTCGGTTACAGCAGCAATATTCTCGGCGGGTTCTTGAGCGAAATGCACGGGTTTTATTCTTTACATCACTAACTTGTCCCAAC
>CM024243.1:16625964-16689501 GCA_013421045.1 Propylea japonica | reverse complement strand
GAATATATATATATATTCTTTTGAAATCAAGAGCTAACATAATACATACATAAAAAAAAAAAATAAAAAACCCTAACTGAGGTTGGTGCAAAACGGGGTACCATACTATTTTTTCGTATGATACCAGAGCTCAGGGAAAAACCCCAGTAGAAAAAACCCTGTCTCGCCGTTTCAACAAAATGACACTTAAAAACTATTAGAATATTGAAGGATTCCTTCTTCATTCAGACCGAACGATAACCCTCTCCAGGATGCCTTCGGAATTCTGAAACGAGAAAATCAAAGCAGTAAAAAGGAACAGAAAATAAAATGATTGAAACTCTATTAAATCGATTTAAAATTAATAACCAATTCAAAAACGAATCGGTAATTTCATGTATAGCTCTCAAGCCATCCTGAAATTTATATATGGAACAGTTATTTATCAGGTGTTCAATTGTCTCCTCTGCTTCTCCGCATTCGCAACTAGGACTCTCAACTGAATTCCATCTGAAAAGCATACTATTGCAACGTCCATGACCTGTTCTTATACGATTGAGAACAGTCCATATTTTCCTTGGAAGATCAAATCCAGGAACTTTATTCGAGGGATCAGTTATTAAATCTTTGTTCTGTATATTACATAAATTCCACTCGGATTGCCAAATTGATTTATCACTTTCATTTGAGTTCAGAAAAGAATTGACCAAAAAGGTTTACGGGATTTTAATCGAGGAATCTTATTGTCTGGAATATATGAGAGTATTTGATATGAATTTGTCGAAAATTAAATTTGTTCCAATTTTCGAAGTAATGACCTGCCTGCGGATATGTGGAGGAGAAATGTTTGAAAGAACTGGTAACCATGGAGTTGGTGTTGATTTTATTGTTCCAGTTACTATTCTCATGGAAAAATTTAATTGTGCATCGATCTTATGTACATGTGCACTGTTGAGCCAAACGGGGCAACAATATTCAGCAGTAGAGTACACTAAGGCTAGAGCTGCAGTACGAAGAGTTGTTGCGTCCGCACCCCATGAAGTACCAGCAAGTTTTTGAATTATATTATTTCTTGTTTTTAGCTTCATTCGTAAATCATCCAAATGGGCTTTGAAATTAAGAGAAGAATCTAGTTTTACGCCTAGATATTTAGGATTGAAATTATGTTTGAGAAAAGAATTACCAAAAAGTACGTTCAATTTTCTATATTTCTGATGATTATCCAAATGGAAACACGAGACTTCGGTTTGTTAGCATTTGGACATAAACGCCAGTCGAAGAAATAATTTTTTAGAATTTCTAAATCTGCAGAAAGATTATTCTCTATGGTTTTGAAATCCGAATGATGGAAAGCCAAAGCAATATCATCGGCGTATATGAATTTTCAGATGAAGTTGTAGGGATATCACACAAATATAAATTAAAAAGAAGAGGTGATAAGACTGACCCCTGTGGAAGACCGTTATTCAATGTTCTGAAATTACTACTATTCCCGTCGACAAAAACACGAAACCTTCTGTCTGACAGCATATTTTCTATCAATTTGACCATTTTTCCACATTTCAGATGACTGTAAAGTTTAAAATCAAACCATCTTTCCAAACAGTATCATATGCTGCAGATAAATCCACAAAAGCTGTACCTGTTTTCAATTTATTATTAAAACCCAATTCAATAAAGGTGGTAAGACTAAGAACCTGATCGCAGCAATTTCTATTTTTTCTGAAACCCCCTTGGCAATTTTGTAGAGAATTATCCAACTTCGTTTCAATTCTTAAAAGGATCAGTCGTTCTAAAATTTTGAAGGGAACACTCAATAAACTAATTGGTCGATAGCTACTAGGATCGGAGGGATTCTTTCCTTTTTTTAAAATTGCTATGACTTTCGATTTACGAAATTCGGTCGGAAAATTACCAGTATTCAAAATATTATTATAAAATGAAAGTAACCAGGATAAGGCTCGTTTGCCCAAGTGTTTGATGAATTCTGGATAGATTCCATCGAAACCCGCTGCTTTCCTGGATTTTGTGCATTTAATCGCTGATTTTAATTCATCGATGTTGAACGGGCTAGAAATTTCGTCTAATTCCTTGTTTGATTTTCTGAATTTATGCAACTTGTGAGTTTCATATCTTTGATTTTTGATTTTGATAATTCGACCGAATTAGAAACGTTAACGAGACGACGAGCAACCAATTTAGGATCAATTTTTGGAGCTGACGTTGTGATTGGTGCAGCTTCGCCTAATTTTCTCAAAACATCCCATGAACTCCTACTAGAATGTGTAAAATTCATGTTAGTGACTATGCTATTCCATTTCTCTTTTCGACTGGTATTAATTGAATTCATCAGTTTATCACAACTTTCTTGATTGGGTGAATTTTGATATTCTTCGTATAAATTTTGGGTTTCTTGTGACCAGCCAGGTGCATAGTTTTCACGAAAACCTCTAGGGATAACTTTTTCGCAGCAGCCTTAATTACACCTACGAATCTAGAGTAATTATCATGGGAAGGTGGAATCCATCTTATATCACTATCAATTTTATTCGTAAATTTGAGCCAATTAGCTTTTTTAAAATTCCATCTGGGTTTATTTAAGCATGAAAAAATCAATTGGATTACCTAATGTCAATAACATTGGCCTATGTTGGCTTCGTGGAAAATCCCCCCAATTTTACGCTTTATTGGATAGGTTTATAAGAAGTATCACGGGAAACGAAACACAGATCAGGATTATAGCCTCTATTCCACCTCGAAGAATGAAAAGAAGGTTTGTCTTTCGCGTCAAAAATTAAATAGTAATCCTGGTCTTCCATCCAATCTGTAAGAGCTATACCGTTTCTATCATTATTATCATACCCCCCACATGACATGATGCGAATTAAAATCTCCGCAGTAAATGGATGGGTGGAAAACATTGATGTTGAAATTCTGGGCCAATATCATTTGGAGGTTTATAGATATTAATGACAGAAATGTCACAAAATTTGAAAGCAATGAAAAAAACACCTTCAATATTACCCTTCTGGATGAGCTGGACATTACATACTAATGATTTTCTTACATAACATGCAAGTCCATAAATTTACTTAGTAAAAAATCAATCAAAACATAACCTTTTAGAGATCCCCTCGCACGAAGATTTCTTCAGTTCCCGTATGTGTTTCCTGGAGAAGCACCACCTCGACACCATGCTCTTCGGCTAATTTTGAAACATAATCGCTTTTGTCCTTCGAAATTCCTTCAATATTCAAACACAAAATATTCAATTGACTGCTCTTTGGCCAGGGGTGGTTTTCAAACATGTTTGGCCTTCCAAGCGATGATATTTCGGACCTTCTGTTCTTCGAAGACCGCCACAGGACCCTACTGAAGGGTAATCATCTCCCATAGATAGACTTAATAAGTTTTATTTCAGTTTTGTAGTAAAATTCTCGGAGTGAAAATTTGTTGACTGATGTCATAACTATCGTCATTCTGACATACCTTCCAGAACTGAGAGATTGCAAGCTCTTGAACGTGCTCACTGCTGCAAACGCGATTTCACATATTCTGATCAACGACCTAATAGGAATATCGATTTTCCCATATGAAGATTGAAGTGATGCAGGTTCTATTTGTTGGATGAGTTCCGAGTTTCATCAGGAAAAAGGTTTGAGTAATGAGACGTTTGGAATCGAATGGGAATGGTGTAGGCGATATTTTAAAGCGGCGTTCTGCATTCCATCGAAGAAAAAAGTTTGTGCAAATTATCTCACCTTCATTTTTCAACTCTCCGAGGTGTATTGGAACAAGCTGTGCATGAAGTATCAACAAAATTCTTCTGCCAATCATTGAAAAGCTCATAGTAATAGATACAGAGCGCTAGATTTGAATTGAACGTCACATTTACAGTCATAATATCACAATAAGGGAGGAGTATCTGGCTAAGTGCTTGTACTCGTGAAAGAACTAAAATCGAAGGTATTTTCAGTTGAAACTTTTACTTCCTATTTCGCAAGATTTACATCATATTCATTAACTCTGATGTTTTTTCTTGAAAAAGGTGCCTAAGCATTATCAAGTGAAAATATAATCAAAACTGAAGTGAACTTGCATCTGGGCGTTTTTATACAAGAGCATCTTTTTTCAAGAAAAAACATCAGAGTTTATGAATATGATGTAAATCTCGCAAAATTCTGAAAGTTAAAAAAGTTTCAACCAAAATACTCTTCGCTCCCCCCAAATGATACGATTGTGCTTGACATGAAGAAATGCGCTCAATCTAATCGATACGTATTCCTGATCATAGCCAATGTGTAAAATTTCAGCACTTTATGTGACTCCGTTTTGAGAATATGTGACGAAAAGTGTGAACAGGAGTAACAGGACGTCATCTTCAAAGGGCACTAGCTCCTTAACGAAGCAATTTTGCATTATATGATTTGGATCGAATCTGTCTAAAATAATACGATCTATAACGTCCTCTAGAGTTTATCGGTCTAATTACGGGACACCCTGTATAAACTGTTATATCCTATTTTTTTCACCAATGCTGCCAAACAAAGAAATAAGGTTAGATTCTCGTAAATATGACCTCTTGAAGTAAGTTTCAATACCAATGATGAAAACACAAGAATAAAATATTCATTGAAATCTGCACGGGCCCTTGTGACATTTGATAAAATTTCGTATATAACTTGAGATTCATACTGAAGGTTTTCCAATAGGAGGTGTTATTTTAAATAGCCCACTTTTTGAATATCACGTTTTGAAGCTGTCTTTTTTGACATTTGCCGAGTAGAAACTACGACGCATTAATAAAAATGGAAGCAAGCCTGAGCAGGAGCTTCTGAGCGCTCGTTCTCTGTGGAGCAATAGGACTATCAACTAAAATTCTGTATATGACTTGAAATTGATACTTTATATAATATAAACAATCAAAAAATTCAATTCTATGGTCACACTTGAAATTAAAATAATTAAATTTATGGTTCTGATGATGCGAAATCCTCTTGAAATTTGGCATGAACATTCAGTATATCAATCTTTTACCAGGAATAGTAGTAGTAACTGTGTTTTATATTGCAGCAATACAAATGGCTATCGACCAAGTCCCTTCAGCCTCAGGAATAAATTTCACTTAATTCAGATATCTTGTTATGAAAATATAATTTTTTTTCAATATTCAAATTGAATTTTCTATAGTTCGGATGATGCGATGATCTTCAAATTTTGCACAAACATTCATATATAAATCTCAATTTCAAAAATAAATTTCATTTGATTCGGATATCCTTGTTATGGAAATATAGAGTCTTTCCTTTGATATTCCAATTGGAATTTCCATGGTTCTGATGATGCTATCCTCTTGAAATTTTGCATGAACAATCAGTGTGTCAGTCTTCACTCACAGAATGAATTTCAGTTAAATCGGAAGGTTCGTTATGGAAATAAGAAAATTCTTCTTTTCAATATTCCAATTGAATTTTCTATGGTTCTGTTAATACTATGCCACAAAATTTTGCGAGAGGCTCACTATGAGCATCTGGCAAGTTGCTGCAAAATTTCATTCCGTTTGCCCTCGTTTTGTGTGAAATATTGAGGAACAAAAATTTTGAATGGCCACTTTTTATGGAACACCCTGTACGATTTTTCTGGTTAACGAACTTAACCGAGCTATTTGGGAGCTGAACACACCCTGAAAATATCAAGTCTCTAGGACAATCCGTTCGAGAGTTATTGTTCTCAGGACGGACGGCCGGACGGCCGGCCCTACAGAATTTGATTTGACCTCATATTTTCCATCAGGGAGTCGAACCCTATCGTTTGAGACCATTTTCGGCTCAAAATTCGAAAATACAGACATTTGGGCAAAACGATATAGCACTCGTCTAAGTAGAACGAGCGCTCAAAATGGAAACGATATACACTTCAAGAACGCATTGAAATTATTGAAATTCACAATAAAATGGTGACGGTTCTAGAACTCGAACAATTTTGGAACAATTGGTGGAAAAATTCTATCTGTTGGGAAACTTTAGTGATGTGAAGAATAAAGAACGTACACTACTTTGGAATAAGGCATTCCACAAACGTCATTACATCGTATTTTGCATACAGATTCGGGTCTTAAGGCTCATAAACTTCAGTTAACACAAGAACTCAAGTCGGCCGATCATCAACAACGTGAAAATTTTCCGGATCGTGTAATCTCTCGAAGAGGTGATCACAATTGGCCACCGAGATTTTGTGATTTAACACACCTTGCGACTTCTTCCTTTGGGGTCACGTGAAAGAAGGTCTACGCCTATTGACCAGCGTCGATTCAAGACCTCAAAGATGGAATTCGTGAGGCTATCGAGGACATAGGGCAGCCACTTTGCAATTTGGTTATGGAAAATTTCGTTAAAAGGATATGTCCTGTAAGCGTGGTCGTGGTGGTCATTTGCCTGATGTTATTTTCCACTATTAACGGCATAGCTTTTTCTTCATAATGAAATAAACATCCGATCATTTATATTGAAAAATGGCATTTTTATTTGAATATCGAAATAACACCTCTTATTGGAATTGGAAAACCCTTTATTTATAAATGTGGATCCTTCTTCTATCTGAAATATTTTCCCTTTAATCCTCCCTCAGAATTTAACCCAACCTCCAAGCTCAATGGCTAGAAATTTATAATTTCAGATGGATATCAAAGGATATATTTTATCCCTTCAAAAATAAGTCTTCATCTCTTTTGGACAGCTTCTTTATGAGGTATATAAATCATCCCACAGAAACAGGAAATTCAAAAATTCTTCCTGGATCTATTCGGAAAATTGCTCGGGAATATCCCATCTCTCAGCTTGTCAGGATAATCCAGACGCAGGATTACCCAGCCCTCCGAGGACTAACATGTCAGAAAAGAGTGGCAAGATGACATCCCTTAAGTCCCCTCGAAATAAAAATCAATTCCGAACTCGTTATTCATCTAGAAATACAGATTTAAATGACGTTGGCATCTCAGTGCTACTAGAGGATTTTCCAAAAGGAGGTGTTATTTTGATATTCAAAGAAAAATACCATTTTTCAGTATGAATGATCGGATGTTTATCTCATTATAAAGAAGAAGCTATGCCGTTAATAGTTAAAAATAACATCAGCAAATGACCACCACGACCACGCTTACAGGACCATATCCTTTTAATGAATTTTCCATAACCAAATCGCAAAGTGGCTGCCCTATGTCCTCGATAGCCTCACGAATTCCATCTTTGAGGTCTTGAATTGACGCTGGGCTATTGGCGTGGACCTTCTCTTTCGCGTGACCCCAGAGAAAGAAGTCGCAAGGTGTTGAATCACAAGATCTCGGTGGCCAATTCTGATCATCTCTTCGAGATATAACACGGCCCGGAAACTTTTCCCGCAAAAAATCAATGGTTTTATTGCTTGTGTGGCACGTAGCGCCGTCTTGATGGAAATAAACGTGGTCCAGTAATGTAATGATGTTTGTGGAATGCCTAATTCCAAAGAACGACGAGGAATGGACAAACCTGGGTTTTTTCCAACACTTTCACGGGTTTTATTCTTCATATCACTAACTTACCCCCACAGCTCGAATTTTTCCACCAATTTCTCAATTGCAGTCCGACAAGGTACTTCACGACGAGCCAAAAATGCTCGAGTTTAACGAACCGTCTCTGCCAAATTTTCACCATTTTTATGGTGAATTTTAATGATTTCAATGCGTTCTTGTAGCGTGTATCGTTTAATTTTTATTGATGGCGTAGTTTCTACTAGTCAAATGTCAAAAAATGACAGCTTCAAACGTGACATCTACCGAAATAGCGAGCTATTCAAAATAACACGTTTTATTGGAAAACGCTTTATTAGAATTTCTTTTCGATTTTAAGATAGACTTTTCTATGGTTGTACCTATTAACACCATGGACCTATAATACTAACTGGACGTCGAACTTCCTTACTGTCACGTAGACGTAGAACATTTGCAGTTTGGGATGAAACTCGAATATTTTGATTTTTGATGTTCTATACCATCTGTGTTCGAATTCTGATTGAAACATAAACGTTCCTTCGAAAAAAGTGATGAAAAACGAACTCTATATATTAGTGTTCTGTGAACTCTGACATTGCGGTCTATATCAAATAATAAATATTTCCGATTAGTTATTAAAATAATGTACCATTATGATTACTATTCACTATAGTTTCCTCAAACACGGTGTAATATCTAATATTCAATTCGTTGAACATTGACACCTCTCAAATTCAACCCAAACTGCAAATGGCCGCCGTTTGCCTCAAAATTTTAAACAGGTTCGCCATGTAGTTAGTATTATACATCTTTGATTAACAAGTCTGGGAAAACTTGACGTAATTTCTTATCTCTATGTTCTGTATTGTTTAGGTTCGCTTCGCGTCCATAGAATAGAACTTATTACCTCACTTAGAAAGTCGAATTTGCGTATGAAATGATCTTAGTATTTTGTCGCTAAAAAATTGCTTGAATTTGAATTTGGTGTGAAAGAATTTCGAGATAACTTAACAGGCCGAAAAATAAAACCAAAATCCATCTGTCCCAACTAGAATCTATGACCCCGACTTACAATTTCGTGAAGCATCTCGCATGACGAATCCACGGTATAAAAATTCCCGTTTATCATTTTTCGGTAGACAAAAAAAGCGGCGACAAAGTCACGTACAGTGGCGGATCTAATTTTTAATGAATTTTCGCTTGGATAACCAAAACGTTTCCTCTAAATCCGATGTTTACAACGACACCGAGGGATTCCTGTCGAAATCTGTGGGAAGATGAAGCTCAAACAAAGTTCGATGATCTCGAGTCGCTCATTCTCTATGCATAACCTATTCGCAAACTGCCATGAATATTCAAAATCTTCGGAAATTGCTATTTATTCGTCGTATTACACATTTAATTCAGCCGATTCCACAACAATAATAACAATAATGATTTCATCTGCCCCTATTAGAACGGGACCTGGATACAAGTCTGTGTTCAATTATGTTGTACATAGAAGTGAAATGACGGTCTTCTTCTTGATAATATAGGCTCGGTGCTGCGAGCGAGCCAGAACTAATAGCTTCTTCTTCGTACTCGCGCATAATCATTTTTATACACATTGATGAGATATAAATTATTTTATGATGGTTCGAATTATCGAACAAAACAAGCTACAAAAAGAAGGAATGGATAAAAGTCGCGAGTACTACGGCGTTTTAGTAGTACAGTATATTTGTGCTTAAGAGAACCCCTTGCGGGAAATTTTTGGGGTAGTTTTTATATCTTCCATTTTTATGTTTTTTGGGGGGTGCTGAATCAGAATCTGAGGTTTGCTAACAAAATTTTGTGACGGATCATAGAAAAAATACAAAAAAAAAAAAAATCTCATTCTGGATCAGTAATTTGCTTATTAATCGAAAAATATCAACTTTTCGCGAAAAACCTCAACATACAAAATGAAAGTACATAAAATTTCCTACAAATTATTCTACCACAGCTTGTTCTGCGACAACCTGTTCGGGCTCGAATTATAGTTTAATATGAGGTATTTTCTATGACTTGGGAAAAAATCAAATTCTATGGTTCCGATGATGCGACTCCATTGCAATTTTGCATGAACATTCAGTATAATATTTTTCATTTTCAAAATGAATTTCCCTCGAATCGGATATCTTTTTATGCAAATATAAAGATTCTTCTTTTCAATATTCGAATTGATTTTTTATGGTTCTGTTCACACTATGGTCACACAATTTTGCTTAAGGTTTATTATAAGTATCATGCATTTGGCCGCAATATTTCATTTCGATTGGTTTCGTTTTTTCTGGGATATTGAGGAAACAAAATTTTGAATGACCATGTTTTATGAAAAAATAAGGCCAATCAAAATTTTTGTTTCACGTTATCTCAGACAAAACGAAGCCCATCGAAATGAAATGTTGCAGCCTTATGCAAGATGGTTATAATAAGCTTCAAGCAAAATTGTGTGAAGATAGTGTGATCAGAGCCATAGAAAATTCAATGGGAATATTGAAAAAAAAGAATCTTTATTGCGGTGGCTTCATCACCAATCAAAATTGCCTCATCTGGGGCTTGTTGAAAAACCTCTTGGGACTGTTTGGTGCGGTTTATGGTTCGGCGGACCTTACTTTTTCGAAAATGAGTCTGGAGCAACAGTTACGGTGAACAAATTGCGCTATCGAGAGATAATTAATGATTTTTTTATGGCAGAAATTGAATAGTATTGATCTGGACAACATTCACTTCAACAAGACGGCTCTACGTGCTAACAAGCAACGAAACCATTGATGTTTTGCAGGAAAAGTTTCCGGACCGTGTTATCTCTCGAAGAGATCACAATTGGCCATCGAGATTTTTGATTTAACACCTTGCGGCTTCTTCCTTTGGGGCCACGTGAAAGAGAAGATCTACGCCAATAGCCCAGCGTCGATTCAAGACCTCAAAGATGGAATTCGTGAGGTTATCGAGGACATAGGGCAGCCACTTTACGATTTGGTTATGGAAAATTTCATTGAAACGATATTGTCCTGTAAGCGTGGTCGTGGTGATCATTTGCCTGATATTATTTTCCACTATTAACGGCATAGCTTCTTCTTCATAATGAAATGAACATCTGATCATTCATATTGAATAACATTTTTCTTCGAATATCAAAATAACACATTTCATTGGAAAACCCCTCATTTCCATGAAAAGACGTTCGATTGAGATGAACGATCATGCAAATTTTCAAAAATATTGTGGAATCAAAATCACGAAATTTTGGTATGTATTTTTAGTTATCGTTTTTTTTACATCTTTTTCGAATAATTTCTAGAATGTTATTACAATCGTGCAGAGATTTTGCTTCCATATACTCAGAATCGACCTGAATTTCAAGATAATAATAACTAACATTATTGCTCTCACATTGAACGAATGTTCAAAAGCACCTGCTTGGACTCTCCTCAATTTTATTCCTTGGACAATAACTTCAAATGACGGCTTGAATCACAGTTGCATTCGATTCGACATCATTTTGACGTAAGCTATCAATCAACCTCATTTCACAAAGTTCTCAAAAACAATTCTCCACCATGTTGATGTTATTCTTGATGGCCTTCTGTGTACACCTATTTCTGATGATCGCTGTGATTGACACGTATTTCAGAAGCCCAATTGAATTGAATTTACCTTTAACCAACTCAACAAACACCTCTCCAGCCAAAAGGGTAGTCATCATAGTCGTCGACGGACTCAAAGCAAGAGCAATCTTTGAGAAAAACCAGAGCACCACACCATTTCTCACTTCCATAATGGCCAACAAGTCATCTTGGGGTATTTCTTGGGCAAAACCACCAACGGAATCAAGGGTTGGCCACACTGCTATCCTTACAGGCTTTCGCGAAGATGCAAGAGCTATTTTGAACAGTTGGCAACACTACCCTGTTAGTTACGACAGTGTTTTGGAGCACGTTAACCATGCATGGGTTTTGGCAGCATCCCAGAAAATGGTAGACACTTTTGGAAGGTATACAACAAGAAGTGTTGAAATTTTCAATACTCCTTCATCTGAAGAACTCGGAAGGAACCAATGGAGTGTTTCAACATTCAAATCAATACTCAACAATTCGACAAATGCTCCTAACCTTGCTAAATCTAAGAATATGTTCGTTATTCTCCTACCAGAATTGGATTGGTATGGTCATCATCAACCTGAAAACTACTCAACTGTAGTTTCTACCATAGATAACAATGTTGAAGAGATTGTCAAGATAACACAGGAATACTTCCAGGACAACTTAACGACCTTCATGTTCACTTCAGATCATGGAATGTACAAAAGACTACACGATGCAACTGTGGATGACGTGCTGGCCACGCCTTTCATAGCTTGGGGCGCTGGGATAAAAATAGACCCCACCGGTAAAGATCTGGATAATATCGATATTGCCTCCCTTATTTCAACCTTACTGGTGTATATTTCCCACGAATAATTTAGGGAAAGTTCCTTGGAGGTATTTGGAAATCAGAAACTCCAGCAAGATGGAGGTTTTGTCGCGGAATCTGCTTCAAGTGTTCAACGTTTTCCAGGCTAAAAAGGAAAGGTTATCCAGGCATATGTTAACGAGTAGAACGTTTCTAAAAAAGAAGAATTTCACAAGAATCTATCGGAAATACTTGCAGGAAATAAGGGAGAAAGAGACTTCGAAGATATGCATAATCAAATTGTTAAGGCGATAAGGGATATTCAGTGTTGTTTTACCTGTGATATTTTAACAGTTTCCTGGGTATATCTCGTGTTCTGGCTTTTATATTTGATCTTAGTTTTGGCACCTGAAGAAGGTAAAGAATGCACGAAGCATTCAGATGTTATTTTCTCTCTTATATTTCTCGTGTTTCACTGCTTTCTTCTAATCTTTTATCGACCTTCTAATATTTCTTTTATATTTTGTTGTCTGCCTTTGGCAACATTTATTCTTTGCTTTACTCGACTTAAATCAATTACAAATGTCTTCAAACTTATAACTGACTGTCCAACACCTTCACAAATCGTTATTTTCTTCTCTTTTCTTTTATCAGTAGTACTTGGTCTTCACCTGCGTGCTTTATTATCATTAACAGCTGTTCTTATGATCCCAGTTGTGTTCTTTTTTGGTCAAATGATGAAAGACGGTAACTTGAGGAACATTTGGATCATTATTTGTTTGGTTTTGGCAGGGTTTCCACTTATATCTCCAGATATTGAGGCTCATTTGGACGAGAGCATATATTACGTCATTGGAACATTGATCTGGCATTTTTTGGTTGCTTGTATTTTCCGCAGACTTCTAGATTTTCGCGACAGTTTTGAATTAACGAATGTTCAGGTTTTAATCAGTTCTTTACAAGTTATTTGCTCCTTGGGCATGAGCATTTGTCAAGCTTTTGATTTGGTGACTAACGTGGAGTTGGTTTTTTATGTTTCTTTCTTTCCTGTCTTTTTAATTCCCTTTTCCATGAAAATTTGGATGTTAGAATGATAACAGTTTTAATGGCATTTGCTACAATATATACCGTGGGAGCAAAACCCTACGCTCTAATTTTCTTAACGTTTTTCTCGATGTTTCTCCTTACTTGGAAAATAGTAGAAACTGAAAGAATTGTTACATCGAATTTGAGAAATTTTCGAAATATCTGGATACTTATAGGTGTAAGTATCTTGGGTTTTCTCGGGATAGTCAACTACTGGAGTATAAAAATCCATTTTATTCTAGAATTGGATTTTATTCATCTTTTCAAATTGTTAACGCCGCTTATATATTCTTGTTGTATTTTTCGATGTATCGTTTCGAAAAGTCACATAGATTTTAAACTTTGTTTTATCGTTATGGAAATTATATTTGGTCTAATGACCTTTTATTTTATGCGCGTCGTTAGAAATGAAGGTACTTGGGCTGATATGGGAACTAGTTTTTCAGGTTTTGTGTTGTAAATTGGTTTTCTGTAGTTATTCTTTTCGTTTATTTTTTGTCGTATGTTTTAATGAACATTGGGTCGTCTGATATATTAGAGAAATTGAATTTGTTATTGAAATGATTGTATTCACTATTCTAATTGTGAAATGTGGATTGTTTTAATAAATTTTATTTGATCAGTTATTGAAGTAATTAATTTTTTGGAACTCATGATGAATTTTTGCGAGTTGTGTATATTCGATTAACGGTTTTTTCCTGTTATGTTGGCACAAAATGTATATTTATCATATTTTGGCATTATCAGCCAATTTGAATTAGTAGTTTGTTGTTGACAATTGAAAAGGTTAGTGACGTTTTTGTGCGTTCATAGATTTTTGACATTTCAAAGGAATTGGTCAAAAAATCTGAATCAAATTTTGGGTCAAAAATGGAAAAAAGTGCTCCAAGGCATTCGAAATATCAACTGTGGCATTTGGCGAGTCTACTTCATCTCGAAAAGTGTTTATGAGAGGTCAAGCGTTTTATAGAAGATGTTGATGACGATGAGCATTTTAGAGTTGAAACACATCAATAAGTGAAGATCATCGAAGCAGTTTAAAAATTGTTCTGGTAAATCTGTTTTGTCATATCAATAAAACGTGTGGATGCGAAAATCACGATGGTGTAGTACTTACTACTTACCTAATGCTTGTTCGTGATTCTGACCAAAAACACCGTAATGATGTTTTAACCACCCTGTTTACCAGATTCGGCTCCCTTCGATTTTTTCCTAAACGTAAAACTGAAGAGACCAATGAAAGCGAAGCGTTCGGCCAAAATTTATTAAATAAAGTATGAATTGAAATTTGAACACTCCTCATACACTGCATCAAGTGTGTTTGGTCATGACTTAGCGATAATTTAAGGGATCAATTATACTTAATTTTATGAACAAGACACCCACATTAGGATTAGATTAGATTAGATTAGAGGAGGGGCGACAGATCAAAACCGACCTTGCGAGCACCTTGACCTTAAGATCTATTGTGCATCCCCGCGCTGTTTACCAGTCAGGCAGCAAAGTCTCAATGAACTTCACCACCTTTCTGGGGGCCACATCCATTACTTGTTCAGGCTTTAGGAACCAGAAACCAAGATGCCATAGCCGTTTCTGGTGAACAGCTTCACACTCGCATAGCAGGTGTCTGGCTGTCTCGGTGGCTTCCTGACAGAAGCGACATGTATTATCGGGCGCTTTTTCCATGTTTTTTAAGTGATACCTCACGGGACAGTGCCCAGTGAGAGCGCCCGTCAGTTTCCTCAGTTCCAATTTGCTGAGTGAGAGGACTTTCTTGGTCCAGTTCGTCGAGTGAGAGAGAAGTGACTTAGCTTGCTTTTGACCATTGGTCGTACGCCAGGACATAAGCTTCCTCTTTGTTCCCAGTCCTTAATAGCCATTGCCTGATGACTGGCTGGGAAGCCGCAAAACGGTTCTGGTCCAGTGAAGGGGTTGTCCCTCCTTCCCTGGCCAGTTGGTCTGCCGCTTCATTGCCGTGAATCCCGGAGTGACCAGGCACCCAAATGAGATTGACCTGGTTCTTTTCTCCGAGTAGGTTAAGTGACGTTTTGCATCCCAGACCAACTTTGACTTCACTTGTGGAGAGTCAAGCGCTAGCAGGGCTGCTCTGCTGTCAGATGCTATATATATTTTCTTTCTTTGGTAATTGCGTTTCGCACAGAGCGCAACGCACTCCCTTATAGCAAGTGTCTCTGCCTGAAAAACCGAAGGACAGAGACCCATTGATATGGCTAATTGGATTGAGGGACCGTAGACGCCGGCTCCGACTCTTCCATCTTCAGTTTTCGAGCCATCAGTATAAAATACCGTAGACCCTCTGGGGAAAACTAATTCTTTATTAGCCCATTGATCACGACTTGGAAATGTCGTGGTAAAGTTTTTTCGAAACTCGTGTCTCGAAGGGAGGTTATCTGTGACCGCATCCAGAAGCTCCTTACACTCATTTAAAATGCGAAGGTGCCCTGTGTAGTCACCAGTTTTCAGCTCCCGCTCCCTTGCCACATTAGGATGTTTCCCCCTCAGTTTTGGAGTGGCCCCCATTTTAAATTTATTTTTTCATTTTAGTGGACCCTTCTGAATAATATCGATTTCTTTGGACATAAAGGTCCTACAGATGTGACAAAATGTTTTTTGAAAGATCATACTACCACCTTTTATTAAAGTGGAACAATATGAAAACGTTTAACTTAGAAATGTCATTAAAAATCCTTCAAAAAAATTTCAGTGAAAAATGTACTGATTTTCTAAGTAAATCCGCAGTAGTACAAGAATAATCACATTGAAGAATGATTTTTTTCACTGAACTAACACGCAAGGATATAAGCTACGATACGATCACAACACAATTTCTGTAAGTTACATAATTAAAAAGGAATTGCTGCTCAAACATGACCCTTATGAAAGTTGATTAAATAAAATAAAACTCAGTACTGTACTTTCGAATTTTTTTAATGATCATATAAAAAAATTAATTATGAAAATTGCTCAAAATGGCCGCCTCTGCTTTGTAGACAGGCAGTGGCCCTCATGACGATCTGTAGCAACAAAAAAGTTTGAGGCACTCTGCTAGTGGTCATGTTCGAACAGCAATAACTCTCAAATTATGTAACTTACAGAAATGATGTAGATGTTGTTTTGTATCTAATATCCTTGTGTGCTAAAGCATTGAAAACAAATTATACTTCAATGTACTAGTGTACTATTGTTGATTTACTAAGAAAATAAGTAAATTTTTTTACTAAAATTTTTTCAAGGAATTCTTTTATGGAATTTTCTAGTTGAATGTTTTCATATTATTCTACTCTAATGAAGGTTGTAGTATCATCCTTCGAAAAACCTTTTTTTCACATCTATAGGACCTTTATTATATTCAAAGAAATCGATATTATTCGGAAGGTCAACGAAAATAAAAAAGTGAATTTAAAATGAGGGCTACTCCTAAACTAAGGGGGTAAACTTCCCAATGTGGGTGTTTTTGTCGATAATATTAGGTATATTTGATGCCCTTAACGCTATGGCCACAAAATTTTGCATGAATCGGATATCCTTTCATGGAAATTTGAAGATTCTTGTGAATATTCCAATTGACTTTTCTATGGTTCTGTTCACACTATGGCCACAAAATTTTGTACGAGGCTTGTTATGAGCATCCTGCATTTGGCCGTTACATTTCATTTCGATTGGTTTTGTTTTTTCTGAGATGTTGAGAAAGAAAAATTTTGAATGGCCATATTTTATGAAACACTCCGTACGATTTGGCTGGTTAACGAACTCAACCGAGCCATTTGCGACCCGAACATATTCTGGAAATTTCAAGTCTTTAGGACAATCTCTTCGGTCGGTACCACGGACAGAATATAAAACCCGTGGCAGAGACGATTTCATAATAGGGATGTTGACTACTTTTTGGAATTTATTTTATTTTAAAGATGAACCCTATACAAACACGAAAAAATTACTTTTTCCTTAAAAATATAGTAGTTGCCAATAAAAATGAGTAAATGAAAAGACAATTCAAAATTCCAGCGGAAATGCTCAATTTTGTCACGTTCTGATGATTACGTCATAATACAGTGAACATACTTTGACTTCTGTCAAAGCGAACTGATTTTGCCGATCCCTTGTGGAAAAGTTCAATCTAAGCCTTCAAAATGAATAGGTCGGTCTGTAAATGCTGAATGAGGTGCTTCTTTTATTTGTAATAATAAATATGAGTTAAAAGTCTGCTACTTACAAAGACAATCTCACGTTTTTAAGCTCCGCTGCACAAAAATCCTTGTTTTCAGCAAAGAAACTTGCGACCATAAGGGAATTTATCTTCGGTAAAAGTTACTACTATTACCCTTGATGAATCCTATCTCCATTATAAAGAAAATTGTAGATTATCGTTTTTGTAACGAACTAGGTATTCTGTTCTCTTTCAGCTTTCAGCTTCGTAAGTTCGAATCATAGATATGATATATTATATATTTACTATGGTTCAAGTCACAGAACCGTGGGTTTCACAAAGCTTGATTGGCAATCAAATCGTTTATATTGAAGTAAGTCGATGGTTTATGTCAAAAATGAACTGAAAAATTGCAGAGAAATGATGACATTTCAATAATCAAAGTGATTGGAGTTTTGTGGAACCCGGCCTATGAATGTATTTTGTTGATCTGAGCACCGAACATTCGAATTTGCAATGACAATACGGATAGTTTGACGTCACTATACGGATTACCTCTGATTGGCGTTCGCAGTCACGTGATAGTTGATAATAAATAACATAATTTAAATCAGCTTTATTTGATTCAACGAGAATAATAAGATCACTAAAATGGTTTTTTAGGATTGCAAAAATTTCCTTCTATGAGGAAAACCTTAATTTATATGAATTCGTAACATGAGTCAACATCCCTATTCCTTACCACAGGGTAAATGCAGCTCAGTTGGGTATAAACCATTTGGCAATCAAGATATTCAATAAGATACCTTCAACCCTCAAAGAAGCCAAAAGGGAGAAGTTGAAGAGGGAGCTCAAGCAGATGTTGGTGGAGAAGGCCTACTATAGTATTCAGGAATTCTTCGATGATAGCTTTGAATGAGTGTCCAATGTGTACAATATAACTATAAGTATATGTTATTTTTATCAATTTTGTTTGTGGAAATGATTTGAACTTGTTTTATACTTATGTGTCATATATTGTTGGTATATTTATATTTTGCTGACTCCCCATGTAAATTTGATGGGTCAAAAACTTATTTACTGTCTTATTGTAGATAAGTGAATAAATAAATAAATTGAATTTGACCACGAATTCGTCATCAGGGAGAAGAAAATAGCAGACATTTGGGCAAAACGATATAGCACTCGTTTAAGTAGAACAAGAGCTCGAAAATGTCCATTATGAGGTACCGCAACAACAAACGTAAGACTAGTTAGTAGAAGTATTAAATCAATCATCATAAATGGAAATATTCGAATGGGTACACAATGTGCAATCTAGTTTAGACGCTTCATTGAGCCTCAATAATTGAATAGAAATTCCACAAGAAATTAGTTTTTCAGGAGGATCCCAGTTAATGCTAAGTATACCGAAGACGGCGACCCACTTAACTCCTTAGCTGATCAACCGTAAAGACAACAGTTCCTATTTTCGATCGTAATTATGTTTGCACGACATGAAACACATGTTCTCAAAACGGTTAAGGAGTTCTCGTTAATTTAAATATCGACTTTGGTGGCCTATAACCTATAATCGTTGAACATGCGGGCGACAAATATTCCCCTTCTTTGGATTTTATGTCAAAAGTAACACATTCATAGATTCATAGAATGTTGTAGGTATAGTCTGTCCAAATCAATTCAAACAACTCGGAAGTGTATAGTTCGTTCACGAAAGGTTGAGCACATAGTAGGCGTTTCTTTATTGATCTGAAATTGGCAATATTTGCTGTCATAACGTAAAAAATAAAGTCAACGTTGCCGTATGTACCCGGCCTCGTCCGACGAGCTTGCGAATTATCAGAAAACTCTATGCAATATTGACAACATGGCGTATCAATCTGACAAGAAAATAAATAACATAACCTGAAATTTCAATATACACAGTATAATATGTCAAATTTCCATGGCCAACCGACGGCTCAACCTTTCGAGAACGGACTATATGCAGTTTGTTTGGTCATGACATGATAATTTAAACAGAACCATAAGAAATTCAATTGGAATATTGAAAAAAAGCATCTTTGTATTTCCATAACAGGATATCCGATTCGAGTGAAACTCATTTTGTGAATAAAAACTGATATACTGAATGTTCATGCAAAATTTCAAGAGGTTCGCATCATCTGAACCATAGAATTTTTGAATTATATGTTTTACATATTTCATTTTCTGAATAACTTCTAGAATATAATTCTGATTGTGCTGAGATTTTGCATTTATATACACTGCTCAGCAATTGATAGGGATCACTTGTTCTAAATTTATTCCTGAAATATTCGCTCCAAGATTATAAATGTAGTCAGATATCAGAGCATTTTCAGTTGATGATATGGTTCACTTGAGAAAAGAATGAAAAAATGGAAAGTTGGAGAGAAAAAAAGACTTTATCAGGAACACTCAAAATTCTGTGTTTGAATAACATAAAAATTTTATGATGAAACCACAAGAACGCTGAAGTTTCGGTTAAGCTAGTACCTAGTTGGTCCCCCACAAGCTCGTCTCAAGCATTCCACCCTACGAGGCATACTTTCGATCATAAAATTTTGGGGCAAATTCGTCCAAATATACCGTAAAGCGTTAGAAAGGTCCTCCAGCTTATTGATCGGTTGTTCTAAGGTTGGCAATTGTCTAGACATCTCAGACCAGACATGTTCGATGCAATTCATGTCTGGAGAGCGAGCTGGCCAGTCCATCCTATCAATAGCATGAGTTTCTAGCGCTTCATTAACCAGACGACTACGGTGTGAACGGGCATTATCGTCAATTAAAATGAAATTCTCGCCCACGGCAGCCGCAAACGGATCAATTATGGGTACAATAATCATATCGTGATATCTCTGGCTGGTCATGGTGGTGTTCTGCAGAACAACCAACTCTGTGCATTGGTTCAAACAAATGCCTCCCCACACACATATAGAACACATTGATCTATTAAACCGCGACGCCGGGTAAGGGCCCCCGCAGACTGCAGACTTTTTATCGGCCGATAGTTTAGTCGGGTTGGGCTGAAAGTGCGATACTGGCCGATACTGAATCGCTGTAGTGTGCGCATATGCATTCCTCTCCATACTGATTAAGAAGCCGACCAAACTATCGGCCGATAAAAAGTCTGCAGTCTGCGGGGGCCCTTAGTGGGATTTCTCCTAGCATTGAGTATCAAAAGACGATCTTGGGCAGCTGTTGTACTGCGCTGCCGACATCCCCCCTGAACATAAGCTACTGAGTCGTTTTGGATGAACCTATTCCAAGCCCGACTCACGACACTTTGCGAAACATTCAACCGCCGGGACACTTCTCGCTGGGACAAACCTTCCTGTATCCACCGTATGATTTGGTCCAATTGCACAAGAGCCAAACTTCTTCTCGGCATGACTGATAAGCTGATATTGTTCTCATTTCTTCAATAATTGTCACCTTATGTGTTTGAACGAGAGAAAAATAGATTTAATAACAAATGCCACATTGCTCTTCACTCCACCTGTAACAGCCTATAGATAATAATAGATTTTGTGAACAAGAGCCGATGAAGTGAGGAAGACTTTGATATAATCAACTCAAAACATCTTACTTTTTCCTAAGAGAACATATAATGTACAGATATTCACGAGATAACTTGAAAAAAATACAGATGAAGAGAAGTTCATAAGTGATCCCTAGCAATTGTTGATCAGTGTATTTGGTATCAATCTCAGGTACCATATGAAATGTTGAAGTAATAGTCTTATTGCTTTACCAAAGAACGAGGGCTCTAAAGCTCCTTCTCAGGGCTTTTCTTAATTTTTTTCAATTTGAATTATCTCCGATGGAAAATATTGCTGAAGAAAGTGTCTGATTCCAGGGAAATTTTTCTCACACTATCCAAATTTCACTGACAAAGTAAGATCTGTATACATATCTAGGGTGGTATATGATAGTTTTTCATGGCCACCAAACTCACTTCACATAAAGCATTTTAGTATACCTACTATCTCATTCAATCTTCTGCATTTAAACATGAAAAAATTCAATATTTGACTCCGTCGCAACACCTAATCTATCTCTTTCAAACCTGTCGTTGATTCCACCTGATTATCCTCTATATACGACCGGCCGTTTATGCAAAACTAATCCGTTTGTCGATTGCAATTACGTCAGAAACCCCTCGAATGCAACACGATGTCGGACATAATCCATACAGGATGACCAACATGAATAATGAATAGGAGATGAATAAAGCGAAGCCGTAGGCGAATATCGGAAAGTGCAGGAGGTCAATATTCAATCCCAGAGTATAAGAAGAGGGACAATGCGACAATGTTCCAGCAGGATGATGTATGGTAAGGAATCAGATCAATGAAGAACTGGATATATCTTGCCAGATGTGAACAGTGGCGAAAATGAGGAAAAGACCTATCTATATGTTTATTTCCCCTCTGCTGTTTGTAAACATTTACCTTACTTCGATTTCCAAAATGTTTGCTCCAGTTTTTGTGATTCTACGTTTCAATGTAACTTGCATTGCTGTTGAATCTTCCTAGTGATGTAATGATCAAGAAACTAAACACTAAGAAAACTTCAGGTGATTGCTAAGTAAAAGAGAGGAACGAAAACGGGAATACACCAAATATAACCTCAAAGAAAATACCGTAAAATGGTATACAGAAGGTTCCAAAACCTCCACTTGGATATACAGGCCAAGTACCAAGTGTGCACTGTCGCTAGGCTCCCGTATGAGCGTCTTTCAAGCGGAAATCTTAGCTATTGAAAGATGTCTAGAATCTAGATATAAATCTAGAAATAAACAATCAGAAGTACGATATAACCATAAACTCAGATAGTCAAGCTGCTATTAAAGCATTAAGCTTCTACGTCATCGATTCAAAGATGATGTGGGAGTGCCGAAACAAACTCAATGAAGTAGACAACTGAAATGAGGTTGTTTAATCTGAGTTCCCGGCTATTTGGGAATCAAAGGAAACGAGGAGGTCAATACACTTGCCAAAGAGGGCGCACGAATGTCACTCATTGGCCCAGAAACCTTCTGTGGTATAGGTAAATGTACACATAGGAATGAGTTTCTGAAGAAGGAGAAAACTGAGAGGAAAAACTGGCGGAATCTCCCAGGGATGGATCATTTCATTGAAACAGCAAGATCCAAAAGATATCTGGATCAAGGTAAGAAAAAATTACACCTCCTCACTGACATTCTTAAAGGTTACTGTCGCCCCAGGAAGCACCTGTTGAGGATGGGATTGTCGGACACTGACGAGTGTAGGTTCTGTGGGGAGAAGGAAGAAATTCCCATTCACCTTGTCACGGAAAGCTTTGACATTGCAATCCTAAGGAGAGAATGCCTTGGGCGAGAAACTTGGAAGAGTGAGGAATTAGCTTCGTTGAAGCCTTCACAGATATTCCAGTTGAATTTTCTATGGTTCTGTTTACACTATGGACACAAAATTTTGCATGAGATTTATTCTGCCGAGTTAATTCATAAGGAAGTTACTGTTATTTTTTTTTGAATTCTCATCTATTAAAAGTATGACACTTTTGAATCTGGTGTGTATGACAATGTGCAATATGAAATATAACACTTATTCGGATATATCTACTAAATGAGTATCACAACACTTTGAAAAACCAAAATATCGTAACAGAAAAATCGCAATTTTTTGAAATCGAGTCACTTTTTGATACGCTTTTGAGTTAACACGACAGTATTATGAGCATTGTACATGTCGCCGCAAAATTTCATTTTGATTGTTTCCGAGATATTGATGAAGAAGACTTTTGAGTGGTTATAAGTATTTTATGGAACTCCATGTACGATATGTCTGGTTAACGAACTTAACCGAGCCATTTGGGAACTGAACTCAATTTGGAAATTTAAAGTTTCTTAAACCATTTCTCGAAAGTTATGGTGCTAGTGGACGGACGGACGGCCCCAGAATTGAATTTGACCACGAATTCGTCATCAGGTAGTCGAATCCTATCGTTTGAGATCATTTCAGCTCAATATTATAAATCACAGATAATTAGGTCAAACGATATAGCGTTCGTTAGAGTAGAACGAGCGCTCAGAAATAAAGTCCTTTATACAGGGTGTTCCAAAACTCGACGTCAACCCGGAACCAGGTGAGAAGGCAAGTATAATGCTGGTTGTAAGAAAAATATAAAAAATCTGAGTTGCATTCACTTAAAATAGTAGGCATTTAAAAAACGCCCAAAATTCCACACCCTGTGATAGTTTTTTCACTCATGTTGCCACAAATATCAACTTTTTCCAACTTTTTTTTGCTGTACAACCCTGAATAATGCTTGTCTGAATTGTAATTAAAATTTTGATACCAGCTGCTGTAGGTTCCATGAAAATAGGGCTAACTTCTCAGAAAAAATTCAAAATAAACAATTGCCTAGTTTCAACTAACTGTATTAAAAAAATGTACTAAGCAAGTTTGGCATGTTTGGTCAAAAGTTGGCGCATTTAGTGATGATTGCAAAATGGTATACACTTTTTCCTTAACTGCTTCCCAATAGAAAAAGTCCAATGGATTCAAGACCAGTGAACGGGCTGGCCACGAGATTGGACCCAAACGTCCGATCCATCTTCCAGAAAAAAAAAATTCCAGAGAAATTTCTCTGGAAAGCAGTTAAAGAAAGAGTGTATTCAAAGGCTATCGAAAGAGAATATGAACTACTTGCCTTTTCAACCGGTTTCGGATTGACGTCGAGTTTTGAGACATCCTGTATATCTGCTCCCCAAATTCATTCTATTGATATCTCGCTTGGGGCATATATGTTCTCTATTGGTTTGAGCCGCAGGCGAATATCGGAAAGTGCAGGAGGTCAATAGTCAATCCCAGAAGAAGAAGGACAATGAGACAATGTTCCAGCAGGATGATATATGGTCGGGACGTGTGACGTTCGAGCAGGAAACGAACAAAGACAGGAGGAACGAGTGTGTACGCGGTATTTTCTGTGTCGTAGGTCATGCACGAATGCACGCCGACGTTGTCCAGAGGTTACCGTACTCGAGAATACTTACTTATTCCGATCTTTGACCGTTCGGTTGCCGTCTTGAGGATTGTATTTGTTTAGATTGTGGGCGATTGACACTGTGAATACGTTTCTGCAATGCGGCCAATGAAGTGTTTTGTGTGTTACCAAACTAGAGATACATTTTGCCCAGGAATGTAAACACCTTCGAAAAGTTGATTATTCTCCTAGAAGACTTCGCTTTTATGTAAGCTAACGCCAAGTTTGCACCAACCAGTAAAAGTCTGGTTGGTTGATCGTAAATATGATGAAATAATCACTCTACTGGGTTGCATGACATTCACAATAACAACTTTGTCTTCAAAACAGGGACACTCTGTTGTGTTTACCCAGTTCTTTCTGTTGGTCTTTGAAATACTCGAATTTTAAAACCGAATCATTTCAGTTAGAGAACTTGAATCGGTAATTTCAATGCAGGCAAAGAACACTGAGGAAAAACTGATACCAGAAAAATCTAGGGTATAAGATTATAAAGAATACAAGAAATCAAGAATATAAAAGAAGAACTAGACTCAAATGATATACCTAATCAATAACTTCAAACCACACTGAGTAGTTTTTTTTTCTGTGACGGAAATAAATATGATATTTCATATCTCTTGACAGGTCACAAAATATGACTTTTTTCGAAATTACTTTTTTCCCTGGCAAAAAATGAGTCTCTATGTACCGGGAAAAAATACTCACTTTTTTCCTGTGGGCAAAAAAGCAATTTCTTGAAAAGTTTTATTCCTTTCACTATTAAATGGTCGTTATTCCTGTCACCGAAAGAAATAGTCTATTATACACGGGAAAAATATTAGATTTTAGCTGTCGGATTTATTGTCCCACTCCGCCTTTTGAAAATCTCAATTTTAATGAAAGTTAACTCTACATTATGACTTAACTTATTTCTTATTTCCTCTCAGAAAGGTTTTGAACGAAACAAGACACATTAACTGGAATAAAATTCAGGATTTCACCGAATCTTATGAGAAAGAAGAGGAATAAATAATTTTCAAAATAGTGGAATGCTGATAAGTGATTTAGTACTTGGTATTTCCACCCTTCCCAGATTTCTCTGAGCTGGATTCCTAAGTCATTAAGAGTAGCTGGATGATTTTCTGAACTTCTCAGCCTTCCATTGAGGTTGTCCCAAACCTGATCAATCGGATTGAGTTGAGATATGGACTCTCCAAGGTACTCCTGAACGATGCGCACGCGATGGAGTCTGGCATTATCGTCCATAAAAATGAAAATTTTACCAATGTATGGGGCAAATGGCACTACATGCTCTTCAAGAATATTCTTTGTATACCTATTAGCATTCATAGCTCCATTATCAACGACCACTAGGTCTGTGCGAGCAGTCAAAGATATTCCATCCCATACCATAATCGATCCTGCCACGAAACCAGTAGTATTCAGGAAATTGCACTAAGCATATCTTTCATGTGGACCTTTGTATACAAGGAAACGTCGATCACAATGGTAGAGGCAGAATCTAGACTCATCTGTGAAGAGAACTCTTTCCCAATCAGCCTCTTCCCAATGGATATGCTCTATCGCAAAATCCAAACGCGCCCTTCGATGGGCTGGGGTAAGAGCTGGGCCTCTTGCAGTGGCACGAGACTTTAAATCATATTCTCTGAGGCGATTTATTATTGTCCAAGTGCTAATTTGCACCCCAGGAATTTGCTCAAGCTGATTTTGAAGGAGGCGAGCGGTTGCGAACCTTTGTCTCAACGAAGAAACTCTCAATTAACGTTCTTGAATGGCAGTTGTTACCCGTGGTCTACCCTGTCCTGGTCTTCGGAATTCATACCTGTCTCCCCGAATCGCTGCAACATTCTGGACACACTTTCATGAGAAACTCCAAACTTTTCTGCAATTCTTGTGTATGTCCACCCTTCTTCTCACAAAACTACCGCTGGGGCACATTCCTCTTGGGTCAAATAGCTTGTTTCGCGTTGCATAGCGATCAAGTGGAGAAAATCAAATGAAAGAAAAACTATTGATCACTAGAATTGATCGAGAACAACTGATTTCAGAATGGGGCCAATACATTCAAAATCTGATATTCTCATGTTTTTTATTCCTGCTGAGAAAAAATATCTGTATTGAAGAAAAACGTTGAAAGTGGATATAACGTCATATACATGATAAAAATAATTATCATTGAGAACACCTCCAGTTGTAGAAAAAATTTGAGATTTCGATAATATGCGTTAAATTTTTTGCGCAGTGTATGTATTGTTCGTACCCATACATAAAATGCCTATAAGCTATTAAAAATGCACTCACACACCCCTTTTGGATTATGTAGATGAATTCACAATAAAAAATGCGACTGCTTGTTTCGATACTTGACACTATAAAAAAACTTCTGTATAACGAATTTTTTCGCGGATGTAGCGATTTCGTTATAGGGAAGTTCCACTGTTATTTGAAGACCCATCCTGTATACAATATAGCGATCATCTTTTTTGCTCTACCAAACTTTGACACCCTTCTCACGCTCTGTGTGTCGTCGCATAAGGAAATTCCCAAATAGCGAAGTGATTAAGTTTAGCATAATTCGCTCTGAACTACGTCTATTGTTCATAGAACAGCTCATATCACGTATACGCTGTGAGCTAAGCGTCCTTCGTGATCGAAATAATTGGCCTGGCCCGTTGTTCCGACTGATCGGACTGATACAAGAGACCCGACCTAATGACATCTTGGTCCTGGCTTTGCTTCTATCTCTTCTGCATTTGCACGCCTTTTTTGGAATAACGGCAACGGTACCTACGACGATGCCATATCGGTTGGAATTTTAAGGATTTCTGGTGACGCCTGACAATTATTCGTAGATTGAAATAACGAGGATAGAGTCGGTTTACTAAGAATCTCAGAATTTTTATTACTATTTCAAGTGGGTTCGTTATGGTTAGGATTGACTTCCGGGAAATGCGACCATGTAGATCTTTTGATCTCTGCCCTACTCATTCATTGAAACCTAAGGAGGTTCTCAATGGCGGTGATAAAACCGATAACCTTCGAAGTAGCCTTGACTGTTAACTTTATTTATTTATTTATTCAATAACTCGGTATGGAATACAACGGGACAAGCCCAGATTACAGTATTCACCTAGTTTTAAAACAAATATATCGTTACATTTAATCAAAAGAAACCAAACAAAAATGATGGGTACTCAATCTGAAAACAAAACATACACTCAAATGTACACAAAAGCTAAATTACTCATGTCGTGAGAAAACATTCCTAAGGTAGCGTTTTAACTGGGCCAGTGAAACATTGAACAAATCTAAATCAGTGCAGTAATCATTACAAGTTCCAATCATTCTATAAATAGGAGCATTTTGTCCACTGGTTGTTCTCCGGAAAGGGGCATAAAAAGTGCTATTATTTCGAAGTCTCATATCAGGAACCTTAAATGGAATAGATCCCAAAATACAAGGTGCATCTAAAAATCCCCTGAGCAATTTGAACAGCAGTAGAACATCAGTCATCTGTCGACGACTTTCCAACTTCAACAAACCAAACCTGAACCGTATATGGGAATATTCATGATAATTAAAACTACTCCAAGGTCGGAAATGGTATCCACCTCAAGAAGAGAGTGTCCAGCCACTTCATATATTGATAATGAATCAGGTGAATCTTTCTGCTAAAAGTTATTTTTTCGCACAACTTTTGGGTGTCAAAGAGAAATCAGTTGAAAAATGAAATACAGTGGAATTTCCTATAACGAAAGCGCTAAATCAGCAAAAAAAATTCGTTATAATGAAATTTCGTTATACAGAAAATCTGTTTCTATAGTCGGCAATGTCGCGACCTAATGACATCTTGGTCCTAGCTTTGCTTCTATCTCTCCTGCATTTGCACGCCTTTTTTGGAATAACGGCAACGGTACCTACGACGATGCCATATCGGTTGGAATTTTAAGCATTTCTGGTGACGCCTGACAATTATTCGTAGATTGAAATAACGAGAATGTAGTTGGTTTACTAAGAATCTTTGAATTTTTACTATTCTTTGAAAATGGAGTCGTTATGGTTAGGTAAGCTTACTAGCTACTGCGACCATGTAGATCTTTCGTTCTCTACCTATGGAAACCCAAGGGATGCGCTTACAAACTTACTCCAAGCATGCTCTGCTTACTCTCAAGCGTTCAGTTCAGAAGCTTTCTCGGAGTAAGCTCCATGTACTCTGCTTTTTAGCAGAATATTCGGTACTCTAACAGTTATTTCAATTTAAAGTTTTAAGCATTCTTTGTCATTAATTCGAGAAAAATATTTCTGGTTTGAGTTTGAAGCTTTTTTCGTCTTTTGTTAACCGATTTGAGTTAATATACAGTGCTCAACAATTGATAGGGATCACTTACCTGTTCGAAATTTATTTCTGAAATATTCGCTTCAAGATTATAAATTTAGTCAGATATCAGAGTATTTTCAGTTGATAATATGGTTCGCTTGAGAAAAGAATGAAAAAATGGAAAGTTGGAGAGAAAAAAAGACTTTATCAGGAACATTCAAAATTCTGTTTTTGAATAACATAAAAATTGTATGATGAAACCACAAGAAGGCTGAAGTTTCGGTTAAGCTAGTACCTAGTTGGTCCCCCACGAGCTCGCCTCAAGCATTTTACCCTACGAGGCATACTTTCGATCAAACGATCTATAAAATTTTGGGGCAAATTCGTCCAAATATCCCGTAAAGCGTTAGAAAGGTCCTCCAGGTTATTGATCGGTTTTTCTAAGGTTGACAATTGTCTAGACATCTCAGACCAGACATGTTCGATGCAATTCATTTCTGGAGAGCGACATGGCCAGTCCATCCTATCAATACCATGAGTTTCTAGCGCTTCATTAACCAGACGACTACGGTGTGGACGGGCATTAAAGGTTGCACAGGAGCCAAACGTCTTCTCGGCATGACTAATAAGCTGATATTGTTCTCATTTCGTCAATTATTGTCACCTTATGTGTTTGAACGACAGAAAAAAAAAATTTAATAACAAATACCACACTGCTTTTCACTCCACTTGTAACAGCCTACAGATAATAATCGATTTTGTGAACAAGAGCCGATGAAGTGATGATCACTTTGATATAATCAACTCAAAACATCCTATTTTTTCCTTAGAGAACATAATTAAAATGTACAGATATTCACGAGATAACTTGAAAAAAATACAAATGAAAAGAAGTTCATAAGTGATCCCTAGCAATTGTTGATCAGTGTACTTCCGACAAATAAAAGGAGGATAAAATTCTTTTATTTTCAAACGTACAATTATAACGTCATTTTTCGACTGACAGGATCATCGAAAATTTCTATTTCTCCGCCAAGGAGGAAAAGTGTTGCTAAGCAACACTTTTCCGTCCGGCGGCAGGAAAAGTGTTACTATGCAAAAGATTAATTAGAATCGGTAATAACCATGATCTAACTTTTTGAACAGATCAATAAATGCAAATTTCAAGTACCTACTGTTATTCATATCGGTAACATTCAAGTTCCTTCAATCACCACTGATAGGACATGTCAATAACAATCATCACTTCAAAACTATTTAAACAGTTATGAAAATCGTGGAAGGATCTATATAAAGCACCAATACATACTGACTTTATAATAAAATTCAATTGTAACAATAAATACATTATTTATTTTCATCAAATTCCTCTGTGATAGGTCTTCAGTTATCCACAAATGAACTTCGTTCTTTCTCGTAATTTCAATATTCCTTAAACGAATATTTTTATCAATAAACGTAATAGAACTATTCAAAAAGGATATTCGTACCTTGTTTTATTCGTATCTATTTATTTTCCTTCAAAAATGAGCATTTTCCCGATAGACTTCCTCCTCTTAAACACACATGACAGTTGTCAGAATTTTCCGATGTCATAAATAAATCAATTTTAAGAAGTTTCAAAAATCAAAATTATAACGATCGTAAATGGATAGAATCATGTGCGTAAAGGTAAATCAATCCGAAGATGGATATTCAGATTTTCATGAATTTCAAAACGTTTGAAAATAAAATAACATATTTCATTCGGATGAGAAGTGACTTTTCATGGCTCGTTTCAATTGCCAGCCTCACTGCGTTCGGCTGTCAAACTCAAGCTCGCCATGAAAAGTGACACTTCTCCTCCTTATAAAATAATATACTATTATTGCTAGACGATCTGAAACAAGAAGATGATATATTGTGCAGATTTTCTTGATTATTGATAAATTCAGTATGATAGAGTTCCCAGTTTTCTTGCTCGTGACATAGTCAGATCCCACACACGAGGTATATCCGCCATTTTAACGGGATCACGGTAGTTTGGATGCAAATGGTCATGGAATCTGGAACACGATTCTGTTTCTTATGAGGGAATCCATTCTTGATTGTTCGACGCCAAGTTGGAGTGAGATTTTTAGTACAGTTAGGCGAATTGTTCAATTCGCGAGCTTTGTCGTGTCTTAGATGATTTGGACGCCAATGGGTTTTTCCAGATTGCAAATAGACCTTCGTCTGAGTGTACAGGGTGGGCAAAATGGGATCTCGAAAACCATAGCAGCTAGAAGGAAACGGGTGACACATTCTCGAATATGATATGACTGATTTTTAGTCCAGTCATTTTAAAAATATGACTCTTGGTTATTAGTATTTAGTTCATCTATGGTTGAACGTTTTCTTATCTGGTTCACAAATTTTTGCTGATTTAAAAAAAAAATGTCAAATGTTCCTATTTACATGGATATTACACGACAAAAGAATAGATACATTTTCCTGCGAAATTTCATTCGACTTGAATACTCGTTAAAATAAAAGTTTGACCTTATTTTGTGAACCTAAAACTCCTTGATTGGAATCGTCGATTGCTGGATATTTTACTCTGTGGTTAATTTGTCATCGTTTGTTCTTGATATTCAAATTAAGTTATCTGTTTATTTTGGCTAATAGCCGAATATATTTAATATTACATTCAACTATTTATTATTTTCATCATCGACTCCTATCACAGAAGGTTCAGTTCACATAAAATATTGTGGAGTTGAAGAAATATTTCATACGAATTCCATCTTTGAGGTATTGAATCGACGCTTGACCATTGGCGTAGACCTTCTCTTTAACGTGACCTCAAAGGAAGAAGCTGCAAGGTGTTAAATCACAAGATCTTGGTAGCTGATTGTAATCACATCTTCGAGATATAACACGGTCCGGAAACTTTTTCCGCAAAAGATCAATGGTTTCGTTGCTTGTGTGACCCAAATCTTTATGCAAAATACGGTGTAATGACGTTTTTGGAATGCCTAATTCCAAAAAAAAAAACGAGGAATGGAAAAACGTGGGTTTTCTTCGACACTTTCGGCTACAGCAGCAATATTCTCTGCTGTTCTTGAGCGACGTGCACGGATTTAATTCTTCACATCACTAATTTTTCCCAACAGCTCGAATTTTTTCACCAATTTTTTTATTGCGGTCCGACAAGGTGCTTCACGACGACCAAAGAATGTTCAAGTTCTACGAACTGTCTCTGCCAAATTTTCACCGTTTTTATAGTGAATTTTAATAACTTCGATGCGTTCTTGAAGCGTGTATCGTTTCATTTTTATTGATGGCGTTGTTTCTACTTGACGAATGTCAAAAAATAGCAGCTTCAAACCTGACATCTACCGAAATAGCGGGCTATACAAAATAAAACCTCTTATTGGAAAACCCTTTACAGTTTGCGAGTAATGAACATATTATGAACATGTGAAAAAAATAGACTTGCACCAAAAATTTCATATTTTTGAGCAAGTCGCGTCTTTCAAAATTCATTTTATCCATTCGTGAAAATACGAAAAATAATGAAATGAATAACGAGAAGCTTAAAATGAGTAGTGTAATTTCCTTGTTACATATATCCACTAAAAGAGCAAAATTTCTATATTTTTTCACTCAAAATGATACGTTTTGTGAAGTGAACACCTTATAAAATAGTTATTTTCCTAACAAGTGCGAAAAGTGATATTTTCCCGCACGAAACTGCCCTTGAGCAGTTGAGTGCAGGAAAAACACTTCCGCACGAGTTAGGAACAATATTTTTTCTGAAAGCGCTTGAGGCCCGTTTACATTAGTCAAGCGAGTTGATCAAGTCAGTTGAATTCAAGTGACTTGCACAAAGTTGAGCATGCTTCTACTGAGAAGCCGTTCAATTCAGCCGATCGAGTGAAACGAAAAGGGCGGTTTACACATTCAATTCGCTTTCAATTCAACTAAGTTGATCAACTCACTTGACTAATGTAAACGCGGCATTATACGAGATCGATTTCAACACACAGATCAAATGTCAATTGATCATTCTAAATACACATGAATGACAAAAGTCTCTGAGAAGTCGTTACCATTGTACTCTCATCGTTTCCATAGTAACGTATTCAGTTTATTCCTTAGAAAAAGCGTGCGAGAAAAACCCTTGCTAATCCGCATTTGCGTGCGGTAATGGAATGGCAGGGGTTTTTCCCACACTGTTTGGCAATGTGACTCTTTACGAATAGAAATACGTGCGGGAAAGAGAATGAAAGTCACGCTTGTGGAAAAATAATAATTAAATATTTTTCATTAACAGCATCGAATTAATTCCAGAAATTAGTAAGTTGAAAATCGTACACACATAAAAATTTTATTTCGACTTCTTCAAAAAAATATTTCATACTAACAACCTCACCAAAATTACTGCGTATTCCTATTTGAGAGCATACATTTCCTCAAGTTGTAAGTCTGATAAAAAAAAATCTGAAATTAATCCTTAGTTCAAACAGCATATTTCAAAACTGCCTATCCCTATCCCCCATCAGAAACCTTTCTAATTTTAATCAGAAAACCGTTTAAATAAGCAATCAGCAAATAAGATTTCATCTTAATTTTCCTCAAGTACAACGCGAAGTTTCAGCTTCTGCAAGACTGCGAAGTAGGAACAGTGTAGAATGGCAAAACGAGGAAATTATTTTTTAAACATTCATTTGAATTTCAAATTACCAGATCTTTTAGCCTGAAACGCAGACGGTTTTTCATTTTAACTGCAAGACATGTTTCAGCAGAATTAAATACGTAACTGAATGGATATTTAGCTATGAGGAAATTCTCTCAGAATAAAGGGCAGAAAAATGTTACTTTTTAATGATGTTTTGTTGATTAATTATGGAAATACTAGCTTTTCCCCTCGATTTCGCCCGCATAAGCGTAGCTAGTTATGTAGTAGTATATTAATTCTGTGGTGTAGGTAATTAGATTTTATCTGTATGTAATGTAACAGTCAGTTGAATAAAAAAATCGTATACAAATCAGATCAATAGTTTTGGCGTAATGTGATTCTAGACAGAGTTTTATGTTGTAGATAGGTAGCTGTGTATAGGTTCCTGTGGAAATGAGATATTTTCCCGAAGTAAAAAGTAGTCTGAATTTTGTACCTTCCTACCCTATAAGTTAAGTAGTGTGATGGAATGTCGCTAAGTTTCGATCCCAGTAAAACTGTTAAATAAAGACAGTTGCATCAAAATTTTATCATAAATTCCCTTAATTATGGCTCCTACCGACCCTCTAAGTAAGAAAAGTGATCAAATACTAACTTGAAGTCTTGGTAACACTCAGTTAAAAAAAAAACATCACAATCATTTCAGTAGCTTTGGCGTCATGCGCTTCTTGACACGATCGCGCTAGATTTCGCGGAAATAAGGTATTTTCCCACCGCGCCGTAAAAAGTGGCCTGTGTCCGTGCCTATGATCCTATCTTTATATTAACCAAGTCTTATAAAAATCCGTTCAGACGTTAAGGCGTGAATGAGGTAAATTTTTAAAACAAACGTTTAAAAATCACTAACTTAATTAGTTTTCTGCCTACTGCCTACGCCTTAAGTACGATAGCATGAATATTAATAGCCCATATCCTCTTCTAGGTTACTATCTATCACCTAACTGAATTTTATCAAAATCCGTATAGCCTTTTAGGCATGATAGAGCAAAACTCCCAGCAGAAACCATAAAAAAATCACTAACTCAATTCAGTTTTCTGCCTACTTCCTACTACCTAATTACGATGACGTGATCATTTTGATCTTATATCCGTTTTTAGGTAACCATCTATTACCTTACTAAATTTCATCAAAATCTGTTCAGCCGTTTAGACGTGAAAGAGCAAAAGTCCCAACAAAAACGACTAAAAATCACTAACTCAATTTAGTCATCTGGCTACTGCCTACCCCCTAAGAACGATGGCGTGATTATTCATAGCCTATGACCTTTTCTAGGTTATCATCTACCTCCAAACCAAATTTAATCAAAATCCGTTCAGCCGTTTAGGCGTGAAAGAGTAACAGACAGACAGACAGAGTTACTTTCGCATTTATAATATTAGTATGGATAAGGAAGGACTGTTAATACCCTTTGTTAGAATTAAAACGTTCTTTTAATCTTTCGATTTAAAATAATTTCGGACCTGCCTTGTTGCTGATTATAGAAAAAAGTACAAGCAACTCTAAAAATTAAGTAGTTCACTGTCATGAAAAATCGACCTCTGTGAGTAATGAGTATACTGTAACAAATTCTGATTCGTTGTTGAGTTATTGTGGGTGGACACTTTTGAGTAACACATCCTGTATGTATAAAAGTCGAGAGAGTGAAGGGTGTCTCATATTTCATTTAGTTGTTGATACTTTTCGCTTTAACCGGCAACACGGCAGCTCTGAAGATATTCAAGATCGATAGAATAGTGGTTATTGTCCAAGAAACCAAATCACTACATAGTCATCACTACATAGTATAAAATAAAGTCGATTTCTCTGTCCTTATGTCCCTATGTCTCTATGTCCCAATGTATGCTTAGATCTTTGAAACTACGCAACGGATTTGGATGCGTCTTTTTTTAATAGATAGAGTGATTCAAGAGGAAGGTTTGTAGCAAAGAAAATTCAGGAAAAATTTCAAGATATCGAGAAGAACGTAAGAAGTAAATTTCTGACATTTCTAAAAATTTCCTTATTTATGACATCGAATTCAATGACAACTGTCAAGTCTCCTTTTGAGAGGTCAACAAAGCTCTAGGAAATTTGCAATTTTGAGAAGAAAAACGAACAGATCCAAATCAAACAAGGTACGAATATCGTTTTTGAGTTGTTCTATAACGTTTATTAATGAAGATATTTGTTCCAGGAATTCTGAAATAACCAGAAATATGTAACAAAATATTTTGGTCATAGGTACGTCTGATGTAAACATTTGTTCGTTTCGAGTGGAAAACGTTATTTGAATAGGTAAGTCCATATGAAATCATCAACTTCAACGTTCATTCAACGAATTCCTAAAATTTCAGCAATCAAAAGCATCATTTCAGGTCGCAGTGATATTTGAGGCTTCTTCTAAACCGAATTTCTTTTTTCACTGAAAAATAACGTAATGAGAACAAAATTCGGGGATTTTTCGTATTTTAGGAAAAAATCCGCCAGGAAATGATATCAAACAGTATGTATTATGATAATTATCGATATTTCAATATATTTTTTCGATTTCCTGATATATTTACATGTATTTTGATTCCTAATAAAACCCGTTGAAGTCTGCTGTAAACAGTCGTCACGTGTAACCAGGCAAGTGGTGTAACGACTAATGTGTGGACCCGGTAGTGTACCGGGTTCGAATCCCCATCGTGGCATGTTCTGTTTATTCTGGATAAGAAAATTGTTACTAGGTTCAAAGAAAGCTGATGAAAATAATTCAAAATTTTCATGTGCATATTTTATATAGGTACGTTTTAGATATATACAGGGTGTTTTTATAAATCGATCAATTATTTCACATTTCTACGTTGTAACAGAAAGCTTTCAATGAAATTGAAGGGGCTTTTGAATTTCGAGTGATATGTTATAGGAGGTGGGATTTTAAATATAGATACTATGCTACGGATTCATACGGGGTGCTCCTATAAACATGTCGAATATTTTGAATTTCTGCATTATTGCGGGGACATTTCAACAGAAACGAAGAAGTTTTTGAATTTCAAATGATTTACTATCGATGGTGGGATTTAAAATATATTATGCTTTGGATTTATATAGGGTGTTTCCGTGAAATGTCAAATATTGTAATTTTTTACTTCATAACACATTTGTATAACTTTTCTTATAAATGTCCAATAGACGCTCTGAGTATATACAGGGTGTGTAGTGTAGTCAGACAGATACCCAGAAATAGATCAAATATCTATAACATCAATAACCAATGATGATCTATCGACGTATACAAACGGTTCGAATGACCTACTATTCATCTGATCTATCGATTCAATTGATCTACCGGTTAAATTATTCTACTTAGAAAGGTAGATCTACCGGTTTCACAAATCTACTTGAAAATGTAGATCTACTGGCCTGACTAGAAAATCATTGTTTTTCACATAGGCAGTTATACGTTGCGTGTTCACGAGTTGGGAAACCATCCGCTTTGTTTGTGTTAACGTCAGACCAAAAAACAAAAATATGGTTTACCAAGAGCACTTCACAAAAACGGATAGTTTCCGGACACGTATAACGCTTCGATTCAGTATTTACTTTGGATTAACTTTCATTTACTTAGAGAAATTCAACTAAATAACACTTCATTTTTGTAATCGAAATGAATTCATTACTGTTGTGAAATGAAATAAAAGTTTTCCTTTTCAAATATGAAAAAAATTTTTTCTTCATCTTCTAATCACCAAACACAATTTCACATAAAACGAAGCCATGTGGTGGCAAGAGCGTGCCTATAAATAGCGCGTACGAGGCACCCGTGCGAAGCCGGGGAGGGTCGCTAGTTTTCAATATTCTCGTATTTCCTATTCTCTGTAAACGTTTATGGTACTATCGACCTTGAGTCACCCAGTATAAATCAACAATTTCAGACTCAATCGATTACCAATCGTCATCAACGCCTTGGGAGGTGACATAAAGGCAATTTCAGCATAAAAATGGGTATTATCGTCAATCACATGAGCAGCAATCAACTCATACGACCAGGTCTTCGGGCAGAAGCCGCTGATTACAGCGTGTATCGCTGTTAACCCTCTCGAAGGAATTTTTTCATCAGTAACTCAACGCATGAAGGTTCATTAAGAACACAGATCGGCTATCTTCTATCTTATCGAACGAGTCTATCTGCGAAGAGCGTAACTACAAGTCGGTAGCACAACATCTGCTCCGCAACGCTCTGATAAATTATTTATTTTCATAACAGAGAAATAGGTGTGCGATCTCAGATCAATGGAGGACATGGATAGGCCCTGCAATATGTGAACAAAGAAGAAGATAGAGAGAATATCCTTTTTGTACAACTGTCAAAAAAACTTGACTTTTCTTCATCACTATAGATGCGTAAATGGTTACTCTTTTCACCGTTGAAAAAAGTCTTTTTTCTCCAACCATCGAAAAATGTTGACATTTTTGTACTATTTTCAGGTGCAAAAGTCATACATTTCCTTACCGTACAAAAATTCACTCGTTACTTAGCAACACTTTTAATCCTAGGATTAAAAACGCTACTTTTAATCCTTGGATTAAAAGTAAATGCATTTGAAGTCTACTTCATGATTCTGTGTTCAAATTCATAACCAAATTATGAACGATTTTTCACTAAAACCAATTTTATTGTAATTTTGACTTGGTTGGAGAAAAAATAGTATATATTATTCGGATTAAAAGTGCCTATTTTAACTCGCAATTCTGCATTCGCTCGGCTGCGCCTCGCAACTGCAAATATTGCTCGTAAAAAAATATGCACTTTTAATCCTTATAATATAATATACTATTTTGTACAACTGCCATTAAAAGTGACACTTTTAATGGCAGCAAACAATGTTAAAATTGATTGTTTACGTGGAGGTTTGTTACTAGTTATTTGATCAACTAGATTATTAAAGACAGCGACTAATGGTCAAGATATTTTAATGCGTGAGCATTCTCGATTGAAATACATTTTCATTTCGCACAAGACATACATTTGACATAATGTAATTTCCATGCTTCTATGCTCCCGTAGAGTTTTGACATTTCTCGTAGTGCTTCTGAAATCTGAATGCTTTGTGCGAGGTTGCCATGAGAATTGCACATTAAAATGGCTAAAAAATTGAGCATTAAAATGAGTCATTAATGCTTAATTTCATACACATTAAAATCACCTTTTATTTCGAGGTCGGCGGAAAAAATATTTTCAACACGCTTCCATGTTAATTAACGTCACTTTTAACACTCATATCATTTAAAAGTTTATTGTCATTGCAAATTCGCCCATTTCATTATCAAATAGGGCTGTTGTATAAAAAAAATTGTATGCCATTTAGAGTATCAATTTTTGGCCGAGACCTCAGGTTGAGGTCAAAAATTCACTTGATTGTGCCATGAAAACACGAATTTTATATATCAAAGAACACTCATGTAACGCTCTTAATACAAAAATAACTTCAATTGGAATATTGAAAGAAGAATCTTCATATTTCCATAACAGAACACCCGATTTGAGTGAAATTTCTTTGTGAATGTAAACTGATATACTTGCAAAAAGGGGATCGCATCATCAAAACCATAAAATTTCATTCTTGTAATTAAGTATTAATTTTTTACATATTTCATTTATCGAATAACTTTCAGAGTATAATTTCGATTGTGCTGAGATTTTGCATCTATACAGGGTGATTTTTTTAAGTGTTTCATTAGACGTTTTCGAGGAAGGAATTGTAATACGGATTCAAGATTTTGGATTTTCGTTTTAGAGTACATGAACTTTAATTGTAAAATATTTTCAAGAGGAATCTACTTCCGGTTTCACCGGAAACGAATGTAACTTCGTTATTTCAAATACAACACCCTGTATATTTATACATATTCGAATTCTTCGTTCAATTCTACACTGATTTGATGTATGATATGTGCAACCACTCAAGCGGTTCTTGAATTATAGCCTGATTATCAAATTTTTTGAAAAAAAGGTTGTCACAAATTAGTGTCCATATCTTCAAAATCCCTCATTACAAGAATTTCTCTTTGCGAAAGTGGAACAAAAGAAAGTACGCTGATACTATTTCTTGTATAACTTATGAGGAAATATTATACAGGGTGTCTGAAAAAGGGCCCCAAAGTGAGCCTCAATAAAACTATGAAATCTCACTTTTTTCAAATGGCAACCCTATAATTTTGTAATTCCAATCGATTGCTCGTCAAAAACCAGTTATGGTGTCCCGAACATTTCATGCCTCTAAAATCAGTATTTTTGCCGTTATTCAATAAAATTCGAATTTCACGATTAAAGACAGGTTTCGCACAGTTTGTAAGCTTGCATTTTTGAAGTAGGCTATGTTAGGAACTGTCATTCTTACTTTTTCTTACAGATCAAGCACTACGCAAAACATGCAATAATAATTTCACTGGAATGATATATCAAGGGTATGTTCTTCAGTCGACATAAGAGCGAAGTCTCCTAAGGAAGTAACCAGCTTTGCTAAGGAGGTTAGATTCCTGGGAAAAACGTAGTTTTAGCATGGTAAAGCACAAAAGACCTTATTGGTCGCAGTGCAGAAGGGTAATCAACGTGCCGATCGACCACTATCTAATCTATCTATCTATGTTCTTTATTTGCGGCAGATGTAACAAATTCCTAGAAAAGGTAATTAGAAATTCAACGAACGAAATTCACATTTACTGACTTTTTGTTAAAGGTGGTAAATGTGGATTTCTTCCGTTAAAAGTTCTGACTGCCCTTTCTAATATTTTGTTACATTCACCATAAATGAATAACATATTCAATACATCACTGTAACTGTAATTCATATTTTGCACAGTGTCCGATTAATCAAAAAAGTTTAAATGACAGTTCTCTAAAATGCATTATAAATCAACAGACATAGCCTTCTTGAAAACTTCTATCCTTATAAATCTATGGTTAGACTAAGAAACCTTGATTCAATCCTGAAATTCGAATTTTATTCAATAACGGCAAAACTACTGATTTTAGAGGCATGAAATGTTCGGGACACCCCAACTGGTTTTTGACGAGCCATCGATTGGAATTACAAAATTATAGGGTTGCCATTTGAAAAAAGTGAGATTTTATAGTTTTATTGAGGCTCACTTTGGGGCCCTTTTTCAGACATCCTGTATAATATTTCCTCATAAGTTATACAAGAGACAGTATCAGCGTACTTTCTTTTGTTCCACTTTCGCAAAAAGAAATTCTTGTAATGAGGGATTTTGAAGATATGGACACTAATTTGTGACAACCTTTTTTTCAAAAAATTTGATAATCAGGCTATAATTCAAGAACCGCTTGAGTGGTTGCACATATCATACATCAAATCAGTGTGAAATTGAACGAAGAATTCGAATATGTATAAATATACAGGGTGTTGCATTTGAAATAACGAATTTACATTCGTTTCCGGTGAAACCGGAATAGATTCCTCTTGAAAATATTTTACAATTAAAGTTCATGTACTCTGAAACGAAAATCCAAAATCTTGAATCTGTATTACAATGCCTTCCTCGAAAACGTCTAATGAAACACTTAAAAAAATCACCCTGTATATTTGGTATCAATCTCGAACCCCTTATAAGATTTTGTGGTTATAGTCTTATTGCTCCACCGAAAAACGAGCGCTCAAAAGCTCCTGCTTAGGGCTTCTCAAATTTTTTTTGGTAAAGACTTTGACAGTAACAAACTGTTATACAGGGTGTTTCATTGGAAAAGGGAAATACTTCACAGGTGCATAGGTGGCACCAAGACGGTTCTAGGGATACCCCATTTATTGGGTCTCACTGTCTTTGTAGCCGAGATACAGGGTGTTTTATGAATTTTGCCCGTTTCTTCTGAGGCAGTATCAAATGAACCCCCCGGTATATTTTCTTCATATTTGGCAAATATGTTCCTAATTGAGAGCCCAAACATATCATGCAATAACCGCCTCGAAAATCCAGGTCCGGGTTAACAAAAAATTATGAATCGTTTGAATCCCCGAAACAACACTCTGTACATCGGAATTTTGAAAATCTGTTTTAAAATTCGAAAATACCACTAAAAACTAAACTGAGACGTGTACTTCAAATTTTCGCGCAGAAAGTTTTACTGCACAAATTTTCAAGGTAAATGTGAAGTTTTTAGAAACTTGGATACCCGAAAGTGGTTTGAAGTGACTTTAACAATGAATTATCAACAATATTGAATCCATAATTATTTCAACATTACTTTGTAATTCATTTCCACATTGGTTTTCCTTTTTATAGCCGTATACTTGAAAATCCAGGTCCGGGTTAACGAAAATTATGAATCGTTTGAATCCTCGAAACAACACCCTGTACATCGGAATTTTGAAAATCTGTTTTAAAATTCGAAAATACCTCTAAAAACTGAACTGAGACGTACACTTCAAATGTTCGCGCAGATAGTTTCAATGCACAAATTTCAATGTAAGAGTGAAGTTTTTAAGAACTGAGATACCTGAAAGTGGTTTGAAGTGACTTTTAACAATGAATTATCAACAATATTGAATCCATAATTATTTCAACATTACTTTGTAATTCATTTCCACATTAGTTTTCATTTATTGAGAAGTGAGTTGCATTATCTACTATATAAAAATAAGTCGGGTTTTCCTCCCTGACGCTATAACTGCAGAACGCACGAACCGATTTCAACGGTTTTGCATTCGTTGGAAAGGTCTCGGGCTCCGCGAGGTTTGTAGCAAAGAAAATTCAGGAAAAATTTCAAGATATCGAGAAAAACGTGGTAAGAAGAAATTAGTAAATTTCTGACATTTCTGAAAATTTCATTATTTATGACATCGAATTCAATGACAATTGTCAAGTCCCTTACGAGAGAGAAGTGCTTCCAAAAATGTCCTCATTTCAGAAGAAAAAGGCCAGATCCTAATGAAACAATGTATGAATATCGTATTTTAATCGTTTTATAATGGTTATTACTAAACATATTGGTTCCAGAAACTATGAAATTATAAGGAAGTACGTGACAATTTTCAATTCAGTTTAGAGGTAAAAAAGCTCTAGGAAATTTGCAATTTTGAGAAAGAAAACGAACAGATCCAAATCAAACAAGGTACGAATATCGTTTTTGAGTAGTTCTATAACGTTTATGAATGAAGATATTCTGAAATAACCAGGAAGAACAAAATATTTTTGACATAGGTACGTCTGATGTAAACATTTGTTCGTTTCGAGTGGAAAACGTTATTTGAATAGGTAAGTCCATATGAAATCATCAACTTCAACGTTCATTCAACGAATTCCTAACATTTCAGCCACCAAAAGCATCATTTCAGGTCGCAGTGATATTTGAGGCTTCTACTAAACCGAATTCTCTTTTCACTGACAAATAACGTAATGAGAACAAAATTCGGGATTATTCGTATTTTAGAAAAAAATACGCCAGGAAATGATACTAAACTGTATGTATTATGATAATTATCGATATTTCAATATATTTTTTCGATTTCCTGATATGTTTACATGTCTTTTGATTCATAATAAAACCCGTTGAAGTCTGAGATAAACAGTCGTCACGTGTAACCAGGCAAGTGGTGTAACGACTAACGTCTATGTGTGTGGACCCGGTACTCTACCGGGTTCGAATTCCCTTTCGTGGCATGTTCTGCTTGTTTCCAGATTCAAAGAAAGCTGATGAAAATAATTCAACATTTTCATGTGCATGTTTTATATAGATACGTTTTACATATATACAGGGTGTTTCTATAAATCTATCAATTATTTCACATTTCTACGTTATAACAGAAAGCTTTCATTGAAATTGAAGGGGCTTTTAAATTTCGAGTGATTTGTTATAGGAGGTGGGATTTTAAATATAGATACGTTACTTAGGATTCATACGGGGTGCTCCTATAAACATGTCGAATATTTTGAATTTCTGCATTATTACAGGGACATTTCAACAGAAACGAAGAAGTTTTTGAATTTCAAATGATTTACTATCGATGGTGGTTGGATTTCTACAGGGTCTTTCAATAAAAATGATTTACTTAAAACGGTAGATCTACTGGCCTGACTAGAAAATCATTGTTTGTCACATGGACAGTTATACGTTGCGTGTTCACGAGTTGGGAAACCATCCGCTTTGTTTGTGTTAACGTCAAACCATAAAACAAAAATATGGTTAACCAAAGAGCACTTCCAAAAAAACGTATAACGCTTCAATTCAGTATTTACTTTGGATTCACTTTCATTTACTCAGAGAAGTTCAACTAAATAACACTTCATTTTTGTAATCGAAATGAATTCATTACTGCTGTAAAATTAAATAAAAGTTTTCCTTTTCAAATATGAAAAAAAAATTTTTTTCTTCATCTTTTCTCCTTTTTTTTCTTTCATCTTTTAATCACCAAACGAAATTTTACATAACACGAAGCCATGTGGTGGCGAAACGGAGTTCGCCTGGTTTGCTAGTATTTTCTAAGATCTTGCATTCTTATTGAATCACCTTTTAGAAGTAAAATCGAAATGCTTCGAATTTTTCGAATGATATTGTGTTCAAATACATAAATTTTTCATACATAACATGCTTTCAGGATACCCTCACAAAATAAGTCCATGGGTTTCAAATCCGGTGAGCTGGGTGGCAATTGACTAGAAATACGATGACAAAATATCGTATTTACCTCTCCTTCACCAACCATCATTGCTAAAATTAATCCACAACTCCACACTGCCTGAAGCAATCTACCTGCCCATTATTTACACAACAAAACGAAAAAAATCGGTAAATTGAACGGTACGCTAAATTCCAACGAGCACTTGATTCTCATAACAAGTATAATTCGTGGAGATTTCGTTCTTGGGCTGCATAACAAATGTACATAATTAAATGTAGTTGCAAGTATCAGTATCGGGCGGATATCTATGAGAATCCGTTACGAGAACGCACTCTGTATAATAGTTTACGGTTGTTTAAATAACAGCAATAGGAACTCGACTATATGGATAACAATACTTGTTACTACATAGTTGATCTCCGGCGCTGACCCTATATATCTTCGGTTATATCTGATGCCATAATACCTGAGAAACTCGGATAGGAAATCGATTCGCGAATTCTGGAACGCTCTTTCTATATTATTCTGCACGACTTTTTTATGTTGAAATAACCATAATTGATATTTACCTCGTTATACAGCGTGAAAAAAAAGTACAGTAACTTGTCAATAACTCTTGTACCTGGAATTATTGAAGAAAATCCTGGCACTCGTAATTTTCGGAAGTATAAAGATTCTTCTTTTCAATATTCGATGGCCACAAAATTTTGAATGAACATTCAGTATATCGATCTCAATTCACAAAATAAATTTCACTCGAATCGAATCCATACTTTCCATAGCAGTACTTGAAAACCAGAATGAGTCAACATAGTAGGGACTGTCGTAATTTATCGCAGGCTACTGCACTTTCTACACACGCGGTTGACAATGATCATTCGTTCGATTTCGATAATGTTAAGGTGTTGTGTACAGAGCAAAATTTGTCTAAAAGATTAATAATGAAATGATTTTTATTAGACGCACACCTAACACAGTAAATTTTAGAACAGATGTAGATACGTTGAGCGCTGTACCTATATTGTAATTTGATCAAAGAAGTCGGACTAAGACAGTGAACATATGTGTACCTGTCTTTCATTGTTGTTTGCCGCTTTGATTTCAAATGTTGTTATTTTATGTCACTATGTAATTTGCGTTAGAACCCTATTTTCCCTGTAGATTATGTATTCCTATATTTTATCATGTTTATAGTTTTTATTCTGATGTGGTGAGTTCTCTTTTCTTGTAATATTTTATATTTACAATAATTTTATATTTAATTGTAATATTTTTATATGGTGTGAGTCTTTGAATATGTCCTTATTGTTCATTTTAATTTGGACTTCTTATAGATATTTATTTTTATCTTTATGACGTATATGTATTCAACATTGTTATATTTTATATTTTTTATTATTTTTTGACGTTTGTATTCCTTTTGATTCTCTCTGAGTGCTCGACTGATTGTATTTTATATATTTTTGTAGCCTGAAGAAGGAAATAAAATTTCCGAAACGTCGCTGAAAGAATAATAAGTTTTTGTTCTGGTTCCTTGTGCCGATAAAACTACTGAATTATACTTTCCATACTAATATTATAAATGCGAAAGTAACTCTGTCTGTCTGTCTGTTACACTTTCACGCCTAAACGGCTGAACGGATTTTGATGAAATTTGGTATGGTGATAGATGATAACCTAGAAATGGTCATAGGCTATAAATAATCACGCCATTGTTCTTAGGGGGTAGGCAGTAGGCAGATAACTAAGTTGAGTTAGTGATTTTCAGTCGTTTTTGTTGGGACTTTTGCTCTTTCACGTCTAAACGGCTGAACAGATTTTGATGAAATTTAGAAAGGTAATAGATGGTTACCTAAAAACGGATATAAGATCAAAATGATCACGTCATCGTACTTAGGGGGTAGGAAGTAGGCAGAAAACTGAATTGAGTTAGTGATTTTTTTATGGTTTTTACTGGGAGTTTTGCTCTATCATACCTAAACAGCTGAACGGATTTTGATGAAATTTAGTTAGGTGATAGATAGTAACCTAGAAAAGGATATGGGCTATTAATATTCATGCTATCGTACTTAAGGCGTAGGCAGGGCAGAAAACTAATTAAGTTAGTGATTTTTAATCGTTTGTTTTGAGAGTTTACCTCATTCACGCCTTAACGTCTGAACGGATTTTTATAAGACTTGGTTAATATAAAGATAGGATCCTAGGCACGGACACAGGCTACTTTTTACGGCGGGAAAATACCTCATTTCCGCGGAAATCTAGTGATCGTGTCAAGAAGCGCATGACGCCATAGCTACTGAAATGATATTAGATATTAGTTTGGATAACATCCATTAAATACTGTTATTTAACTAACTATTAAGTACTGTTATTTTTGAGGTTTCTAATGTGATGTGCGTGCGAAGCCGGGGCGGGTCGCTAGTATCTTATATTATGGAAATATGAAGTTTCTTATTTTCAACAATCCAATTGAATTCTCTATGGTTCTATTCACACTATGGCCACAAAATTTCGCATAAGGCTTGTTATGAGCATCTTGCATATGGCAGCAACATTTCATTTCGATGGGTTTCGTTTTTTCGTTTTTTTTATTGAGGAACAAAAATTTTGAATGGCCATTTTTTTATGGAACACTCTATACGATTTGGCTGGTAGAACTCAACCGATCCATTTGGGACCCGAACTCATCCTGTAATTTTCAAGTCTTAAGGACAATCCCTTCGAAAGTTATTGTGCTAACGGCCGGACGGCCCCCACGGACAAAATTGAATTTGACCACGAATTCGTCATCAGGGAATCTAACCCTTTCGTTGTATACCATTTTCGGCTCGAAATTCGAAAAAAATAACGATAAAGCACTCGTTTAAGTAGAAAAAATATAGGATAAATTGCTCTTGAAATTTATCTAAATGGACAGGTGAGAGGATTTTCCTTGATAATAATTTTTACAAGAGTTATTGATGTGTTACGTTACTTTTCGGCACGCTGTATAGAAGGTCTAATAAAAGTGTCGGAAAATTTTCAGCAGGTTTCTGTTGAGATCCTAGTAATCGATGACCCTTGACGCAAATGCGTGGTGGAAAATAGAAACTGATATTTCATATTTCCTTAACAATTCTTCATAGTACAGGGTATCCCATTTTGGGCACTTTTACGGGATATCTCCGTTATTTTTAACGTTAGCGGGATGCGGTTTTCGCGACAGTGTGCTTCTTTTTTGTGAAACTAAAGATGGCGCAATCAGTTTTTGCATAGCTCTTTTAGTTTTTGCTCTACAGGGCGGAAATGAAAAGTATCACTTTTTAATCACCTCCCGTATCTCAGTTGTGCTTAAACTTGGAGAAATGGTTGAAACGCATTCCTATAGATTTTTTTCCGTAGAATCCAGTGGCGTAGTCAGTTTTTCAATTAAACTTTCCGTTTTGAGTTATTGAGCAACATACGTTTTTTAATTGGACACCCTGTATATTATTTTTTATTCTTATCAAGCACAATCTCAGCTTTTCAAAAACATATTATTTATGCATTTATCTTCAAAATCAAGCTCAGAATTCAAGATTTGTAATTAAATTGTCAATAACCAAGTAGTATCTAGGCTATGACTGTTTATTAAAAACAAAAAATAAATGTCAAGATTTTGTCAGAAATCGAAAATAATGTTAACATAATATCTAGATTACAAACAAGCATGTCATATTTCTCGTAATTTTCGTAAGCAGCCGTAATGAGAAAACTTAAAACTGAATCATTAATATGATATAATAAATAATAAAAACTGAGAGAACTGTAAACTTTTAAACAAACGACAAAGCTTTGACATTTTTTTTGTTTTTAATAAACAGTCATAGAGCCTACTCTACTTAGTTATTCACAATTGAATTACAAAATCTTGAATTCTGAGCTTGGTTTTGAAAATAAATGCATAAAATAATATGTTTTGGAAAAGCTGAGATTGTGCTCAATAAGAATAAAAAATAATATACAGGGTGTCCAATTTAAAAATTATATGTTTGCCTAATAACTCAAAAACCGAAAGTTAAATTGAAAAAACTGACTACGCCACTGGATTCTACGGAAAAAAATCTATAGGAATGCGTTTCAACCATTTCTCCAAGTTCAAGCACAACTGAGATACGGGAGGTGATTAAAAAGTGATACTTTTCATTTCCGCCCTGTATAGCAAAAACTAAGAGAGCTATGCAAAAACTGATTGCGCCATCTTAGTTTCACAAAAAAGTAGCACACTGTCGCGAAAACCGCATCCCGCTAACGTTTAAAAATAACGGAGATATCCCGTAAAAGTGCCCAAAATGGGATACCCTGTACAATAACTATTAACAAGTTGCGTTTCTTCTCTGGGACGCTGTATTTCCCAGTGTGTACACCTGCTATATACCATGTGATAAATAATAAAGAATGTTCACGCTTTCTGATAATGCAGAATATTATCATTTGGAACGTGAGACTCATCTAATAGACCCACAAAAAAACGATGAAATAAAAAAAGTGGTAAAGAACAGCCCACACACACACCTTAAAATTTCCTGCGGCATTTCCCGGAAAATATGCGCATGTTTAATTGTGCAGAATCTGGCTTCTCATAAAAAGGCGGCTAGCAAGATGTGGTAGCTGTTAAATTGCTTTAAAACGGGATGCTTGCACGCTTTCGACGCGATAACGCATGAAAAAGTCTACTAACTTGGCCGTTCAGCCTGCAGTTTAATCTCGTTTTGATTGCATTAAGAAAATTTCGTTTTTTCACTGTCTATGAAATATTCATGGTAAGTAATACCGCCACTATTTGATGGCGTGAGTTTCGTAGGTGTTTTCTCTTGAAAATTGTTCGTTTCGAGATGATCTTCCATGTTTCTAAATATCTTTTGAAACGATCCACGGTTTATGCTTATATTGATCTGAAGAACAACTAGATTTTTATTATAACGGGTGTTTTTTTAGGAGGTTTGTTTTTCCGATAGATGTCGTTTTATTTTATGACAGTTGTTTTGAAAGCTCAAAGTGGCATTTCTACTCAGTATTGTTTGGTAAATCATTATGAATAGGTTAACTCCAGAACAACGTTTTCAAATCGTGGAAATTTTTTTCAAAATCAGTGTTCAATAAAAAATTTTATAGAGCACTTCGTGAATTTTATGGTGCACATAATCGTCCGTCAGAGACCAACATAAAGAACGTAATTATACCAAATTTCGGTCTACATTCACTCTTTTGGATGCCAAGTCACCGACAGTTACTGTTTGGTGCGGTCTATGGGCTGGTGGGATCATCGGTCCATATTTCTTTAAAAATGAGGAAGGACGACGCGTTACCGTGAATGGAAATCGATACAGAACCATGATCAATGAGTTTTTGTTGCCAAATCGTGAAGATATGGATATGGATGAAATGTGGTTTCAACAAGATGGTGCCACTTGCCATACAGCACGTGAAACAATCGACCTATTGAAAGAAACTTTCAACGAAAACATTATTTCGAGAAATGGTCCGGTTAATTGGCCTCCGCGTTCGTGCGATTTGACGTCACTCGATTACTTTTTGTGGGGATACGTGAAGTCATTGGTTTATGTGGATAAACCTCAATCGATTGACGCTTCGGAAACCAATATTCAACGTGTCATTGCTGACATACGCCCTCAAATGCTTGAAAAAGTGGTCGAAAATTGGACCTCCAGAATGACATTTGTGAAAAATAGTCGTGGTGGCCATATGCCACAAATTGTATTTAAATGTTAAATGTCAATAAATTATCTACCAAATAAAAAAATTTGGTCATTTCATAATTTATATGTGTTTTATTCAAAATGAAATCGGCAACCTCTTAAAAAAACACCCGTTTAATATGTTAAGAGAGCTGTTTCTTCCTATTTCAATTTTTGAGCTTTCGTTCCACTTAAACGAATGCTATATCGTTTTGCCCAAATGTCTGTAATTTTTGAATTTCGAGCCTAAAATGCTCTCAAACGATAGGGTTAGACTCCCTGATGACGAATTCATGATCAAATTCAATTCTGTCCGTGGGGCCGGTCGTTAGCACGATTACTTTCGAAGGGATTACTTTCGAAGGGATTGTCTTAGAGAAATTTTCAGAGTGAGTTTGGTTCCGAAATGTCTCGGTTGGGTTCATAAACTAGCCAAATCGTACAGGGTGTTTCATTATATATATACCCATTCAAAATGTATGTTCCTCAATATCTCATACAAAACGAAACTCATCGAAATGGAATGTTGCGGCCATATGCAAAATGCTCATAAACTTCATGCAAAATTTTGTGGCCATAGTGTAAACAGAACCACAGAAAATTCAATCGGAATAATGAAAATAAAAAACTTTATTTCCATGAAGAAATATCCGATTCGAATGAAATTTATTCAATGAATAAAGATTAATATACCTACTGTTCATGCAAAATTTTGTGGCCATAGTGTTAACAGAACCATAAACAATTCAATTTTTTGTGAATGTAGACTGTTATACTGAATTATCAGGGAGAATTTTGTGGCCATAACGTCAACAGAATCATAGAAAATTTAATTGGAACATAGAAAAGAAGAATCTTTTTATTTCCATAACAGGAAAACCGATTCCAACGGAAGTTATTTTGTGAATCAAGACTGATGAACTTAATGCAAAATTTCAAGAGGATCGCATCATCAGAACCATAGAATTTAATTTTTGATTATTTATCTTTTACATATTTTTTATCTTTTGAATGATTTCCATAATATAATTCCGCTTGTGCTGAGATTCTGCATTTATGTATTTGGTATCATTCTTAAATCGCATTAAAATTTAAGGAAATAGTCTTATTGCTACAAGGAAACGAGCGCTCAAAAGCTCTTGCTCAGGGCTTTTCTTTTTTCTTTAACCTCAATTTATTACAGAAGTAATGATGAGGCAGATTATAGTGACCACAATGTATAAATCCAAACCAGAATAATTGACGTTCATGAACAAACGGAAGCCGGCATTCTTTCTCAAAGTCGAAGAAATGAAACAACAGATATTCACATTATTTCGAATGTACCGCAAAATGTGTACAACTGGGCCAAGCAACGAGTTCACCAGGTACAAAAATCGCAATCGCTTCATTCGTTCAAGTTTAAGGCACCGTTCGAGGGACTCTTTTAAATATCTGAATCTCACTTCCCATCTGTCGTTTATTACGTCGGTATAAATAGACATATCTCGATTTTACGATTATGAACATGTCGGCGTTAAAAGTTACGTACGTGTACGAATTCCGGAGTACTCCGGGCGAGGTTACGTAACAGATTTCAGCATGGCCTTCGATACTTCCAGATATGTACCGGATTAACCGTACTTTGAACGGTTGTCCGGTTGACAGGTGTTGGAGATTGAAATGACATCACTGGTCGTTTTTGTCAATGAAGCTTGGGTTGATACCGCATCGATGTTGATATCTCAATTATTGGTACTGAACTCAAGGGGTACCCCAAGGGGTTATGCTAGGCCCCGAAATTTTCAATTCAATTATTTGTTTCAGATATTACGGACACTTTTTTCATTACAGTCGATGAAAATTATTATAATTCTGAACATTCGATTTTTCGAACAACACTCATTCAATTGTTTATCATTTTCGTATAAAAATTTGAGAAAAGCCTTGAGCAGGTGCTCTTGAGCGTTCGTTCATTAGTGGAGCAATGAGACTACTACCTCCAATTTTGTATAGGACTTGAGATTGATACTGAAATATGTAAAAAATCGATACCTGAAAATATCAAAATTCTATGGTTCTGAGTTGACAATCCACTTGTGAATTTGCATGATCATTCACTTCGCCAATTTACATTCTCAATTTTATTTAATCGACACTTTTTTCATGGAAACATTAAATTTTTTTCGATATTACGATAGAATTTTCTGTGGTTGACATATATTATAAATTTTTGAGTACCGCTTCGAATTGGTATTGAACATTTTGCTGGGAATTTCGAGCTATATCGAATTGACAAATACTGAATTATTCGAAAAAATTGGAACCTATGGTTCTGATTTTGCGATTCTCTTGAAATTTTATATGAACATTCCGTGTGAAAATCTTTACTGACAAAATAAATTTTACTCAAATCGAATATTTTGTTGTGGGTATTAAGAGTTATTTAATCAACAAGGTTATTAAAGACAGCGACTAATGGTCAAGATATTTTAATGAGTGAGCGGAACGAACGCGTTAATAGTTCGAGACAATTAGTCGCTTGATTAATAACCGTGTTGATTACAAGATTTTCCGACGATCTCAACATGAATTGTGTATAAATTCTCATTTTGCACAAGCCATACCTACATTTGACACAATGGAATTTCTATGTTTTTTATTTTCAAATAGAGTTTTGACATTTCTCGTAGTGCTTCTGAATACTTTGTGTACGGTTGCCATGAGGATTGCACATTAAAATGGCTAAAAAATTGAGCATTAAAATAGGTCATTAATGCTCAATTTCGTACACATAAAAATCACCTTTTATTTGGAGGTCGGCGGAAAAGGTCTTTTCTAGTCAATATTTAGATTGAATTTTCTACAGTTCGGTTGATACTTGGATCACAAAATTTCATTTCGATCAGTTCTGTTATGTCTGAGATATTGAGGAGCAAACATTTTAAATGGCCATATTTTATGGAACAACCTGTACGATTTGGCTGGTTGAAGAACTTAACCGCGGTATGTCGGAACCGTACCTACCCTGAAAATTTCAAGTCTCTAGGAAAGTTATCGTGCTAATGGCCGGACGGTTCACGGACAGAATTGAATTTGACCACGGATTCGTCATCAGTGAGTCAAACCTTACCGACGACGCTCAAAAACGATCAATTTCCTCACAAAAGACAGACGCAGTAGCAATTTCAGTAATTTTAAATCAAAATTAAGACAATTAATGATTCAATACTTTTTTCCTGGTCAATAAGTCGTTCTCTTCTCAGAGTTTCATATTAAACTGATAGTGATAACTTAACTTTAATCAATTTCGAGCGGATAACCAATTATAACAGCGGTTGATATGGGTTCAGCCATTTGTTATTCCCTTTTTGCCCTAGAACGGATAACCGGCCCTCGGCCCTCGTCGCGTTCATATTTTTATATGTTTTATACAATAAATACAAAATTCGATTTACAAATGTAAATTATTATGCTTCAAGTTCAACTCCATGCATCCCAAAATATTAATTTTTGAAACGTGAATTCAATGTGACAATGAACATATGTTTTTCAGAATGTTCTGAATGAAAAAAAAGTTTTTTTTTCTGACTTTGATTTGAATTCACTTGTGTGGATATCGCTGTGGTATTTGGCTACATCTCACAGGTCACAGTAGTTTGCTATCAATAATTTTTTTTAGGAACTCAAACACAAATTCCTATTTTTTTCCAACATTAGAGAGCTATTAATTGTAACACAAGGCTTTTTCATAATCCAAGTAAAGAAAGGATGTTTTGTTATGCTCAAACAATATCGGCAATCTTCAAGAACTTCGGACAATTCTATTTTGAGTAATATTAACAAGTGAGAAGCTTTTGGATGCGTTAATTTCCCAACCTAACTTAGAAATTTGAATAGAATAGAATTATTCCTAAATGAATCAAACTAAACCGAATACATATCTTCTTCAAGTATGCTTCGTCAGTCAACAACTTTTGAACTTTGCCGCGTACAACCCTACTTTTCTAATACCCAGAAGTTCAACCCAGCTCTTGAGTCTGGTCATTTGCGGTTCAAATCAATGACGTCGAAGTGCTCATTCATGACGTTATTACTTCGAACCAAAAATAACCAAAACCGCTTGAATGCAATTGGTTAACCAAAAAATAACCAATTATCCACTTGTAAATTGATTTGTTTCCTCTTCAGGTGAATATTCTCATTATTTTCCCAACTATTTCCACTTCAAGAACTCAAAACTTCGTCCCATTAAGCCATTCAACATCGGCTACCTACTCATCCGATACAGAAAGAATGTAATAACACCTAATTTTCATTGAAAATATGCGCGATTTTTCCTGGCTTCCGTTCACAACACAGTAGTCGAGTAGGATGTCGAGGTATTGTTCCATAACACCGACCGCAACGGTACCTTTCTTTTATTAGTTGCTCATTATTGCATTCGGTTATTTTATTATCATTCCGCTAATCTGGAAGCTCTCAGCTTTTTGAATCGCTCAATTCTATCCTGTCGCTCCCACGCGTATGCGCCGATTCAATGGATAACTTGATATTTCCTAGTTTTTGTTCGCTTGATGAATCGGTTGTTTTTTATGGGCTGATTTTTATTTGATGCTCGAAGATCGGTTGATAATGTCTTTATAGGCTTGGTTTGAATAGTTTTTCCTATAGAATACTGTAATTAGAAGTTCGTTAACAAATTGTGGCATCCGCAGTTCTTAACGAAATATGTGTTCATTTAACACTGTGATAGTCGAGCTGCTAATGAAGCACTGAACTCCTTTGTCATCGACTCAAAGCTAATATGAAAGTGCCGTAGAAAACTCAATAAAGTAGTTAAGAACAACCAACGAAGTATATTTAGTCGGCGTTCCTGGTTACTAAGGATTCAAAAGAAATGAAGAAGTTAAAACATAACAGCGACCACACCGGTACCTTCTTTATTAGTTGCTCATTATTGCATTCGGTTATTTTATATAGGTATGTCATTTTGACTTAAGTTTGTCACACTTTTTTATCATTATTCCGAAATTGAATTCGATATTCAGGATGAAATACCACTATTTAAATCTATTTGAGATGTTTGCCCTTAAATAGAGTCCTGGAGCGGTCTCATAAGAACAGGAGATTCGAAAAATCATCACTTGGAATGCCAGACCTGGTTAAAAAAACACCCTCCAGGCCCAAGAGTATGAATTAAGTATTTTGTATCTGAATACTGAAGGTATTCATTCGAATAGTTTCAAGTTTCAATTTTGTAAAAACGGCGAGACAGGGTTTTTTCTACTGAGGTTTTTCCTTATGCTCTGGTATCATACGCCAGAATAGTATGGTACCCCGTTTTGCAGCAACCTCAGCTATGGACTTTTTTGTTTTATGTTTTGTATTTTGTTAGCTATCAATTCAAAAGAATATAATATATTGATATGGTATCGTGTAATTCTTATTTAATTTATTTGAAATTTCTATTGGTTATGAAATTACACGACCCAAACAATTTCTTGAGCTAATTTGTATTGATTTATACAACTTTTTTCAGGGTGGATTCTAGAGAAAACATTTTCGTGGCATTACTCTATTTTATTATTTTTCTAACTGACAATACACTTCCATGGTAACACATATCTTATTTTTTTTATCCTGCCTACTTACAAACTCTTAAAATTATAAAATTGAACCATATCAATATATTTTATTATCATTACGCTAATCTGAGCTTTCAGCTTTTTGAATCGCTTTGAGAAATAATGGAATATGCACTTTTTAACAAAAAATCGCATATTCGAATGTGCTGTGCAAATGCAAATTTCTCCAGTGGTGTGAAAGTTGAAGAGTAAAACCTTTGTTCAGACTCATAAATCTATAATTACTATGGATGCAGAATCACGTGACCTAACAGAAGATCGACCACTTGGATACATAAGAGAGAGAAAGACATATGCGATCTTATCGAAAAGAAAAGAGATGAAGCAAGTTTGTGGGCAACTTGTCAAAATCATATGGAAGATGTAAACAAATATTTATGTGACCACAGATATTGCTATGCCCACAAGGAGTTGATGCTTTGAATATAATTCAACTGACATTGCCCATAGAACAAGTATGACATTGCCCACAATAGCTCTATCACATTCGACCAAGTGACCTCTCTTTCTCATGCGGTGTCCATTTTTATTAGGTCTATGTTCAGACTGAATATCTCCGCCACTGGCACGTCTAATGAAACCGAGTAAAGTGCAAAAAAGTGGCTTTTAGAAGTGAACATGTTTGTAAGAAAACTTTATTCTGCTATTTAAACGGTTCTTGAGATATCTGGAAAAAACTGAAAAACAAATTTTTCACTATATTTGAAACAAAGACCCGGAGGAAAAACTGAAAAAAAACTACATTTGACGTTTATACACTTAGTTTGGGACTCCTACAGGGTGTCCACCCTGAATAACTCAGCAAGGAATCAGAATTTGTGAAACGACAAATCGTTTTCGGATGACAGGGATACGTGATCTGGGACAAAAAGCTTGTTTCTGGAGATGGTAGCAACCCCATCAGGAATTAGAAGAGAGGAACTGGGGAGTTTTGTAGGAGAAATGATGCTGGATTCGAATTTTACGAACCAGCAGTTTGTGTTCTTTAAAGTAAATGTTTCATGTGTTTTATGGGTACCATAATACCAAAAACAAACCTGTAACTTTGTGAATATTCATTCTACAGAACACAAACTGCAGGTTCATACAAATTTGAATACATGCATGCATTTGTTCTACAAAACTACCCATTTTTCGTATTTAAATTCCTGATAGGGTTGCAACCCCCACTAGAGGGTTGCTAGTAAACTTTGTGTCCCAGATCATGTCCCCCTGTCATCAAAAATGGACCTGTCCGAGTGTCCGAGTGCTTTCACCATTTTTGATTCGTTGTTGAGTTATTCAGGCTGGACACTTCTTAATTGAACACCCTGTAAGTACAACAACATTTTCAACAGTTTTATCCCTCGTGCGCTTGTTTCTAGGAACATATCCTGCCATAATTATGCCCTTATGTCTGTATTATAATATGTCTGATTTTCAGGGTAGAGCTGCGATTGGAATATCTCTTCAGTTTCTCTGATTTTTTCTATCTTTTTTTATTCGATTTCGAAAAATTCAGAAAAATATATGGAAGAGAAAGAATTTCAATAAAATATAAACCATTCAATGAATGTTTCAGCTTATTTCCTGAAATTTCCAATAATCTCGTACTACTACTTCACTTTGGGACAAATATTTTTTGCTTTGGTTTTCCTGTATTAACATTTTCTTCGTTTATTATAAGAAGTATTTTGCTTCATTGTTTAATGACTCTAAAGACTATGTATATTCTATAATTGTTAAAAATTGATCAATATTCCTATTTCGATATGAGATGGAATATTCTTACCAATTTCTCGTTCCAATCATCGAATACCTTGTTTCTGAAGTCTATAAATATGCTACCTCAAAAGATAACCATCAAAACACTGGTAAGGTAACTTACGCAAAAATATTAGCATACTATCCTCTACAAAAAACACAGTTACAACTACTTCAAACAGGTTCATCGGTATTCAATTCAGTCGTTATATAACTGTGTAAGATACCTGTGTTTTACATAAAAAAAAGTTTTCACAGGCTGAAAAAATGTGTCTAGAATGAGGAATTACCCGTTCAGCTCACCGCAACTTTCGGAACATGCAAATATTTTTTCCTTCGAGCGTGTTAAACTGTCTGGAACTTTACCATTATTGTTCTTGGTTTTAATATAACCAGTTTGACGTGAAAATGACGTACATAAACTGGTGTTTTATGTGAGAATATACACTGAATATTTTTGAATACATGGCAATAATTTTGGCAGTTATTTCGTTGTTCTGTGGAAAAGTTACATAATTTTACATGTTTTAACACTTTATTGTTGTAGAGGTACTTTCGTGGTATGAACTGTTTGCTGAACTTTGATCTTGTGGGTCTTGAGCACAAATTTTGAATCTAGGTCACCAGCTATCTTGATTATTTAAAAAAAAATCATTCCGACAACTTCTTAAACAGACTGACACAGAGTTTATGGAGTTTGGGGGGAATGAAGTTATTGAAATTTTTTTTCTTGGGCAAGAACCACTGCCCCATCGACCTTAAATAATTTCAGAACTGTGGTGTTGCCGATTATTCCAGAAACAACTCAGAATTTTAATATGGGACATTCTGTATATTTTTGAGCGCTCGTTCTTCTTGAACGAGTGCTATATTGTTTTTACCCAAATGTCTGTAATTTCCTAATTTGGAGGCAGAAATGGTTTCAAATGATAGGGTTCGACTCTCTGATGACGAATGCGTGGTCAAATTCAATTCTGTCCGGGGGCCGACCGGCCGTAAGCACAATTAGTTTCGAAAGAATTGTCCTAGAGACTTGAAAATTTCAGGGTCAGGTCGGTTTCAAACTGACTCTCTTAAGTTCGTTAACCAGCCGAATCGTGCAAGTGTTCTATAAAATATGGCCATTGCAATGCTCAGAGAATACGGAGCCAATCGAAGTGAAATGTTACGGCCAAATGCAAGATGCTGATACCACGCCTCATGCAAAATTGTGTGGCTATAGCCAGAACAGAACCATAGAAAATTCAATTGGAACATTGAAAAAAAGAAACATTATATTTGTATAAAAAGATTCGAGAAATTTTTTTTTCTGAATAGAGATCCATATTCGAATGGTCATACAAAACTTTGTGGCTATAGTTTCAACAGAACCATCGAAAATTCAATTGGCATATTGAAGAAAAACTTTATATTTCCATAACAGGATATCCGATTTGAGTGAAAGTTTTTCTGTGAAAAAAGATTGATATACTGAATCTTCATGCAAAATTTGTGGTCATAGTGTTCACAAAAACATAAAAAATTCAATTGTAATATTGAAAGAAGAATCTTTATATTTCCATAACAGAATATCCGATTCCAGTTAAATTTATTTTGAGATTGAAAACTACTATACTGAATGTTCATGCAAAATTTAAGGAGATCGCATCATCAGAACCATAGAATTCAGTTTTTGTAATTATTTTTACATATTTCATTTTTTGAATAATTTTCACAATATAATTCCGATTGTGCTGAAATTCTGCATTTATTCGGTATCGATCTCAAATCCGATATAAATTTTGAAGTAAAAGTTGTATTGCTCCACCCAAGAACGAGCGCTCAAAATCTGCTGCTCAGGGCTTTTCTTAATTTGTTTTTTATAGAACCACATTTGTTAATATTTTATAGAAGAACTCAAATATTCTCAGATTGATGGGAATATGCTTCAACATTTGGAAGGAAATTTAATATTTTTTCAGAGTATCTTATCAATTTGAACAAGAGTAAATTATTATGGTTTCCAAAAATCTCTGTAATGCTTAGCGTTTTCAACTACCCTGTATAATTGAAAAACACATTTTATTATACATAAATGATACACAAGATCTTGGTAATCCATACCGCAAATTTCCGCTTTATAGGAGGCCGCATTATAATAACCGAGTTGATTACAAAATTTTTTCGATGACCTTAATATGAACGATTTATAAATTCTCATTCTGCACAAGACATGCATTTGACATAATAAAATTTCTATGTTCCAGTAGAGTTTTGACATTTCTCGTAGTATTTCTGATATTTCGTGTACGGTTGCCATGAGAATAGCACATTAAAATAGCATAATTGAACATTAAAATGGTTCATTAATGTTCAATTTCATATACATTAAAATCACCTTCTATTTTATATAGTCAAAATAGTGTTTGAAGTATAACAAGAAATATACATAAAGTAAGGAATCGTCTCATATTGAACTTCAAAGTTTAACTACTTCTTGATATAACCGCCAACACCGAAGCTCTGAAAATACTCAAGATCGATAGATAGAAATTTCTGAGGTACCATTGATCGTGAGCCCTGTAAACATCTAATCTGCGTTTATCATAATCATAGTAGTATAATCTAAGAAATAAGAAAAAGAATATAATATTGTTGTTGGTTAACCTATTGTCATTGGGAGTGAAGAAAAAACTCACCAAAACAATCAAGTTGCTCATTAGGTACAACCAAACTCTTCGAAAAACGCTAGGGAAAAATTCGAGTGTCCTTAGGTATAGTTCTTTTTCGGTTATCATTTTTCACTTTCACACAACCGAAAAAACACTAGCGGCACTTTCACTTCCGCTCGAAAATCTATCTAAATTACGAGAATAATTATCAGGAATCAAAATGTAAACAATCGATCTTTCTTATAACGTTTTTCTTTTGGTAAAATTGCCCCAGTGCTATTTGAGTGCAATTTTTCTTGAGCATTTCATTGTTCTTTGTACCAATAAAACACGAAAAAGTTGCACTGGGACAATTCTGGTGCGCATCAGTTTTCCCAAAAGAAAACGCTATTATAAAACGTAAAGAATGATACTGATCTGGAAATTGACACGTGTTCGCGAAGCGGCAGAGATCACAGATGTTTTAAAATGGCGATAAATCAAGAAGTATTGGAAACTTCACCTAATGTAAACAAACAGAATTGTCATTGAGTTTAAATTTATTTGAAATTGAATGAATGCAAAATTTAAAACTACTTAGAAATTTCAATTGAAGAAAGGAACACTTGGCGTGAACAAAATGTATGGTAGATTTACAGGTTTTTCTGAAATGATGCATTTAAAAGGGCAATTTCTCAATTAATTTCATGAAAAAAAGTCACCATAAATTTGGTCCCGAAATGCACGGTTTCTAAGATACCGGCTGTTTTGCTTAAAGAATTTAAGAAAAGCCCTAAACGGGAGCCTTTGAGCGCTCGTTCTTTGGTGAAGCAATAAGATTATTAATTTAAAATTTAATATGGGACTTGAGATTGATACTAAATACAGGGTTGGGATAAAGTTCGGCACCAAATTAATATCTTCAAAACGGAACGGACGATAATTTTGAAATTTGGCAGCTGAGTGTAATGGACCACAATGCATTTGATGAGCATATTTTCATTAATGAGATACTTCCGATTCAACCGGAAATGACCAAATTTTTTTTTATTTAAATGGGACACCCTGTATATTTCTGCAGATTCTGAAAGAGCACTTTGTTTCGGATCTGTCCATACCAGGTTCCATGTAAAAATTATCTGTAAAAAGAAGAATTGAGACAACGGATTCTTGATGAATATGCATTAATACATAGAGAAGTCTTGAGAAAAATACTCAAGAATTTGTTAATAGACTGGCATATTGTCAGGAGGTGAACGGCAAGTACTTCGAACAATTAAAATGATTTTTTTTAAATTATTTTAATAAATTTTTTTTACTAGCAAAGTAATTTCTTCCTTTTATGGATTTTCATAAAAAATACGTCATGAAAAGCAGAAAGAGTTATCTACTACAAAGTATTTCGTTTTATTTCTCACTATTGATACAAATAACAACGATTTATTTATTTGAATGGATTTTTTCTCAAACGAACAAAAAGACATTTAGAGAGAATTTTTACATGGAACCCGATATGGACAGATCCGAAACGAGGTGCACTTTCAGAATCTGCAGAAATATACAGGGTGTCCCATTTAAATAAAAAAATTTTTGGTCATTTCCGGTTAAACCGGAAGTATCTCATTAGTGAAAATATGCTCATCAGATGCATTGTGGTCCATTACACTTAGCTGCCAAATTTCAAAAATATCGCCCGTTTCGTTTAAAGATATTAATTTGGTGCCGAACTTTATCCCAACCCTGTATATAAATGCAGAATCTCAGCACCATAGGAATATATTATGGAAGTTATTCAAAAAATGAAATATGTAAAAATAAATAATTACAAAAAATTAAATTCGATGGTTCTGATGATCCGATCCTCTCAAATTTTGCATGAACATTCAGTATAATTATGTATATCAGCTTTGATTCACCAAATAAATTTTGCTTGAATCGGTCATTCTGTTATGCAAATATAGAGATTCTTCTTTGCAATATTTCAATTGAATTTTTTATGGTTATGTTCACACTATGGCCACAAAATTTTGCATGAATTTTCAGTATAAAAGTCTTCATTCACAAGAAAAATTTCACTCGAATCGGCTGTCCTCTTATGGAAATATTAAGATTCTTCTTTTCAATTTTTCAATTGAATTTTCTATGGTTCTGTTACCACTATGGCCACAAAATTCTGCATGAACATTCAGAGTATCTATCTCCATTCATTTCGATGGATTTCGTTTTGTCTGAGATATTGAGGAACAAAATTTTGAAAGGCCATATTTCATGGAACTCCCAGTACGATTTGGCTGGTTAACGAACTCAACCACGGCATTTAGAAACTCAACTTGAAAATCTCAAGTCTCTAGTACAACCCCTTCAAAGGTATCGTGCTAACGGCCGGACGGCCATACAGACAGAATTGACTTTGATCACAGAGTCGTCATCAGGGAGTCTAACCCTATCGTTAGGGACCATTTTCGGCTCAAAATTCTAAAATTATAGACATTTGGGCAAAACGATATACCACTCGTTTAAGTAGAAAGAGCGCTCAAAAAATAAGTGTGAGTTCAAAATATATCAGTGGCGTTCCACTTATTTTAGTCAGTTTTTAAGTAAAACTTTTACTTCCTGTATCTTGAAACAATGCCTATGCCAATTCCGGACCTACATTGAACAATTTTTTCAGTAATAAAAATCGCAATGTCATTCACAGGCAGATCCGATATCACCGGAAAAGTCTTATATTTTCTAGCCCGGTTCTGTTTTTTCAATTCAAGAAAAAATTGAAAGAAGGCAATCGTAAAGGGTGACGATAATTCGGTCGCATAGTCTAAGAGATATTCAACTTTAAAATTTCCCTCATGTTGTAATGTTCTTTATCACTTCTTGATCACCCTGTGTGACCGAGCCAAGCATAGATTTCGAATGTCCCTCATTAACTTATTCCTGTTGGTTACGAAAATGAAAAAAACATAATGTTCACGTACAGGGTGTTCCAATAAGCATGAAAATAGAAAAGGTCCGAAATTTTTTCAGTCCGGATCTGACTTGTTCAATTTTTGGAAAACAAAAAGATGACATTTGTACAGGGTGACAGAACTCCGAAATTTGAAATTATTCGGTGGAATAGTTATTGAACTTTGAAATTTCAACCATATGATGAATATCACCCTGTATATCCCAAACGAAGGCCCTCAAATGATTAAAACCTCTTGTTGCGAGTCCTGCTTGATGTCCTTGATTGTGGTATCCGTTTGTCGCATTTCTCCCGGGACACCCTGTATGTTTTGAACAAATTGTTTTCGAATTCTTCGTTCAATTTATTACAAAATATCTCTGCTGCCAAATTTTTCGTTTGTGCCTCCGATTTTATCGAGAGAAAAAGAATTAAAACAATCTAGTAAGAAGGATATTCCCCCATAGTCCAGTCAAATAAGACAAAATTTGGCCAAAATCTCGGAATTCGAGATACCCAGCTGTAAATCTGTAAATACACAATAAGCGAGGTCGAAGGTCACAAAAATCGGTTTTTCGCGCTTTTTTTGGAAATATCTCATTTCCTATGAGTTTTTTCCTATTTTTAGTTATTATCAATATTGTAGAATACAAAATTATCTACAAATTTGTTTGAAAACATTTCGATAAGGTGGACGTTTTCGAGATAGAGGGCGGAGAGCGCGCGGTCATAGCATCACTTCAGGTCAACCGGCGCCTTCGGTCGAAAACGCGCAAATACAGTTGATGAACTATCGATTAATCAATTATCATGAGTATTTGTCAATTTTTATTGATATATATTCACAATAATTGATTTAGCTAAGTTCATCAACTGTATATTGTGCGTTTTCGACCGAAGTCGCCGGTTGACCTGAAGTGATGCTGTGACCGCGCGCTCTCCGCCCTCTATCTCGAAAACCGTCCACCTTATCGAAATTTTTTTCAAACAAATTTGTAGATAATTTTGTATTCTACAATATTGATAA
>CM024243.1:16514718-16625864 GCA_013421045.1 Propylea japonica | reverse complement strand
AATCAAGATTTGTATTGTCTTGACGTGTCAAGTGTTGTATCGAAAGAAAAACGATAATTTGAATTTTAATATGCTGAGTACTTTCATACACATTCTATACATTCATGAATCGTGAAAAAGATCCGACCTCACACAACATGAGATAATCCCTTATGCTCAGCCGATAAAAAATGATAAAATTTAAGAAAGTCCTGAGCAGGTACTTTTGAACGCACGTTCATTGTGGAGCAATGAGGCTATTACCTCAAAATTTTGTATAGCACTTGAGATTGATACTAAAATATAAATGCGAAATATAAGCATAATCGGAATAATATTCTGTAAATTATTCGAAAAATGAAACATGTAAAAAAATATAAAATTATTTTTGTTATAGAGCGACTTCCCTGTTCATTCAAAAGCGTCATATTTTAGTAGACGTCGATGACGTTACGTGATATATAAATAAAAAGGATTTTTCCTTGAGGTTACACAGACGTTTGGTTAGTTCACTTCATCCTCTTGAAAATTTTCCAATTTACATCCTGATTTAATTCCAAGCGAAAGGCATTTCGTGGCCATATTAGCATTTTTTTACTCACTGGCATGCACATTCAATATATCACAATAGTAATTTATTATACAAGGAAAAAAGTATTAGATTTTAGCTCCAGGTTACGTTTCCGCTTCGCGTCGGGAGACAAGGAACCGAGAGCTAAAATCTAATATTTTTCCCGTGTATAATACACTATTTTTTCTGTGACAGGAAAAACGACCATTTAAGAGTGAAAGAATAGTTATTTATTATACAAGGGAAAAAGTATTAGATTTAGCTCGAGGTTGTGTTGTCTCCCGACGCGAAGCGGAGGGAGACAAAAAGCCGAGAGCTAAAATCTAATATTTTTCCCGTGTATAATACACTATTTTTTCTGTGAGAGGAAAAACGACCATTTAATCGTGAAAGAAATATAACTGTCACGAAATTACTTTTTTTTTGATTGATTGTAGCCGGGAAAAAAGTACTCACTTTTTTCCCGGCTACATAGAGAATCATTTTTTTGACAGGGAAAAAAGTAATTTCGTAAAAAGTCATACTTTGTGACCTGTCAAGAGATATAAAATGTCACATTTTTTCCCGTCACAGAAAAAATATAACTTTTCACGAAATTAGTTTTTCCCCACGGGAAAAAAGTGAGTACTTTCTTACCGGATACATAGACATTCACTTTTTGACAGGGAAAAAAGTTATTCCGTGAAAAGTCATTTTTTGTGACCTGTCAAGAGATATAAAATGTCAAAATTTTTCCTGACACAGAAAAAAATAAATGTCACTCGAATCGGATCTTGTTATAAAAATATGAAGATTCTTCTTTTCAATATTGCAATTGAATTTTTATAATTCTGTCATTACTATGGTCACAAAATTTGCAAGAGACTCATTATGAGCATCTTGCATATAATAATAACAAATGTCTTTATTCCACAAAAAAAAGAGAAACAAGATTTTAGACTATAGAAAAATTTTTTTTGTGGACACGGCGAGATCAAAAATTTAATTTCAATTGATTTTTGAATGGCCATATTCTAAAGAACACCCAGCACGATTTGGCTAGTAAAAAACTTAACTGCGGCATTTGGGAACCGAACTCACCTTGATAATATAAGTCTCTAGGACAATCTATTCGAAAGTTAAAGTGCTCACAGCCGGACGACCGGCCCCACGAACAGGATTGAGTTTGACCACGGATTCGTCATCAGGAGTCGAACCCCATAGTTTGGGACCATTTTCGGCACGAAATTCGAAAATCAAAGACATTTGGGTTAAAACGATATAGCACTCGTTTAAGTAGAAGGAGTGCTCAAAAATAGCACGTTGTGAATATTATTCTCAAAATTCACTGGGAATAATCTCCATAAATTTTTTACCAAAAAATCTACTAACATAATATTGCTCAAACTTAACCAAATATTTGACAATAATAAAGAAAACGTCATGTTGGCGCTTGTAACCCAAAGGTTTTTAAATAATTCTGAGAATAAATGTATGCCGTGCATGTTGGTATGATGTCATATATTTTATAAAAAAGCAATAGTTGCGAAGGCACTTCATCATCTACTCACTCTTTCGAACTTATTATTCATTTCCAATGTATAAATATTGTATGTTTAGGTGACTCATGCCCGATTGCACCGTTTGTCTAAGCAGAGATTAAGCCCTTAAGTGACGTTTATTCCATTGATGAAACGTCATTTCAGGAATTAAACGTTGCTTAGACGAACGGTGCAATCGGACAATAGACATACAGTATGTTTATATAACATATATGGTATTCATGAACGTTGATCATTTACCTGCAAAATGTTGCATGTATTTCTTCGTTATGCCGAATCAAAATTTCATAAAATGATACAATCACAAATTGAGTTGGTAAAGTAAAATGGTGCGCTAACTATAAATTGAAAAAAATTCGAAAGCTCGCAGTTCTAGAAGCGCAAAGAGGACCTGTTAATTACACAGTCACATAACATTCAAGGAAAATTATTCTTTTAGCCAGCAAAACGCCTTCAGCCGAAAAGAATTGGGTAAGTTTTTTCACATTCGTTCAGTAAACTGGGTTCCTCTCTGCCCACCAATTCTACAAGTATGTCAATATCGATACCATAGGGAATTATATAAAACAGCTCATCCTAGATAAGATAGTTCTGTGATGCATATGTGCACAGAACTTCAACTTTATATATCAATACTTAAGTACGAGTAGTATAACAAACACATATCAGATCTTGTTCATTCGTAGGTGTGTTTCTGAACTGCCCTCGTAAATATCGCAATTGTAAGAATCTAAAGGTCAAGACAAAAGAACGAAAGACAACATTTTTGACACTATCTGTCAGTTAATATACCAATATTACAGCCAAAGGCATTATACTCCAATAAGTTTCAAGGGCCAACCGGTTCAATTAGCCTGTATCTTACGTCTTCAAAGGTTTTCTGTGCGACTGCGTGCAATAGTTTTACCCAATCGTAAACGATTTTGAACAAGTAGGGGTTTTAAACTACTCTGTTTAACTCATTGATTATTAAGATGTCAGGAACAATGGGTCCGGTCGTCCGTACTGTTCGAACTAGTGTTGAAATTTTCAGGGTTGTTGCAAAATCTTTCGAATAGTTATGACATATGAATTAAAATTAGTTCCTCGAATATTTACAAACCTGACATTCTATCAGGTCTAAATTCACTCTTGGGTGCTCAACAAGAATATGAAGACATGCTCAATATTGTGAGGATTTCCGAAATGAAAAAATCAGAAAGTTGAAGAATTTTCTTGTACATTAAATGTATGGCCGGAATATCTCGACTCAGTTTGGACTAATGATTTTTGTATTGAAGATTTAAAATTCTATTTCAAGAATATTTTTGAAACTAGTTCGGGCCGAAATTTTATATTTAACTGCACAAAATCGATACGAGCAGGTTCATCGAGAAGAAAATTGTTAAACATTTTTTCGCCAAATTCCAAACTTCAGAAAACTTCGACATACAGGGTTTTCTTTTCAAGTTGGCCTATTTGACGTTTTTAGAAAACTATTAAATATGTCGTTGTGAAATTTTAGGTGAAGCCTTGAGGAACTCTTCCACCACTTAATTGGATAAACCCATTTAGTAGAGCATTGTAAGATGGAAGACCAATCATACTTTCTGTGTTTCTCTGTATGTCATTAATAATTAATCGACAAACCAGAACGTTTCTGCTCTTCCGACGATAACAGAAAGAAAAATAGTCTTTTTGCCTTTTCATACGTCAAGCTCGAGTTAGAAGGAAAAAGAGAGTACATATTGAATTGACCTCGACTGCTGACCCAAATAAAGTTCTTGAATATACATTTAACTATATTTTAACTTGCGAATTCCCTTTGAATGCGGCTCTGCCGCACTCGACCGATGTGGAGCTTCTTGACTCCAGAGCACTCTGGAATGAACACGACTCCGAATGAACTGAAACGACCCTAGAATAGTTCCGATATTTCTAGAAAATTCTAGATATAAAGACGCGCGCGTTGGACTTACAGACAGTTACAGTTAGAAATTAGTGTGTTAATAAGTGAGTTTTATTGGGTTAGTATTTCTGCAGAACAGCATAGAAGAAATGTTGTTTTAACCCCGAAAAACGTTACATTGGTGTCAGGTGTGGGGTGAATTGCGCTGAGTTTATTTAATTGTGAACTTCATTGCGGAACTTGTCGGATGCCGATAATAAGATCAAAGCTAAAAACATGAATCAGGCGAGTATGGAATATTTCAAGCAAGCCCTTGACCAAATGAGCTTGAAGATGGAAGAAAATTCTCAAATGATCAATGGGAAAATGGATGAAAATACTCGCAAAGTGGAGGAGAATTCTCGAAAATTGAGACAAATCACCTAGACACCAGTAAGGAAATGGAGGAAAACACAGATAAATTGGAAAATGAGTAAAGAAACAATCCTCTGAGCTTGAAAACCAAGTCGGAATTGGATACTATGAAAGAAGAAATGCATGAAAAATTCGAAAAATACGTTAAAACAATGAATGATGAGAAGTTCAGCAAACCATTTTTCTCTTAAGGTTGAGAAGTGAAGCGAAACTGTAAGAATAAATATAAAACCACTAACCTTTGACAGCAAAATCTTCGTACACATATTCAAATCAATTCGAAGCACCTGCGAATGCCAATCTATAGGATGATAGAGAGAAAGCGACTGCCTTGATTGTGGCATTGAGGAAAAAAGCAATGAATAGGTATACTCCAGACTGTTCCTGCTTGTCAACAAAGAAGTTACGAGGCTTTGGTAACTAAACTGCAGATGAGATATGGTGATGCCCACCCCCAACAAGTGTATCAGACACAGATTGAGAGTCGCCATCAGAAGAGCGCAGAGACTTTCCAGGAATTCGAAGCAGACAGCAGACTTCGGTGAAATAAATTTAATTTTCCGGACTGCAACGACTGCTCCGCTCGACTAGTTTCGGTTGGTCATTTTGAAATGTCAAAGGAGACGACGACTGGAACGAGAGGAGGAAAAGTAGTATTGAAATAAAATGTATCGTATCAGAAAAGAAAATGTAACTCAGGATTTAGCAGCCGTATCGCAGATTCAACAGCCAGAACTGAAGTCGACTGACGACTGACAAAATAGCCACAATAGAACACAAGATGAATAAAAAGAAACGAGCCCAAAGGGGCAACAGAGTTAGCAGAGTTTCGAAGTAGTTGAAAAAATGTCAGAACAGTTGGAAAATTTTCGAAGTAGTTGGAAGAACTTCGAATAAGTAAGCATCTCTGAGTAGATTTCTGTTGTAATCATCATACGAGTTGAAAGCCCCTTCATGTTTAATCTTATTGAAAGGGCCTTCATTTTTTTTTCAAATACGTAAGGTATTGGTTACAGTACAAGCCTGCTGTGGTTCGAACCTTGGCAGCATGTTATATTCTCTTTATATTTCTATTTTTTATCTCTTTGTTCTACTATATGATGTATCGTCCAAAAATTTTGTGCTTTTTTTATATTGAGAAAACTATAAAGCATTAATTATCCTTCGAAATCGTGTAAAAATTAGATTTTCATGAAATCCTGTAAGTATGCGATTATTTGGTAATGCAGAATCAAAATGTATCATCACGTAATATTTAATTTTGGTTGCTCTCGGAAAAAAACATTGAATCACAAACCAGAATGACCCCACCTCCACCATCGTTTTCTAATCCATCACTGCTCAATTGGCAAATTTTCGAAAGTTTCTGAAAAAATAATAATGGAGCTTCAGGATTTTCAGTCTGCCGATTCGTTTTGAATTTGAAGCGCCTAAGACTTTGCATTTCGACAAATTTGCAAAGTGGAAATTAATTATGTTGCATAACATTTCTCCCAACGTTTGGTTTCTGCGAAGTGCTTTTCACTTTGCACTTGACATTTCACATTGCAATTTTCGATTATGAATGCGTATCGTGCAATGTAATTAATTCAAAAGGTGAAAAGAGCGAAGTAAAAAGTTGCAAAGTAGTGAAATACGCCCCATATCGCTTTGAAAGTTAATTAGATTCTCCGTGCATCAATTATGGTCAGTTAAGAAGAACTGCTGCTGTTGAAACCTGTGAACCTCGTTCGAGTAATCGAATTGCCGGACAAGTCGATATAAGCGATAGAACTGTTCAGAATATTTTGAAAAGAAATTTTCGAACTAAAAAAAAGGACTTGGAGTGGATTCTCTTCGCTCCCTCACTAGCTTCATAATGCATCTAAGTTTTTATATCGTAGTGACCAAGTCACTTGAGTTGTGAGCCTGTGCCCTGTGCATTAATTAAGTAACCTTTGTGGAGGAGGTTAGTTTATTATTTTATATAATTATTATCTTGTGCATTTTAAATAATATTTTTTATTTATTAATTACATACATATGTATTATTTTGTATTTAATGAATAAAAGTTTGTTATGAACAAGCGAAAACGTCGCTTATCGAGTAATTGATTGAATCCTCTAATTATTCCTTGAGACTGATAACCGTGTTTTTCCATCGTGATATATTGAGAATAAGATATTTGCATATTATTATAAATATGTGTTTTACAAAATGATGCAATGAAAATATCCAAAAATTTCTTTTCCCTAGGGATTTTGAAATTTTTTCAAAGTTAGTGACCCCATGCGAGCAGTTATGTAATGTTCTTTGTGCGAGTAACGAGAGTTAACGATATTATAACTTGAAAACAATTCAAGACATTCTTGAATTAATTATTATTGATCATCGTTCTCCCTGAATAATAGTTATTCAATCAACAAGGTTATTAAAGGCAGCGACCAATGGTCACGATAATTTCACGTGCGAGCGAAGCGAAGATTAATAACCGAGTTGATTACAAGATTTATCCGATGGCCTCAATATGAATTGTGTATGAGTTCTAGACTGAAATACATTCTTATTTTGCACAAGACATACATTTAAGATAATATAAATTTCTGACTCTATGCTCCAGTTGCACATTAAGATAGCATAAATTGGACATTGAAATGGGTCATTAATTCAATTACGTAAACATTAAAATTACTTTTTATTGTGAGGTCAACGGAAAAACATAACCTATCAGTAGTAAGATATTAGTCTGGAATAAATAAGTATGTGAGTATTAGTGATAGTGAGATGGTTGAGGTTTTTGTTGACTATTTCAAAACTTTGGTCCTCAACTTGCCGGAAAATTAAGAGGCTGCCAACTGCAGCACCCAAGCGACATTCGCGATGTCAATACCTATTCCTTCGGCCAACCTGTTGGAGAGAGGTAGTAGAGACAATGAATTCGATGAAAAACGACAGAGCGCTTTGGATAGACGATATCAAGGCCAAAACATTGACGGAGATATCTGAACTTATAGCGGAGCCAATGGCCGTTCTCATAAATAGATTTATGAAAACAGGTATATGCCACCAGGAGTTTAAAGTCACGGTTATAAAGCCAATGCACAAGGGCGGAGACAGAAAGCTGAATTCAAAGTACAGACCAATTTCTCTCATAACAAACTCCAGGAAAAGCTTTGAAAAAATATTGAAGAAGAGAATTGAGTAGTACGTTGAAAACATAGGCTTCTTTCAGAAAACCAATTCGGATTTCGATTGAACCGATCGGCTGAGGATGCAATAGCTGCTCTTACAGCGAATATGTTTGATGCTTTGGACAGCGGAAAGCCACCATTGTGAGTGTTCACCTTGCCAAGGCGTTCGACACGGTCGATCACGGACAGCTGTTGGAGTCAATACGGCCATAAGAGGTGTATTGTCCCAAATTAAAAATTGTGAGGAAAAAGTTAATTATATAATATTTCAGCAACGTCCTGTCAAAACCGAACGTTACTATTGCGTGACAAGAAGGGAACTTCTCGCTGCAGCTAAGTCAATGGAACACCTCTATAATAGTTATTTATGTACCTAATAAGGATCATAAAGACGATCATTATGGTACAAGTCGTGAATGTTATCGGGCGAGGCGTAGCCAGAGGTTCAGGTTGCGGGATGGATAGAGAAACTACAGGAATACAATTTAACTGTCGAACATCGAGCAGGAAAAACTCATGGTAACGCTGATGCATTATCTAGGAGACCATATCCTTAAGACTGCAAACACTACAATTGAAGAGAAAGAACTCTGCTTTCGAAAGACCATTGTGGATTCCAACTGGTTGCCAGAAAACCTGATGCGAGACCAAATGGCGGACAAAGAGTTGAAGATGTTGCAAATGTGGAAGACAAATGGACAGAGACCAAGATGGGAGCGAGTGAGTCATCTGAGTCCTAGAGTCAAGTCCTCCTTGGCTCAGTGGGATTTATAATTTCGGAGGATGAACAGCTAAAGAAGTCCTTTAAGAATGATGAAGGTTAAACAGTCAAGAATCAGTTGATAATCCCCAGAAGTCGAGTGGCTGAGACACTAGGGAAGTTACACGATGAAACTTCGGGTGGACATTTCGGTATCAAGAAAACGCTAGATAAAGTCAGAGAGCGTTTGTTTTGGATCAACTGCAAAGAAGACGTTACATATAAGTGCCGGAAATGCAGATTATATGACTCATCGAATGGCCCGAGAGAAAACCGAAGAGCATAATGAAGCAGTATATGTGTATGTATATTTCCCCTCAAAATTTACAGGGTATGTCATGTATATGGACAGTACAATCAATCAATATAATAAATATAATAATATTTTCAAAAGCACGCTATATAAAAACACTTAAACAAATAATAATAAATAAATTTCCGACAGAAACAACTACAAATGACTTTGAATTGGGACTAAAATTTGAACTCCAGGAACTTTTTTTTTTTAATCTTACTATGTGTATAACGTGGGCAGTCCCCCGAACGGGTTGCCATCAATATTGCTGGTTCACTTCCAGAAACCGAAGGAGGAAACAAATACATACTGGTGGAAATGGACTTTTTCACGAAATGAGTTAAGGCCTATGCAATTCCGAACCAAGAGGCTTCGACAATGGTGGATGTTCTGGTTAAGGAGATGTTTAGCCGGTTTGGTGTGCCACTGGACAACATTCATATCAAGGACGGAACTTCGAGTCCAGTTTGTTCCAGAATGTATGCGCCAAGAAAACAAGAGCAACGGCTCTTCACCTAGAGTCGAACACGGCATGGTCGAAAGATGGATAGAAATGTATGAAAATATTTGACTAAAGTAGTCTCTGATCACCAACGAGATCTACCGGAAAAAACAGCTTGCATTATGTTCGGCCGAGAAATAAGGTTGCCTTGTGACCTGGAATTTGGATGTAAACTATTAGTAAATATAGCTGGTGAGGATAACGTGAGCACCTTGAAGGGCAGGCTACACTACATCCATGATAGGTCAGACAGAACCTCCGAATAGCGAGTGATCCAATGAAGACTCGAAATGACAGCAAAGCTGCAGTGGGTGGTTTCAATATTGGAGACTTAGTCTGGTTGCACAACCCCCAGAGGAAGAGAGGACTATCATCACCTAAGCTGCAGAAAGATTGGGAGGGACTATTCAGTGGTGAAGAGGATTTATGATGTTGTATACTACATTAAGAAACTATCTAGGCAGACTACGACGAAAATGACGAAACGTATCTGAGAAGAACGGCTGTGCCGAGAACGGACCAATTCTTGACAAACTACGGTGGAACCGGAAAAGCAAGATTCGGGGATTGCGGTCTAGATCAGCTCAACTGGGGATTCGTTCGAAGCATGCTCGAAGTTATTTTCCATAGGACAGGAGTGGAGATACTGGTCTGTAGTTTTAACCCGAATGGTTATACGCCGAAGGAGAAAACTGTGGAATGCTTTTTCGGACGCTTGTAGGTTCAGCCATACCAATCATAATGTTCGGGGACCGATATTTCTAGATAATTCTAGACACACATATATCCCAAGAAGGTAAAGAAAAAATCTAAACGAATACATCGATGGACAGATGCAACTCGGGATACCTATGAACAACGCAATTATCCTCAAGTTTGATATGTTTTGTCTTATAGATTTTATAAGCACGTTTCAATAACACAGAAATAATAATAATTAATCAGGTACACCAGAACACTACTTACTTACTTAGTAAACGGTTGAAAAGGAGGAAATTGAAAACACATCAACAGTGAAAAAATTTATAGGATGAAAAATATGCCTTGCTTCGATGAAATAAATATAATTTTCCGGACTGCAACGACTCCTTCGCTCGACTAGTTTCGGTTGGTCATTTTGAAGCGTCAAATGACACAACGACTGCAACGAGAGGAGGAAAAGTAGTACTAAACTAAAATGTATCGTATCAAAATATAAAATGTAACTTACGATGTAGCAGCCTTATCGCAGATTGAACAGACAGGAGTGAAATCGACTGACAAAAAAGCCACAAATAGAACACAATATGAGTAAAAAGGAACGGGCTCAAGGGAGCAACCGAGTTGGCAAATATTCAAAGTAGTTGAAAAAATTATGGAGCAGTTGGAAATATTAAAACTAATGTGAATTTTTCAGATTCGTCTTATGGTTGTGTCGCAAAAAATCATCTGGTTCTAATTTGCGTTGTTTCTTCCGGTCTGGCACAATTTTTTTGTGCGCTTGTTCTGAGGGAAACAGCGTGCTAACGTTTCGTTCAAATTACTGTTATTTTCGAATTTGGGATGGTAATGGAATCGGATCAATGTCAAACTTGATATTCAGAACTAGGACACCGAAGCGCATATTTGTCCTACATTTCGTAAGAAACGAATCCTCAGAAATTTTCGAAAAAATAACAAATCCGGCCAGTACTACTGTTGTAGACTTGAACACTCATAACCTTCGATGGGAAATAGTTGAAATTTTCTGGTGTGCGACCTGAATGTCTTATTCAAGTTCGCTGGCGGGCCAGTTCGGTTGAGTAATTATTGTCACTGAAATATTTTCAGTATTTAAATACGAATTGGTGATATGCCTACCAAATTTTTTCTCTCTCGGATGATTATTTTTTCGATTTTTTCAAGAAGAAGTTTGTAATTAGAACACATATCCAAACGTACTGTGATAATGTTATCTGTCGTTGATATTATGTTAGCATCTCTGAGTAGATTTCTGTTGTAATCATACGGGTTGATAATCTTTTCACGTTTATTCGTATTGAAAGAACCCTAATTTATTTTTTAAATCCGTAAAATGCGTAAGGTATTGGTTGCATACAAGCCTGCTGTGTTTCGAACCTTGGCAAATGTTATATTCTTTTTATATTTTCGATTTTTTTATCTCTTCGTTCCACTATATGATGTATCGTAAGAAATTTCGTGCTCTCTATCATATTGAGAAAACGATAAAGCATTATGTTTTGAAAATCTTGTTATGATTCGATTTTCATGAAATTTTGCAGATGAGCACATCACATAAAAATGATAACACACCCTGTTAGTATGGGCTTATTTGGTAATGCAGAATCAAAAATTTATCATCACGCATTATTTAATTTTTGTTGCTCTCGGAAAAAAACATTAAATCACAAACCAAAATGAACCGCCCTCCACCATCGTTTTTCTAATCTCTGCTCAATTGGCAAATTTTCAAAGTTTGCCCCTCCCAAAAAAGTAGTGGTTAAGCACATATATGCTATACAAAATTGTTCGACGTTTCAGGCTTATTTTAAATTGAGTTGGTAACAAATCGTCCAATCAGTAATTTGTTGAGAAATTCAGGGTGGTGTTGAAAATAATTTATAATTATTATTCATAATTTTTTGGTTCGGAAAGAAAATAACAATTTTATCAATTCAGAGCACCCATAGAGTATTTCTCTTCATGAGCTATTAAAAAAATCTGCAATTTACCCATGATCGTATTCGTAAAATACGATGCGACAACGTTTGGTCAAAAAGTATGTTTTCTGACATTGTCAAATAGTATTTGGTTTGTCGAGAAGTTATACAGGTTTGAAGAATTGTCACAGAAAGATAAAAATTGCCGTGTTGGACTGGAGACGGTAACAGTGGATAAATCGAAAACATCAGGACGATGCCATATCGAATAAACAACTGTTCTCTCGGAATGAACGTTGCACTCGTATTGGGAATGCTTAGGGCTTCTCAGTATGGCAATTCGCGACTCAAATCATTTGCGTTTTAAACGTGAAGCCTTTAAGAACACAGGCCTGTTGCACCAAAATACGAGTATTTCGCAACTTTTCACTTTGAATTCCAACAAATTGGCAAAGTGAAAATTTATTATGTTGCACTATATTTCTCCCAAAGTTTAATTTCTGCGAAGTGCTTTTCACATTGCACTTCTCAATTATGAATGCGCTTCGTGAAACGTCATTCATTTGAAAAGTGAAAAGACACTAAGTATTTGGTACAATAGGCCCCATATCGCTTTGAAAATTGATTAGATTTTCCGTCAATCAATTATGGTCAGTTTAGAAGAACTTCTGCTGTTGAAACCAGTGAACCTTGCTCGAGTAATCGTGTTGTCGAAAAAGTCGATATAAGCGATAGAACTGTTTGGAGTATTTTGAAAAGAAATTTTTGAATTGAAAAAGAAGCACTTGGGGCGGTCTGATTTCCTCCGCGCCCTCACTAGCTTCATAACGCGCGTCTAAGTTTCTATTTCGTATGAACCAAGTCACTTTAGTTGTTACCCCTTGCGATTAATTACGTTGCATTTTTGAAGGTTTTTATTTTAAACTAACGGACCCAACAGACGTTGTTCTGTATACACAAAAATTCATTCAATTCGATTCAGCCGTTTAGTTACAGAATAGTTGAATAACCTAAATAGCGACTACAGCGCCATCTGTTGATCTGATTTGTGATCATAAACAGACGGGCATCAGGCAATCCAAAATACATTCATACATCATAGGTTTGAAATTTGTAAAATATGGCATAAGTAAAGAATTGTTGTATAATATATTAGTTCATACGTTATTTCTGATTAAAATTTTGAATTTTCGATTCACTCGATGTAACTTCACTTTTTGTCCAAATGTCAAAATCATTATAACCTATAAATATGTATTCTATGACTGCTTGATTGGACGTAAGAAAAAGGAAAGCCTTTATTTTTTTTCGAAAAATTTGTTTGGAAATATTTTGCTGCATAAACCTTGTCCTAGCAATTATGAACACAACAAAAAAAAATTATCCAATTTGGTGCAGCCTTTTGAAAGATTTTGCATTTCGACGGTAACCACAGATCCTGTTAGATAATAAATTTTTGTCCATTATTCATTACATACATAATTATGTATCATTTGGTATTCAGTGAATAAAAGTTTGTTATAAATTATCGTGATAGACTGGGAATGAGATATTTGCATATCGTTATAAATATGTGTTTTACAGAATTATACAATGAGAATACCCGAAAATTCTTCTTACTAAGGCTTTTGAAATTTTTTTCAGAGTTAGTGGACCCCATGAGAGCAGTTATGTAATGTTCTTTGTGCGAGTAACTGAGGGTTAACGATATTATAAGGTGTGAACAATTCGAGACATTTTTGGGGATGATCAAATCAAACGAATGGAATTTTGTGGAACAATGATGGAAAAAGGAAATGAAAATATGTAGTTCATTTTTGTGCAATTAATAATTCACTGATCATCGTTTTCCTTGAATAATAGTTATTCAATCAACTAGATTATTGAAGACAAAGACTAATGGTCACGATAATTTAACCGGTGACCGGAACGAAGATTAATAACCGAGTTGATTACAAAATTTATCCGATGACCTCAATATGAACTGACATAATATAAATATCTGTCTCTACGTTCAAGTAGAGTTTTAACACTCTTATTGCCTCTGAGTGCTTTGTGTTCGGTTGCACATCAAAATAGCATAAATTGGACATTGAAATGGGTCATTAATATTCGATTTCATACACATTAAAATCACTTTTTATTTAAGGTCGACGAAAAAAACATACCCGATCAGTAGTAAGATATTGGTCTGGAATAAGTAAATATCTGAGTATTAGTGATTGTGAGATGGTTGAGGTTTTTGTTGACTATTTCACTAACGTTGCTCCTAATCTTGCCCAGAAAATTAAGAGGCTGCCAACTGCAGCACCCAAGCGACATTCACGATGTCAATCGCTATTCCTTCGGCCAACCTACCTGTTGGAGAGAGGTTGTAGACACTATGAATTCGTTTGCAAAACGACAGGGCGCTTGGGGATAGACGATATCAAGGCCGATACTTTGAATGAGATATCTGAGTTTATAGCGAAACCAATGGCCTTTCTCATAAATAGAATTATGAAAACAGGTATATGCCCCCCAGAGTTTAAAGTAACGGTTATAAAGCCATTGCACAAGGGCGGAGACAGAAAACTGACTTCTTTCAGAAAACCAATTCGAATTTCGATTGAACCGATCGGCTGAGGATGCAATAGCTGCTCTTAAGCCGGGTTTAGACGAAGCGCACCTACTCGCGCACCAGCCTCGCTTCCGCTCCTTCGCATCGTGTAAACAGGCTCCTCGCCGTGAGGCCCCTCGGGGCGGGCCGTCGCCGGTCGGTTTTCAGTCGCGCATCAAAGAAACCTCACTCTGTCGTTTGAACAAGAATTTGGAGCTAGTCGAGACTAGCGAGTGCGCCGGCTTTAGTATTCTATTTACGCAGGGAAAATGGACCAAGCAGAGTGCCTGGTATTGTGGAATCCCAAAGAAAAAATGTACCACAACAAAAACAAAAGAAAGGATACATGGAATGAGATAATTCTGTTCTGTCAATTCCGATTCCTCCGATTCCTGCATTAAAGGCAAAGATGAAAGAAAGGGTTGATGGGTACATTCGAATTGAAGTGAAAAATCGAAGGAAAAAAGGCCAACATCATGATCAGGTTTCAATTGAAAACAATCATACGCGTAATAATACAAAGAGTGTGTTGAATTATTTACATATCTATAAATAGTTAGTTTGTTTCTATTTCTAAACTTATTTTTTTTCATTTCTCGAAAAGTTCTCAGGATGCATACACCTTCAAATGGTTCGCGTTCAAATAATAGCAATCACAAGTTTCAATGACAATAGATGACACTGAGCTCTTCGATATTCCAAACATATATTGCAAACTCGTATATGAATCTCCAGTGGCGAGAAATCTTAAGGTAATAGCCAATGGTTATTGGTAGCGTCCATGATGTAAATATCAGTGTTGTATTAATAACAACACTGATTACGAATTTTAGAACATCGAGAGAAAATTGAATTATTGACAATAAATGAAAATCCACCACACCAAGATTTTATCGATTTTGACTAAATTTCTTTCCGAAAAAAATACGAGCTTAAGAAAGAACCACAAAGGGTTCGAAACGTTGGCGATGTATAAATAGGATAGAGAACAAATAAAGAAAACTTGTCCAAATTCCCGCTACCATCATTTAACTGTAATAGCCAATCTTTCTCTGGCAGTTATCGCTTCTCTCATATTTGAGTCCATTTTTGCAATTTTTGGCGAAATAATAGCTAGCAGGTGTTCAAAATCTTCAAACGTCATGCACAAGAAATTTTTTATGGTTTCTTCAGCAGGGTCTACCACCCTATCGGCCATAAATCTGCAACCATACTGCAATCGCCGGCGAAATAATTCCTTAGCCCACCACCGACGCTCCTTCCTATTTTTTTTCAATCTCATTTTTTTTAAGTGACACATTGCTAGGAAAGCAAACGACGCGGTAATTGAAGGTGTAGCCATGCTGAACTGTACGACTCTATACGAGGCTGATTACTACCTCGCCTTCTCATCCTGGCTCGCCCTTCCAGGCGAATCCAGCGCGTCGTGTAAACACTAGCGCGAGGATGAGTTTTGGTGCGCGAGTAGGTGGCGAGGTTTGACTCGCGAGTGGGTGCGCTTCGTCTAAACCCAGCTTTACAGCGAATATGTATGATGCTTTCCGTCGATCACGGACAGCTGTTGGAGGCCTTGGGGGATTTTGATTTCAGGGGGGGTTGTGTATTCCTTTGTGAAAGTTACTCGTCTAACCGTCAGCAGGTAGTGTAGATTAATGGACAACAAAGTGCGAAAAGAGCTGTTAAGTGTGGTATTCCGCAGGGAACGGTGCTAGGTCCAATTTTCTTTATAATTTATTCAGATAGCTTACATAGGATGTGTACTGCCGGCCATTTTTTATAGCTTTACAGATGACACTGCCATCTTCTACACTGCCAGTTCCTGGGAAGGACTCAAGAGGATGGCGGAGTCTGACCTTGCAAATATAGTCAATTGGTTTGATCATAAGCTCATAACCGTGAATGTGTAAAAATTTTTTCCTTCCACTATGTAGCTAAAGAAACAGCCTCCCTCCATTTACTACGCTAACAATTATTAACCAGGGAAGAGGGATAACAACTATTAAGTCACCTGATAGGATCGAATATCTTGGAGAGACAATAATTGACTATCATTTACGCTGGAACTTCCAAAAGCAAAAGGTCAGAGGATCCATAAGCTCAGATCCCTGACGAAGGTTTTGGACTTCAACCATCTAAAAATGATCTACAGTGCACTTGTTGATTCGCGTCTGAGTTATGGCATTATCGGATTGGGGGGTGGAGCCACATGTTATTTGCAGAGATTGGAGGTTGTTTATAAAGTAATCTCAAAAATAATTGCTGGCAGGAAGAGAACCTAATCCAGTGATATCATATAGAGCGAAACGGGAACCTTTGGATCCTCTACAGTTGTTTTTCAATAGGGTTTCGTTATTTTTCTTCAAAACCAAACAAACTCAGTTCAATTCAACGCGTCTATCCAACCCAAAGAATGCTTGTCGGGGACCTCTTTGTTGCAGCATCTTCAAAGTCCTTAGGGCAAAGAAACTATATGTATCTGGCCCAGAGGGTCTTCAATTCCTTCCCGGAGCAATTGAAGGAGGGTTCATCCATTGCTAAGTTTGAATACAGTCTAGGGAGATATCTCTTATCAAAGAATAGAACAGAAACTTAAGTCGTGCTGGGAATAGTGTGACGAGTTGACCGGGTTTTTTGTGATGATACTGTCGATGACTTTGAAAGGGATAATTTGAATTGACCATTTTTTGCGATGTTTAGTAGGGATGTTTCTGTGGATTTTGCGGTTGTATCTGGTTGATGTCTCTTTTTGTGATCAGTTGACTGTGATGGAGTGGGGTGGATTCTTGTTTTGAGAGTTCTGGGTGTATTTTTAGTTGTTATTGTTTTCTATTTTCAGTGAGTTTTGGTTATATTCAGCTGTACACCACGGACAGTCACTTTATTATGTGTTTTCTTAAACTATTTATTTGCATAGTTATTATGTAAATTATAAATATTGATGTTTTAACATTAGTACTATCAAAGAGTTGTAATTAATATATTATGATTATATTGTATACGGTTATTCGCAATTAAATCATTATTATTATTTCTGAGCGTACTCAGTATCCTGAAAAACTTAATGTTTGAATTGGAATACTGAGGAATTATACCATTGGGCCGATTTGCATCCACGGTAACCTATGCTCACTAGAATATTTGAAGCTTGTACTGAATAGAATCATTACGACAGTTTGACAGCTACCAATTGATTTCGATTGGGTCTGGTTTCAACATGATGGTGGTCTAAGTCGCAACGCAAGAGTAGTCACACAATATTTCAGGACGACTGAGATTAATTTCCACAAATGACAGGATCAAGTCGCATCCCAGGTCACCAGATGAGCATAAAATTGATAGAGCGAAGAATCTTGCTGAATTGTATCCAAAGTGATCCAACTTTGTGACGAAATAGCAATTATTTCGAATCTGCTCAAAGAGATGAAATTATCTCTGTATAAAAGATTTGGCTACTGTTCGTCTCAACATACCTAGTGCTATTTGAACACTTCATATTTTTGATCTTAGATATCTCAGCTTTTAAAATTAGTTTTTTTCAATTTCTTTATATCGTGGTTCTTAATGTTATGGCGAAAAATTACCTAAATACTATTTATCATTGAGAAAATTTCTCTCGGGGAAACCTGCAACCCCTAGAGGGCGCGTCCCTAAGGTGGCCTATAGGGGAACACCCTAACCGGTCTATTCATAGAACGGTGGGTAGGATGGAAATAAAATACCTCTCGCGGACCAACAGGTGGGGAAGATGGTCTCAAATAACGTCACAAATTGAACATATTCAATCAAAATTCTGTCAACCCCTTATGTTATAATTAGTAATATATAATCATTAATAATTATTTGAATTCGTTGACTGCTTCTGCTAATGAAAATAGTGAAGGTTTTTTCTCTATTATTTGAATGTCGAACTCTCCATCATCTCATCCATATTTTTTCAGTCGTCAGACCTGTACGGAGGATCAAAAAACCGTCCGGTTTGCAGAGTCAAATGATGAATGAATTCTTTCAACGACTATCGTATAATTTTTCCAATATACATCTGTTTGCTCAGCCGTAAGAAAATACATTGAACACTTGTGAAAAAAGAGTTATTATTCTGATATTTCTTCAGTGTTCTAAAGTTCCCCGAATACTATAATAGTTTTTCGCTGCTTTATTCTTTTACAGTTTTGTCAATTTTACTGTTATGAAAGAGTCTATAATCCTAAGTAACTAATTGGCTATCGTTAACACTGATTTCAATCTTAGCGCTGTAGCAGACTATTAGATCTAAGTTATCAAACATTCGATTTATAGTTGTTTGACATTTTTTTCATCCACTACCAGAATACCCTAATTTCGATAAGATAATTCATACAGGTTCAATGAAGTAGTAATAAATTGAAAGAATGATAAATGGGGTTCATCATCATTTATGGAACGAAAAGTCCTATTTTCCCATAATCTTTATAAAAATTTACAAATTGACGACTGGTTTCAAGACTGTATGGTTTGAATTCAAAAAATATATTGTATGGCACTTTTAAATGAACAATAGTTCTTGATACTTTGATGTAGTATAATTGAATTTATATGGTAGTTTTTTGACGTTCAGTATTTTAAGCGTGTATCTTTGACTATATAATGGGACATAAAGTCTCGAAACTAGTCGTCTATTGGTGAATATTCTAGTAAAGATTGTGAAAAAATAGGACTTTTTCTTCGTATATACATGAAATAATTATGTTACTTAATCAACTTAGTAATAATTATTCAAATTTGTTGACTGTTTCTGCCAATGAAAATCGTGAAGGTTTTGTCTCTATTATTCGAATGCCAAACTCTCACTTTTCTCCTTCGACAACATTTCATCAATATTTTTTTCAGTCGTCAGACCTGTACGAAAGATCCAAAAAACTGTCCGCTTCGCAGAGTCAAACGATGGTAAGTTCTATTATGGAAATAATTTTTTTTTACGACTATTGTATAATTTTTCCATAATACATCTGTTTGCTCGGCCATAATAATATCCATCAACCACTAGCGAATAATGAGTCTTTACAATAATTTCTATAAGATATAATTTAAACAGGTTGAATAAACTCTCAATTTTGTCGACAACATCATTATTTTCTGTTTAAATTTCTTTTAGTGAATTGTCAAACTTATGTCTTTCTTCTAGTTCCTCAACGTCCATCTAGGATGGTGCTTTCTAGGCAGTAAGTATCTATTCTATGTTCTTAATTTAGCGTTCATTGCTATTCTACCATGCCTACAAGTTATGTGGAATGTTGGACCACAACAAGAAAAGTTGAAAATAGTTTATCATTTCAATCATACCTGAAATGTTTATTTCGCATATAATTTAGTATTATTTTCATTTTAGACCAAAATGGATTGATCAGTAATAAGGTGTTAACTGATAGAAAAATCCGTGGTCAAGTCATGTTGTAGCGTTTGAAATGTTCTAAGCTGAAGTTGCGATGTTGTTGTTAACACCATCTTTATTCCAATCACGAAATTATATCACATTACTCAATTATTAACTTGGAACACATTGTCTTTTCCTTTCATTTTCATTGATTTTTCCCAGATGGCACTTGAATCTTAGTAACGTTCATTTTGTTGAAATAATATTCATTCCGATATCGATATTCGAAAGCTAATGAAATAAAAACTTGTTCTAAGGATTTGATCAATTTTCATACTGTTCCCGATATAGAAATCAATTGCCGATATTTCAAAATCACGGCATAGTACTAAATTGGAAAATATTGAAACCCTTCTCTAGAAGGTGAGTTGAATAAATTTGAATTTTTTCAACGGCCATTCTGTTGAACAAAAGGTAACAGAATATGAATTTTCAGGTTTTTTTTTTGGTATACAAATTTTGGAATTTTGATTACGCCTGTCATTCTGGACGACATCAATCGTATTCAATCAGTTCTGACGAATCCAATTTCATCCCCAATACAATTGATAGAGCCTCTGTTGAGAAACATTACACGGAAATCTGTGGAATCCACTCTGAGAGAAGTTCTGTATCGTGACCACCAGAAAAAGTGAATAAGTGTTTGTACCTCAGGTATTTTTTATGGGCATTCTAAGTATATGCACAAATTACTTGAAAATCTTTAACAACTCTGTCATTTATTGGTTTGTGATAGAAGAACTTATTTTTTTGGATAAAAACCAATTGGCGCCCTTAAATTTTTTGATATTAGACATTTATTTTATTCATTCGTTTAAAAATCCACTTCCAACTTGCTCACCGGCCAAAAGCTGCCGTACGCTTGTGTAAACTACTTAAAATTATTAGTTGAAAATTAAATATCTTTCATGTAGATTCAATTTACGTTACAATGTGTAGAAGAAAATAAATAAAATTTCATTTTCCTACCCTCAATAATTTTCCCTCGAATATAAATCAACAATATTATATCTACAATATGATTGTACACGGTTGAATATTATAAAATGAATGAAGGTTTTAATAATGCACTGTGATAACATTAGATATCTCGCTATATGCTATTTTTGAGTTGTCATGAAATGACTAACCGTACCAGGAGAATAATGAGAAATAATAAAAGAACATGCGAATTAGTAGTAGAAAACCTCATACAACTATTTATTCTAGTTACCATGTCAGCTCTACAAAAAACTGATTTTTATCAGTTTTTGTTTTATTGGTGTTGAATTTCAAAGACATGTTAGCTCTTCGTGTTATTGGAAGTTGAATGACTATATCATTTTCAGGCAGAGTTCTATGGCAGCCCATAATAGGAAATCACCAATGTAAATTTACTTAGAAAAATACAGAAAATTTAGAAGACCTAACGTCAGAAAATTTTATTACTTTAATTGAACAATAATATCGTTGTTACAACAATGATTGTATTGTGGTTAATAAATAATGTTTTCGAGATTTATCAGTTTCAATTGTCAATAGAATGCCAATGAACGGAATTCATTCAAATGAAGAAAAGTTCTGAACAATAGTATATAATTTTATAAGGATTAAAAGTGCATATTTTTTACGAGCAATATTTGCAGTTGCGAGGCGCAGCCGAGCGAATGCAAAATTGCGAGTTAAAATAGGCACTTTTAGTCCGAATAATATATACTATTTTTTCTCCAACCAAGTCCAAATTACAATAAAATTGGTTTCAGTCAAAAATCGTTAATAATTTGGTTATAAAGTTGAACACATACTAATGACAGTGATTGTCAAGTAGACGTCAAATGCAATTACTTTTAATCCATGGATTAAAAGTAGCGTTTTCAATCCTATAGGCTTAAAAGTGTTGCTAAGTAACGAGTGAATTTTGTACGGTAAGGGAATTTATGACTTTTTCACCTGAAAATAGTACAAAAATGTCATTATTTTTTTATGGTTGGGGAAAAAAATTGTTACATTGTGCTCACAACGAATCAATATACGGCTTACTGACGCACCGTCAGTAAGCCGTGGGGCTAAAATAGCGCCTTGACTATTCCGTGTGGAAAAAACTTGTATGACATGGTAATAAGGATGACAAAAAAATAGAAACTAAAAATAATTCTGTATATACAGGGTCAGTCGGAAAAGTTACGGAAAAATATTTAGTTTTCTCAAATGGAACATCATGGTGAATTTATATTAAACACTCTGCTTTGATTTGCTGACCATCATGTATATAATTCATTTCATTTCGTGGAAATAAACCGTAGTAGAAGTCGCATTTTGCATTCAAAGTTGTTTACGTTAGTTTCTAATTCCTGGTCACCCTGCATACAGTATGAGCAATTTTCATTTTATTCACGGGAAGTCTTTTTAAGTCAAAATATAATGAATTACCGGTTTCAAATTCATTTTCCGTTAAATTCGTGTCGTGTCGTTTTGTACATAGTGTTGCGGTAAAATGGCTCAGATGACAATGAGAGCTTAGATGGACTGTATTTAATTTCTAAGAATGACTGGTTTGAGCGGAGCAACTTTAGATTCAGCACATACAAAATAAGTAGTAAGATCATGTGAAGTACGAAAATAAAAAACGCAGGCATAACCCTTCCCACTTGCGTCACAGAAACCATGCAATTCAATGGTATCAGTATTAAACGGAATAACCGGTCTTGGTATTTTTAGTTTTGTTAAGTGCACAAATTCGTTTCGGTATTGTTGCCACACTCGAACAATCTCGTCATTAGGGGTTTCATCCCAACCTGCCCCGGAAATCCACAATCGTTGAATTAAGTATTTGTTGAGAAACGTCATAGGGGACAGGAATCCTCACGGATCGTACACCCGAGCCAATTCGGACAGCATAACACGGTTACTACAACCTAAATTTTCCATTGATTTGACCTTGAATGAAAAATAATCATGTTCTAAATTTCATCGCAAACTTAACACTTTCAGTGCAGACTCCTCACTCATATTAGAAAATGAAATTGGGCTTTGTAATAAATGAGATTCAGGAAGATCAGCTAATATTGCTGGTTCATTACTTGCACATTTTTTTGATTCAAAACCGCCAAGTTTCAACAGCAATATTACTGTCTCCAATTATAATCAAGGCAAGGAGTATTGCCGTATTTCTAAAACATTAAAACCTTGAGGAATGTGGGCACTATTCAGTATTAAAATAACTGTAAGTTATCTCGTCTATATTTCGGAGATATTATTGGCTCCTTTCTTCTTCTTCCTCAAATTGTTCCAGTTCTCTCATATGCTGTCCCCCAATTGAGAGAAGCTGGTAACCATGGAACAGCCTCCCGGCTATGTTTCCAGTCTCCTCGTATCTGTCCTGGATCAGCAGGCTGGTTCCCAGGGGAGTAGGAGTCTAGATCGAGTCTATCCCAGCCTGTATTGGCTCCTTTATCAGGACGTTGAAATGGAGAAAACTTTACTTGTGCAATTTATAAGAAAGTGAAACTCAATGGGTTCAGTGAGGCTGAGCCATTGAGAGGTTACAATCAACTTACATTTAATATAGTTGTGCACTGAAGGCAAAATCAGTTTTTAATGTGTCTCCAATATAATATGAACCATTTGTTGAGTCGAATATTGATAATCACTATCGATTGGAGATTAGAGAAGGAAACTTATACGAATTATAGTACAATTCAAGTAGAACACCATCTGCTAGTTGTATATTATAAATATAATATCAGGTTTGGAATATTGACTATTGATTCGAATTGTCGTGTAAGGTTCCAGTGGAATAATCGAAACATCAGTGCGATGGCATATCGAATAAAACAATGTTCTCTCGGAATGACCGCTGACAATCGTAGTGTGGATACTGTAATTCTGAAATCTGCACTGCTCCGCGATGGAAATCGCTTCCACCCCAAACCTGATGTGCGTAAGGTCATATTTGTTCAATTTTTACGTTATTACGACAATTTTGTTCCACTATATTCGAGAAAGTTGTTTGCCTCAACAAATGCAAGAAATAATTTCCTCAGTGATAATGAATATTAGGGTATTACTTGTTAAATGTCACTCTTCTACTTTTTCAATTTATGTTTATTTTGTGGTTGGAAATTCATCTATGGTTTATGTCAATTGCCATGAATAGATAAGTTGGTTAGAAATGGTAATGGTGGATGAGAGTAAAAGTTATAATAAAGTTTTATTGGATTTATTAATCGGAAGTTTTATTAAAAGGAAAAATATAATATCAGCACTGCTGCACAATGTGCACTCGATATTCAACATTACTGTGCATGAAAAGATTGAAATTTTAATGTTCTGACAGTGAGTTGGTCTGTCTTGCTATACAGTTGTCTTGCTCAGTCTGCTTTGATATTTAATGTTGTTTTTTGTGTTTTCAAATTTGTTCTGCATTTACATTGTATAAGATTGATCATTTTAGTAATTTATATGAATATTATGCCATACATACATAGAATAGGGTTTGTTTGTTGGACCGATATTTCCCAACTGTGACTATAAGTAATTGAAAAGAAATTTTTTCTGTTCGTACCTAATTGGTCTAGATTTGACATGGGTTTCTACAGTGACATGTTGATTTTGTTTGGTTTGAATGTGGTCATACACGGCAAAAAATGGGCCTCTGATAACAGAAAATTGGTGAGAGCAGAAAACGTGAAGTATTTCCCAAACATACTATTAATGAGGTGAAGTGTGTACCGGGTTTTTCACTATAATTTGACCCCCTTTAACTTTATTACTAAAGGAGATACAAAAAAATGTTTGTATAAAGTTTCACGAAATCAACAGAGGTTTTTTGATATGACTCCACAAACTGAAATATATACAGGGTGGCCAACATATTGATGGCAACTTCATTTTTTCAAATGGAACACCCTGTATATTTTTCCATATTTGGTTAGCTCTTTTTCCCCTGATTTCGAATATGTAACATATGTTGGTCTATATTTCTTATTCTGAGCACTACAGAGTTTCAAATTTCAAGAACCATCTGGCATAGCGTTTTGGAAGTTCGTGAATATTTAAGTGGCCATTTTGATCTTTGGATTGGTAATGGCGCACCCATTTTATGGCCACCAAATAGTCCCGATTTAACACCGTTGGACACGTTTTCATAGCCATTACTGAAGAAGAAAATTTACTTCAGCAATAATGATAATCAATGAAAGCGGAGAATAATATTAATGATATAAAATCCACCATTATTAAGCCCATAACCCATAACTAATTAAACTAATCCCGTCAACGCACAAAGAATAATGATAAATTGTGATGATTATAAAAAATTTTTTGAAGCTTTAATTTCTGACTGAATCGGAGCCATAATGATGCTATATCAAAAATAGTCTAAACAACTTGAGACAACGATATGAACTATGTGTATTGAATTAAGATGGTCATTTCGAGCAATTTCTTTAGTTGATGTTATTCTTACCATACTACCATAGTTTATATGCATTCAATGTTGTTCACCCTGTATATCTTCCCATTGACGTTATCATAACTCCAAAAATGAGCACTTTCAGTAAACACACTCTGCCACTTGTAAAATGATTACAGATCTTGCCAGGTGGTTCTTAAAATTTGAAAATCTGTAGTTCTCAGAATAAAAGGGATAGATTGCATATTCGAAATCAGGGGAAAAAGAACTAGCCAAACATGGAAAAATATACAGGGTGTTCCATTTGAAAAAATGCAGTTGCCATCAACATGTTGGTCACCCTGTATATATTCCATTATGTGAATTCATATTGTAAAACCTCAGTCGATTTCGTGAAATCTTTCTATGAAACATTTTTCTGTATCTCTCTTAGAAGCAAAGTTAAAGGGGGGTCAAATTATAGTGAAAACCCTGTACATTCTTTTTTTCAATATTATACATTCTTTCGGCCACCGTTTATAAACTTGAGGAAGATATATTGAATGTTGAAGTCATGATTGTAATTGGAAGATTATAAAGCTTAAGGATAGCATTCAGAACAATAGAGAATTTTATGTGGCGCGGTTCCAGTCTCCTATATAAGTAGTTTTCTAAGAGTCAATAACGTTTTTTCGAACACTCAATAATTAAGATCAGAAAGGACAATGTGAGAAAATTTCAGCAGTTAATGTTAACTTTTAATTGCTTTACCGTTCTTCCACTATGATACTAACGGCTTGCGTCTGTTAAGCAGCGTCCACACTATGCCGGAGTATGCCGGGCGAGGCCGGGCGGGCTGACCGGGCGGCCCAAGCCGGGCAGGTTCGTTCGGGCCGGCACGACGTCCACACCGAAAACGAGGCCGCCCGGGTTATATCTACCTATATTCGACAATTCAATTGTAACTAAAGCCGCCCGGTGCCGCTCGGCACGTCCCCACTACATATTTTCGTTCGGCTCGGGCCGGCATCCTTTGATCTGTACCTACTTTCTGCGGGTTGGGATCGGCTCGGCTCGGGCCGGCTTTTTAAGCCGCCCGGGGCGTCCACACCAACCCGGCTTAGGCCGCCCGGGTCAGCCCGCTCGGCCTCGCCCGGCATAGTGTGGACGCTGCTTTACAGATAATTCTGTCAGTTTGGCTACATTGTCTGTTAGTGTTCAGTTTTTTTTTTTTTCATTTCGATTTGACGTTCATAAACTCAATTATTTCAATGATTTGGTGGCAGTATATTGTTGCTTAAGGCTATTCCGTTAATTATAACTATACTAGGGCAAAATTACGAAAATGTTGTATTATATTCAGGAGTAAGAGAAATGTAAATCTAACCAATTGTTTATTTCACCCCAGTGTGGCAGTTAAATGCTTTCCATATCGCTGTTGTGCTTGGTTGATTAAAATGCAGTACTATTAAAGCGTAGGGGCATTCCTATGTTTATTTCTTACTCTCAGATGTTATCACTTAGCCCCGACCTAATCTTAGTGCAAAGTGTTTCTGCCGCAGAGAGGCGCTTTCGGACTCAACACTAGTAGGCCGAGTTGTCATTAGTGCTGCGATAACCATTTTCAAGTATTTCCCCTGAATCCCTTCCTTCCGAAAATATTGCATTTTCGGTTTCCACATACTGCTGAACATGGTTAAATGTAGCCTGTTTGATGTCTTCTGATTGGAAGGGTACTGTTTATTTCAATTTTGTTTCTAATCGCTAATTGGAGCTTTTCTTCAATGGACAATGCAGAATTATCCGATTTGGATGTTGTCAGTTTGGCATTTTTTACCGAAATTACCGGTAAAAGATGCCGATTTCTTCGCCGGTAATTTGAAGAACTTTTAGGGCGGTAAATCGGTTAACCGGTGAATCGGTAAACCGGTATGCAATCCCTAATTCCAAAGGATAAGGTTCAACAAGTCCTTGAAGTTTTCAATAGTTTCCATAGCAGCCTCCAATTTACATATGAGTTAGAATATGATATCCGAATTCCGTTTCTGGATGTTCTTCTTATCAGAGAGGGCAACAAGATCATCACTGACATTTATAGAAAACCGATATCAGCAGGTAGAGTCTTACATTATGACTCAGCCCACTCTAGTGTTCAAAAAGTTATGATACTAAAATCGATAAAGCACAAATTTCAGAATTTATCGGACGAGTCGTTTCACAGAAAAAAATTTCGAGGAACAAACTTTATTTCTGATGAGGAATGGTTAAGTTTGATACATAAAATTTTTTATTCTTCTAATGTTCAACCTCCACCACAAACGACGAATCATGTTGACGAGCTCCATAATATTGTCTGAGTCTGTAAGTTGATTTATGTACCGAGGTTGTCTGAGCAACTCAAACGATTAATGAAAGATATAGTCCGAGAGCTGGCACGAAATTTAGGGTAGGTATTTGAGGCAAGCTGAAAACTTGTCAGATACCTCTCCTATTTTATCCCAACTCGGGATTGCAGACCTGGCTGGTGAGAAGCGGGGCTAAATCAACCCCTACATTTTTAAAAATATTTTTTCCCAAAAATATATTTGAGGCAATACGCAATTTATATATGTTGCAGTGTAATGCTTTATAAATACTAAAAAAAATAAGCCAGATAATTTAATCGGGGTTTCAACATTGCCAGACGCGTGCAAAAATATTTTGCAAAAAATTATAAAAAATGTTTTTGACGCAGTTTGAAATTTTAATGGAGTGTTATTTATAACTAAAAAATAAGATTCCAAAAAGACAGATCATTTCGGTAGGGCTGTCTACCTGCCAGGTGATCAAATGAATAATGAATGGGTACGTACCCGTATAGTGCTATTTACCAAGCAACGTTTGGCGGTATTGCAAAAAAAATAATGAGCATCTTGACAGCGTTTAAAGCTCTACGGGTTTATATTTTTTCGATCAATATTTCTTTCCATCTATAAAAGATTATGAACGTACGCGTAGAAATGAACAAAGAACTATTGATTTCAACATTATTGGTCCCAGTCAAACTAGGCCGACAGATTTCTTGAAAGAATTAAAAAATATAAATTTCAAGCAGAGTTTTGTCAAGTTTTTAATTGAATATTGGGCTACTGATGAAATGGCAACATTTATTGGTAATACATTGATTAAGTTGAACTAGGATTCGTGTTATTCATATACAGGGTGTCCCATTACTCGACGTCAACCCGGAACCGGGTGAAAAGGCAAGTAATGCTGGTTGTCAGAAAATATAAAAAAAAATCTAAGTTGCATGATTTTAAAATAATGTACATTTAAAAAAACACGCAAAATTCCACATCCTGTGACAGTCTTTTCGCTTTTCGCTGCCATAAATATCAACTTTTTCCAACTTTTTTCTTTGCTGTGTAACCTTGAATAATGCTTGTCTAAACTGTAATCAAAATTTGGACACCAGCTGCTCTGGGTTTCATAAAAATAGGGCTTACTTCTCAGAAAAAAAATTCAAAATAAACAATTGCCTAGTTTCAACTGACTGTATTGAAAAAAAAATGTACTACGTAGGTTTGGCATGTTTTTTCAAAAGTTGGCGCATTTAGTAAGGATTCCAAAATGGTATAATACTTGTTTAATTGTAGCTGCCGTAGTTCAAATTTATTTTCGATTGCCTTTGAATACACTTTTTCGTTAACTGCTTCCCAGTAATAAAGCCCAATGGATTCAAGTCCGGTGAACGGGCCGGCCACGAGATTGGACCAGAACGTCTGATCCATCTTCCGGGAAAAAATGTTATCAGAAAAAAAAATTTCCAGAGAAAATAATTTTTCCAGAAAAAATTTGTCCGGAGAAATTCCTCTGAATTTTTTTTTTCTGGTAACATTTTTTCCGGAAGATGGATCGGACGTTCTGGTCCAATCTCGTGGCCGGCTTGTTCACCGGACTTGAATCCATTGGACTTTATTACTGGGAAGCAGTTGACGAAAAATTGTATTCAAAGGCAATCGAAAATAAATATGAACTACGGCAGCTACAATTAAACAAGTATTATACCATTTTGGAATCCTTACTAAATGCGCCAACTTTTGAAAAAACATGCCAAGCCTACGTAGTACATTTTTTTTCAATACAGTCAGTTGAAACTAGGCAATTGTTTATTTTGAATTTTTTTTCTGAGAAGTAAGCCTATTTTTATGAAACCCAGAGCAGCTGGTGTCCAAACTTTGATTACAGTTTAGACAAGCATTATTCAAGGTTACACAGCAAAGAAAAAGTTGGAAAAAGTTGATATTTGTGGCAGCGAAAAGCGAAAAGACGGTCACAGGGTGTGGAATTTTGCGTGTTTTTTTAAATGCGCATTATTTTAAAATCATGCAACTTAGATTTTTTTTTATATTTTTCTGACAACCAGCATTACTTGCTTTTTCACCCGGTTCCGGGTTGACGTCGAGTAATGGGACACCCTGTATTGTCAAAAATAATGTTGTTGAAGTGACTGTTGATGAGAGTCTTGCATGTAACCATCACGAAGAAGCCGATACGAAGATTGTCCACCATGTTTGTAAGCTCGATACAAGTTCGCAGACAAACGTTCTTCTGAAAACTTCAGACACAGATGTGCTGATTTATGCTTGGAAACATGGATCATCTCCAAAGTGATGAGCTTAATATTTTATGGAGTATGGTACTGGGAACTCTAAAAGGTACATCAATACAAGGGCGTAGCCAGGGGGGGGGTTTGGGGGTTCAACCCCCCCCCCCAATGTTTCAGAGTTATTTTTTTTGCAAAAATAATCTTTCATTTTGCACTTAAACCAACTTATCTCCGAAAATCAAGTTGAAATTATCAATACATATCAGCAACGTGGATGATATTAAAGTTTCATTCCATTTCTAAAACATACTATCCAACAATTAACTGATATATTTTCTAAATACCGAAAATTAATATCAGCCTTATCTGCTATTCTGCTACCCCAGAATTTTAACAGAGAATATGAATTAGAAGACGCATTATCGATGTATTCTTCACTACTCCCAGAAAAAAATAAAAACGTAATCAAAGCAGAATTTGAAATATGGAAAATATCAATAACTCCATTTCAAAATCGGCATTAGAATGCTTGGATGAGTGCAATCAGAATATGTATCCGAACATCTACATCTACTACAAATTTAGCTACGATTCCAGTATCTACTGCTAGGTACTCCAGAAAGAAGTTTTTCCAGCTTGAGGAGAATTAAAATTACCTGCGCAATTCTTCTAGCGAAACTAGATTGAAGGGGTGGTTGAACAATTCGCTAAAAAAAAGACGGATAGACTTTAACTGAAGGAATTCGCCATAAAAAATATTGTTTGTGTTTTCTCACTGTTTCATTTTCAATACCTATTCATATATTGTTGACACTTTTTTGGAGTAAAACATTAAAAAACTCTATTTAGTTTCAATGAAAGCACACATCCACACTAATTTCATATTGATTCATCCTGTAAGTATTCTTTGGGAAATAAATATTGTTTTTTAAGTTTTTGTTTGAGTGAATAAAAATTGAATTCTGAAGCCTATTTGAAAAATAGGTTTACCAAACCTAACCAGGAATATCTATGTTGAATATTGTTTCCGAAATAGGAAAATGATTATTGAATTTTAAAAAACAACAAATACTTGCTACAAAGTCAATTGCCAAAAGGTCAAAACCCCCCCCCGAAATTAATTCCTGGCTACGCCCTTGCATCAATATATCCAAACTATATATTGAATTAGGACCATCTGTATGTACGAGTTTACCTGGTTTTCATGCATTAACAGGATGCGATTACAATCCATCATTTTTTCAAAAAGGCAAGATAAGACCATACAAAATATTGATGAAAAACAAAATTATCAGAAAGCATTAGCAGATCTTGGAGTTGCGCATGTTACCGGTTCGCGTGATGAAATTTTGCCAGTCTTAGAAGAATTTATATGCGAAATTTATGGATTTAAAAATACATCGATTATGAATGGAGCACGATTCCTTAAATTTTGTGCGACTTACAAGGCTGACACTGAAGATGAACCTTTCAAAAAAAAAACTGAAAAATTGTGATCCCTCTACCTTACCTCCATGCAAAGCTGAATTAAAACAACATCTTTTAAGAACGCAATACATAACAAGCATTTGGAGAGTGTATGCCGCAATTAGTATTCGACGCTGTTGTTCACGACGAAAATAAAAATAATGATGATGAAAATCATACTGCAGGTTTATTTTTAATAACTGCTGCATTCAAATTTCTATGATTAATTAAAAATAAAAATATATATTTCTTTTCGCAGATGGTGTAGAGGATGCCGAATCTGACACAGATGAATCCGAAGATTTAGTGACTTCTGATGAAGAATCCACAGATGAAGAAAGTTAATTTATATCTGATATGAAATGAATTGAATTTATTTCTAATTTTTTTTATACTTAGAATAATTGTACTACTGGAGAATTATTATATTTTATAAACCTAGTTTTGCGATTTTTTATTTTAATCATTGCTTTTTTTAATACCCTTATTAATTTTAAGATAAACAAATTTTAAATTTCCGTATAAACTTTGATTTAGAATACTGCCAGAGAAAAAAAAACAATTTTTAGTTTTGAATGTAGGGGTAATAATATGAATCCTGTACAAAAATTTTTGGAACAAAAATAGTTGAATAGGTAGTTGATAATTTTTTTAATTCTCTTCAAAAAATAAATATTTCTATTGAAATATCGAATATTCAAACGATTTATTACGTTTAAAATCAATACAATCACTTTTAAGCAAAATGTTTTTAGTCCAAATTCAGAAAATTTAATATTTTTTACTCCGAAATTTTAACTAGAAACCTCATGGGTTATTGTAAGTCACGTGGCCTCGCCAGAGCCAATAGTAACGCGGCAAGTAAGAACGAAGACAGCTGTCGTAACGCGCTCTCTCTCACACTACAGCTTGTCTATAGCACTACAGGCTCGTACCCATTCATTATTTATTTGATCCTGGCAGGTAGAAAGCCCTACCGAAATGATCTGTCTTTTTGGGAATCTTATTTTTTAGTTATAAATAACACTCCATTAAAATTTCAAGCTGCCTCGAAAACATTTTTTTATAATTTTTTGCAAAATATTTTTGCACGCGTCTGGCAATGTTAAAACCCCGATTAAATTATCTGGCTTTTTTTAGTATTTACAAAGCACTTCAAACAACATATATAAATTGCGTATTGCCTCAAATATATTTTTGGGAAAAAAAAATATTTTTAAAAATGTAGGGGTTGATTTAGCCCCGCTACTCACCAGCCAGGTCTGCAATCCCGAGTTGGGATATAATAGGAGAGGTATATGACAAGTTTTCAGCCTCAAATACCTACCCTAAAATTCGTGCCAGCTCTCCTACTAATAGTACAAATCTAGTTATTTATTAACAACAAAACTGTTCGGTCTATTTTTTCAAAGTTTAAGGATAGGGATCCGAAGAAGAGATGGGGTGGGTTTATAAGATCAACTGTAGTGATTGTAGCTTGTGTGATGTCGGGCAAACAGGGCAATATTTGGGAAAGAGATCTGTCCAACATGAAAGGGATTGTGAGAATAAAAAAGATTCCACAGCAGTATCTGCTCACGCTTCATCATCCAACCACAGTTTTGATTTTCAGAACGTTGAAATTTTGGGTCGGGAGAATAACCGGTTTAAACGTTGCTTTAAGGAGATGATATATATAAAAAAGTTTCCGAACGCAGTTGACGCACGTACGGACGTTATTACGCTGAGTGTGGCATATTCCAGAAATTTCGAAAGCCCAGTTAAATATATGGTCGTTTCGTTACGCCACTGTACAAGTTTCATGTTGTCTCTCGTGTTTCTTTGTGTTTGTAGATCGTATTTTTTTTTCATTATGTGCCATGACCTAGAAAGCAAACATACATCGATGCCTAGATCCAGTAGAACTCGTTTTTCAGTTTTATTTTCGTTTTCAATGATGATTTTCTGTACATGAAATTATTCTGACAGTGAGTAAATTTCCTTTTTTCTTGGTTTGTCTTGCAATACAGTTGTCTTGCTCAGTCTGCTTTGATATTTAATGTTGTTTTTCAGTGTTTTTAGATTATATTCTGTATTTATAATGTATAGGATTGATAATGTTTAGTAACTTATATGAATATAAAGCCATACTGTTTTTTGTATTATTTATGTCATTGTTTTAAAACATAATTTTTTTCATTTTTTAGCCTGAAGAAGGCACAATAAAGTACCGAAACGTCGTGAAAGAATAGTTTACTGTATTTGTTCCTTGGACCGATATGTCCCAACTGTGATTAGGGGTAATTTTTCGAAATAACAAAAAGATTCTACGAACTGAAAAAAACAAATTCTTATATCGACCAATTTATATCAAGTGTTCAAATAAACTTTGAAACCAGACACGATCAAAATCAATTATATTCTCTACAAGCTCCAAATATTCTGCGGCGTTTAGGTAGCCGTCGATGAAAAATGACCCAGATACTTATTTATTCTAGACCAATATCTTACTACTGTTGGGTTTAGTTTGCCATTTAACAGAAATGATGATCAGTGAATAATTTATTGCTCAAAAATGAACTATTTTAATCTTTTTCCCAGAATTCCATTCGTTTGATATGGTCTCCTTGAAAAATGTTTGAGTTGTATTCACTGTATAATATCGTAAACCTTTTCTTTTCCAAATATTACGAACAGATTTATCGCTTATATCGACAATTCCCCAAATTATACTGAGGCTCACCTTACCTGGAGGGATCCGTTAATGATGCACCAACTGGAACCAGATGTGGTGAAACCTCCGAAAATAGGATTCTTCGGATCAAGGTTTTGAGGCAGCTGAAAATTGAAGGAAATTAAAAAAATAAGAAAAACCGTGTGCAGATGCTTTTGAGCGCTCGTTCATTGGTGGATAAATGATGCTATTACCCCAAAAGTTTGTATAGGACTTGAGACTCATGGTAAGTATATGTATGCAAAATATCAGCAGAATAGAAACTATATTCTGGAAATTATTCGAAAGATGGAATATGTAAAAAATTAATAAATAAAAAAATTGAATTCTACGGTTCGGAAAATGCGATCCCTCTGAAATTTTGCATGAACATTCAGTATATCAATCTTCATCCACAGAATAAATTTTACTCCAATCGAATTTTATTATGGAAATATAAACATTCTTCTTTTCAATATTTCAATCGAATTTTTAATGGTTCTGTTAACACTATGGCCACAAAATTTTGCATGAAACTTATTATGAGCATTTTGCATGTAGCCGCAAAATTTCGTTTCGATTGGTTCCTTTTTGCCTGAGACCTTGAGTAACAAAAATTTTGAATGACTATATTTTATGGAAGTAACCGCTTCCCGTATACTTTTTCTTCGAGAAAATAGCATTTCCTAGCTTAGTCGCAGACTCGCATAATTTTGTCTATCAATTCAAAAACCCCGATTTCCCGAAATTGTTACGTAAATTACTATTTCAAAATTTCATAATTCCATTTTCACGAAAAGTGTTCACAGAATGGATTACTTAAGTTTTTTACGTTAAAAATGAGGGAGTATATTTTCAAAAAATATTTTTTTCGAAACTATTAGAGAAATATCAAATATAATAAACGAATTTATATTTTCAACAAAATACATTTGAATTACTGAATTTATCAGTCAATTCCAAGTATATTCATTGATAGGTTGTGAATGTCTAAAGAAATTTGAATTGATTCATTCGGGATGTTTAATATACTTGAGAGTGAAAGAAATTGCAAGTTTGTTGAATTGAATCACTCAACCAATACGATATGTCCTATGCTGTGTGGTTCACAAAATGAACCAGCTGGTCTATAAAAAATTTGGTTTATGAATTTTCGGAATGTCAAATAACTTAAAACGGCTACAAAAGTCCGAGCGCATTGTGGAAATGTTTGAAAACAGGTTTTTTCCTCCAACGAATTCCCAAATGAAATACGTTATTATTCGATAATTATTTTTCACAGACGGAAAAATCAACTGATTTTTATAGCTAGTAGGTATGAACTTGCTGTTCATACCTAAAAATCTACAAATAAACAAACCTAAAAATGCTAATTCGAATAAAAAAATCGTAATACAATTATCAATTAATTCAGTTCCCAACTGTATAAACGACTACTGAAATTCAGGCGTCAGACGAGTTAACCAAACCATGTGGAGTGAAAGGAATGTAAATTTTACCTACGATTTCGACCAATCTTGAATCGGCTTGAATGAAGAACCTATTCAGAACGTATATGGAATGCAAAAAATTCAATTGTTTCACTTACCTGTTTGACTGTTCATCTTTTTGCAGGAGGTTCACAGCCAAAACAGCATTTCCTCTTACGGGAGGGTACTTCTGAAAGAAGGGAAATTATACAAATATTATAATCAAGAACAATATCACAGTAAGTTTTTACATAATATGATACTTCATGAAAAGTCAATATATTTCGTCTTGATATTCATAGGTGAATATAACAAGAAAATTGAAATTGTCTCACAGGACATTCAAATTTGAATTATCGTTTTTCGATTATTATGACCAATGTGTGAAGGCTTAATTATGGTTTGATGTTTATAATAGAAATTGATTTGGTTGATATCAACGATATTAACACTGATAATTTGTCACAAATAGTTTCAATTAATCGAATAAAAATATCGAATTTTGGACTATTTATAATTATATTAAATAATTCCATGTGAATTTAGAACTTATTTCTTTTTATTTTGATATGTACTGTTATACGCATTTAATGTATTCGTTTTGAGAGTTTCAAGCTTCAGAGCTGTACCGGAACCGTGTGTTCCTGTTGCTCTTCTATTCATATTACTGGTCGACTTAAGACATATATTTTTGACAGATGTCAAATGAACAAGTAGGTGCAAACGAAACGTCTGAATTTTCTTCCTCATGTAGCATTTCCGAGTGCAACAAGCTAGATTTTTTCTCCTGAATAAAATGAAGGGATAAAATTTTTCTACAAAAATACAGGCCGAATTTATGCGATATATCTTATATATACTGCGCAAAAAAATTTACGCAAATTCTGAAAATCTCAATTTTAATGAAAGTTATTTCTACATTGACTATATAACTTATTTTTTATGTTCACTCGGGAAGGTTTTGAACGAAACAAGACACATTAAATGGAAGAAAAATTCAGGATTTCACCAAATCTCATGTGAAAGAAGAGAAATAAACAATTTTCAAAATACTGGCATGCTGATAAGTGATTTAATACTCGATATTTTCATCCCTTGCGTTAATTACAGGTCGGCAACGACGGTTCATATTCAAAATGAGTGATCTTAAAATGTTCTGATCTAATCCTTTCCAAATTTCTCTGAGTTGGATTCCTAAGTCTTTAAGAGTAGCTGGATGGTTTTCTGAACTTCTCAGCCTTCTATGGAGGTTGTCCCAAACCTGCTCAATCGGATTGAGATGTGGACTTCTTGCTGGCCATTCCATTCGAGACTTCAACCTCTTCAGGAGTACCTACTCCTGAACGATGCGCGCAAGATGGGGTCTGGCATTATCGTCCATAAAAATGAAATGTTTACCAATGTATGGGGCAAATGGCACTACATGCTCTTCAAGAATGTTCCTTATATACCTATCAGCATTCATAGCTCCATTATCAACGACCACTAGGTCCTCCCCCGAAACCAGTAGTATTCAGGAAATTGCACTGAGCATATCTTTCATGTGGACGTATGTATACAAGGGAACGCCGATCACAATGGTAGAGGCAGAATCTAGACTCATCTGTGAAGAGAACTCTTTCAAAATCAGCCTATTCCCAATGTGTAATGTATGGGTGATATAGATTTAGCGAATAATGATTAAAAACTATCTTTCTGGTGACGTTTGCTTTCGTCACGCTTGACGTGGCTGCGCACATGTAACAACTGCTCCATTTTCACCGTGTCCCCTTTCTGGTAGCTCTGCCAAGACGCCATCTTGTTTTCAGCAATGCCAATAGCTTGTTCGAAAGTTATATCTTTCTTCTCCTCAAGGAGCCTGTCGAGTATAAACCTTTTTCGAATCCACAAACAAAACGGTCTCGGAGACAAATATCCAATTCATTTCCAAATTCGCAGGAAACAGCTAAACTGCGCACACGAGCTGCCCAATCCTTGATTGTTTCATTACTCACTTTCTTACTGTCGGAAAATTTATAACGCTCAGCTAGAACTGATTTTCTTGGAATGAAATGTTTATTCAAGAGTGAAATCAAAATATCGAATGATTTCGATTCAGGGACATCCGGGCTGCATATGTTGAATATCAGTTTGTACGACTCTTCATCCAACATGTTGAAGAGAATTGCACGTTTCTTATTATCACTGGTAACTTCATTAGCGATGAAATAATTGTTCATTCTCGCTTTGTAGATGTTCCAATCTGTGATATTTAAATGAAATTCTCGCAACTGGCCGATTCCACTGAGTTTCACACTCACTTCTGAAACGCCGGTTTCACCCGTAGACATTTTGTTTTTCACCACAAAATGAAATTGTCCCACAAAAAAATTAACTTCGAAGTTCGAAAAAAAAACTTAAACTTAAGAATAATTTCCGTTTTCCTCGTCGCCAAATATGTAATGTATGGGTAATATAGATTTAGCGAATAATGATTAAAAACTATCTGATTTAGACGTATCACTTTAATCTTTCTTGTTTGCTACAATACCCTGCTTTTCACATTGAGCACAATCGGACTATTTCGATTTTGGTGGGGATTCGACGCATGACATAAATGTTAATACAATTGAAAATATATTACACAATGGATATGCTCTCTCGCAAAATCCAAATGCTCCCTTCGATGGGCTGGGGTAAGAGCTGGGCCTCCTGCCGCGACACGAGGCCTTAATCATATTCTCTGAGGCGATCTCTTATTGTTTGTGTGCTAATTTGTACCCCCATGAGTTTGCTCAAGCTGATTTGAAGGAGGCGAGCGGTTGCAAACCGTTGTCTCAACGAAGAACACCCAAGTAACGTTCTTGAATGGCAGTTGTTACCCGTGGTCTACCCTGTCCTGGTCTTCGGACATTCATATCTGTTTCCCTGAATCGCTGCAACATTCTGGACACACTTGTATGGGAAACTCCAAACCTTTCTGCAATTCTTGTGTATGCCCACTCTTCTTCTCGCAAAACTACCGCTTGGGCACATCCCTCTTGGGTCAAGTTTCGCGTTGCATAGCGATCGAGTGTAGAAAATCAAACGAAAGAAAAACTATTGATCACTAGAATTGATCGAGAACAACTGATTTCAGAATGGAGCCAATACATTAAAAATCAAATAACCTCATCTTTTTCATTCCTGCTGGGAAAAAAACATCTGTATTGAAGAAAAACGTTGAAAGTGTATAACATATGCATGCATAATTCTGATAAAAATAATTATCATTGAGAACACCCTCAGTTGTAGAATACATTTGAGATTTCCATAATGTACGTTAATTTTTTGCGCAGTGTAGTACGGTTTCAGTTAAATCGAATTTTGACAACATTTTTGTTCCGTGTCTTCACGAAAATTGGCATAACGTTAATATAAATGACAACACATGTACTCCGCAATTTTTTCTATTCGAAGGATTCTCACGAAAGTTTGGCTTTATAATATATCATCATTGATATAATTGATATATAAAATTTCGACCAGATCAGATCTATATAATTATGTCTATAAAAAATTTATTTATCATTATTCGAAAATTATTCGCAGTGAGTTTAACCGAGTCGTTTAAAGTACTTCACAATTCAAAACATACATACATTTCTGCCGAACTATAGCTAGCTGTCATACTATGAACGAGCGCAGAAAGATGAGAGTTTTAAAAGATGCGCATTTTGGTATGGGTTTCTAGATTCATAATTCTAATATATTATCGTGAAAAATAATAAATAGAAAAATACCTATATTCCCTGTCGACAGCCTCGTGTTGTAAGAATGCCTCCCACCCGGCTCCATTGACCTTGTTGTCTGAAAGAAAGGGAAATTTTTTAATATTGCGGTATCTTTTATATGTTTATACACAGTTTGAAAGAAGAAAGAAGTGAAACAGAGAACCAAAATAATAAAAAACCAATTTTTACGCAAAATTTATCTGAGCACTCTCTGAGAAACATGGTCTAGTGCAACGCACATTCGAAACTTGTCAGAGGCTAGGAACTACGCCAGTTTGTCCTCATTATGAAATACACGAGATGCAAAATGGGCCGTGTCTCAACTAATACAGGGTGTGCAGGTGATTGAAGTAAATAAATTATTTTAGATTCCCCGGACCTGTGGCTATCCAAAAATACCTCATGTATATAATGCGATTTAGTTCTCGAGTTATGATATTTTGAGTGTTTTTTCAACGTATTTTGCCTGATGGTTTGAAAAATTCATATCCTCCTATGCAGTAGCATAGGAGGATATGAATAAAAACTGCGAAATACTTACTGTATTTCGCAGTTTTTATTTCTTAACATGGTCGTCCTGATTGTTGCTTCAATGAAAAAAATTTTCAGCTTCCTGAAATCACTGCAAGCTACCCAAAAAAGGCATCAAAGCTAGAACTTCAGTTTTCAGTAGGATATACTCAAACATTCATTTTCGATTAAGAAATTAAAAACGGTGTTGTTTAACTTTTGATGAAGTTCAAAAACTTTTCGGAGTCCTAAGCTACGAAAGTCATAGAAAAAAAGGTATGTTTTCTGTGACGGGAAAAAATGTGACATTTTATATCTCTTGAAAGGTCACAAAGTATGACTTTTCACGAAATTACTTTTTTCCCTGTCAAAAAAATGATTCTCTATGTAGCCGGAAAAAAGTACTCGCTTTTTTCCCGGGGAAAAAAGTAATTTCGTGAACAGTTATATTTCTTTCACTATTTAAGGGTCGTGTTTTCCTGTCACAGAAAAAATAGTGTATTATACACGGGAAAAATATTAGATTTTAGCTCTCGGCTTTTTGTCTCCCTCCGCTTCGCGTCGGGAGACAACATAACCTCGAGCTAAAAACTAATAATTTTTTCCCTTGTATAATAAATAACTATTGATCGGACTTTTTTTTTTAATCAGCCTTGGGAGGCGGATAGGATGAAAATAATTGAAACTCGATAAAATTTGTTTTTCTTCTTTTCATTTTTATGGTAAATCAAACTTGAAAATGGGATTTTAAATTGGTTTCAATTGAAATTCCTGTGAAACAAATGTAGCTCCTGTAATTTATATAATATTTATGGTCTCACCACTGATGAAAAATGTTGACATATTCGCCAGAATTGCTGATTGTGAAATGACTTGTTTTGGGATAGAAAATGAAAGGCACATAATACTGAAAATCAGCATTTATTACAATAATTTTCGAAAATCTTTGCCTTCAATTTGAGTACGAATTATCGAAAACGTTCTAAAAAGTGTGTCAATTGCCTGGAGCTACTCGAATTTACTTTACATGTTTCATCCCGCTTCTGAAAGTTTTTCGCTCAATTATGTTTCGTTCTTGGTTTCCTTTGCGTACCAGATCTTTGTAAAATCCCCAAATGAAAAAATCGATAAGGTTGAGGTCTGGCGAACGCACAGGCCATTCGATGAGCCCTGCACGCCCAATCCATCTCTCTGGAATCGATTTTTGTAGATTTTACAAAGAGCTGGTATACGCGAAGGAAACGAACAACGAATCAAAATTGAGAGAAAAACTTTCAGAAGCGGGATGAACAATATAACAAAAAAATTCGAGTAGCTTCAGCCTGTATCTCTGAAACTAATAGCCTTATGGGACATTTAAACCCCAATCCTCGTTCAGTTTGAGGTCCTCTATCTCCAGTTAGCCGTTGTCCCTTACGTCACTAGCCACCCTGTATAAAATGAGATGCACCTGTCTAACATATAAAACTTCTGGTTTCAACTGAATGGCTGGCTAGCACATAATAGTTGTAATGTCGAGATCTATTTAATGAATATTTTGGGATACAATAGATTGGAAAAGTTGGTCACCGAGGAGCCCCGACATTACGTCATTTGATATTTATGTTTAGAATACTTTTAAAGAGAAAGTACCTATATCAATAATAATAATAAAATAAATTTATTTGAATTTCTTAGAATTTCTTCCCACAATGAAACAGAAATGAGTTAGTTATATGGCTCACAACTGATGAGATACTTTTCAAATTCGCGTTTGGTTCTCTTTTTGTTAGGCATTAAGTAAAAGCGTCTAAGTAACGCATTGTAGATCCTCCTACACTTATATTTAGTATTATATTGGGAGATTAAGCTTTGGATAGATGTAGGAATGAACTTGTCTTATGTTGATACTGTTCTTGTGTGCCCTCTAAAGAAGCTTTGTTCATATGTTATATATATACCGGGTGTCCCGAAAACAATGGATAAGCCTGCAACTATAGATAGACACTGTCGTGGTCTAACTTATTCCAAATTTTGACCTTAATGAAAATTCCACGGTTTCCGAGATATTCATGGTTTTCGGATTTTCAGAAAATTTCCAAGTGCGATTAGTTTTTCTAGTGCCATTTCCACAAATGGAGAGGTATTTCGATATGTTTTTTTTTTAATTTCACATGAGATAGTTCAGCTATCGGAAACAGAGACTTAAATTCATCAAACTCGTGAATTAAAAAAAAAAATTAAAACTAAATGAAATTTCTTTTAAGTTTGATGAGCACAAGGTAAAAAATGTAGGACGCCCCTGGTAGACATCATCTTAAAACTTGCTCAGTTATTGCATATTCCAAAAAGGTATCATAAGCCTAGGCATTCTGTAGTTTTTCATTCTCGTAACTACATGATTACCAAATAGTCGAAAAATTTCGAAAAACTGTTTTTGTTGTAATCGTTATTCTGAGCTCTTGAATCTTGTTGATACCATAAGTCATTATGGTTCTGTACTAGCGGCTCAATTATTTGAGTCAATATGTCAGAATATCTATCTCCTAAGGGAGAACATTCTTTAAATAATGCAAACATGTGTAGTGTTCTATCTTACCAGTTAAAGTCCCATCATAAATGTGAACATCGAGAATTGCATTATTTTGGATGGCGCAAAAAACATTGAAACTCCAGGTCTCTTGAAAGTTACATTGTCTGAACTGATGGTTGTTCCCTTCATCCCAATAATGACTGTTATGCCTATTGAAAGAACCATTCTTTGTGAATTTAGATTCATCTGTCCAAATTATACAGTCCAAAAAGTTTTCATTCTCTTGAAATCGAATCATCATAGCTTCGCAAAACTATGTTCTCCTGAGGAAATCAGTTTCCTTCAAATGCTGTACCCTATTGAATTTATATGGGTGCATTTTATGTTTTTTTCATATTCTCCAAACACTCGATTGAGATAATCCCAGATCAATCTCGGCATCTTTGAGAGAATTTTGAGGATTTACACGAAATATGCAAGAACTGTAATTTCGTTGTTCTCATCTTCTACTACACTTTTTTCTCTGTATATAGTTTTCTTAACGAAAGATCCGACATTTCTCGAGTTTGTCATGGTTCTGTTAATGGTATCTCTTGTTGGTCTGGGTCGGTCAGGAAACCCCTAATGAACAGTCGAAACGTTCTATCTACAACTTTATTACATTCTCCATGAAGTAGAATGAGATTTAAATAATCTTAGTTGGTAAAATTAGGCATAGTGATCGATTTTAATAACTTAATACGAATTATCACCAAATTAATAGTAAACACAAAATGCTACTGAATAAAGATTAATTTGGCAGATGTAATTAATGATATCTATCATTAAAAAAAAGAATGTAAAACATGGTAAGTTTTTGCATATGGTTCATAAGGAATTATTTATTTATCACTGGAGAGAAAACCGATGGCCTATTAGTTGAAATAAAGAGGTTTCCGATACAAATTCGAACCAAAATTCGCCACCCCGGTGATGTTAGCTCCCGGCCAACCAGCTCCAAGCGCGCCTATTCCACCACGGTCGATGAGGTCGCGCGGCGTCAGCTGATTTGTTTTACGGTTAATTCTGAGGAATGCTACATGGGAAGTGATCAAATCCATACCGCAAGCAAAGAATTGAACAATTCAAATATATTTAAACTTCCTTTTATTCAATGTCTATCACATTAGGGGAAAAATCGGTATCTACTCGTAGGAAACAATTTATTGAAGTTTCATTAGTTTGAGATATCCGGCCCAGATTCTGATGAATGGAATGGAGTGGGCATCATTCAACGTACTTTGGAGTAAATTTTCAATCATTTCTATGAACTCTAGACCCCCAGCTGCAAGGGTCGACCAAGGCCATGTTAAAGCTTTACTGTTAACAATATCGGATAAATTTTTTTTTGTATTTCGAATGTCTGGCCAAAAAGTCCGGTGGATGATGTGGTTAGGACATTATATAAACTATTTCCAGAAAAAGTTTCGTTCGTTTCTGAGAACCCGACACCCATAGCTCCAAGGGTAAAAGCCGACACTCTCTCGTCTCGAATTCGATATGACAACATTTCTTTTTTTTGTGCTTGTTTCGGTAACCCGGCCAAGGATTCCGCTAGATGGTTTTCATCGTGTATGATATGAGTTATATTGGAGAAAAAATTCGTTAGATTCTGAGAACCCTGCAACCCTAGATGTGAGGATCGTTTCAACACTGTTTAGTTTCGCTGTTGACTCGATGGCAAAAATCCATTTTTTCTTCTATTTGGGATGTCCGGCCAAAAATTCTAAAAAGTGGATTCGATAGAGCATTATACAAATTACCTCTGACATAATTTTCAATCGATTCCTTGCACCACACACCCCCAGCTCCAAGGATCGAACTTGGGGTTTCCAATTTTTACTGTTAACACGATCGAATAATATTTTTTTTTGTATTTCGAATGTCCGGCCAAAAAGTCTAGTAGATGATATCGTTAGGACATTATATGAGCTATTACGAAAAAAAGTTTTGTTCGTTTCTGAAAACCCCATAACCCCAGCTCCAAGGATAAAAGCCGACGCTCTCTCGTCTCGGACTCGATATGACTATATTTTCTTTGTTTCTGGTGTTTGTTTCGGGAACCCGGCCAAAAATTCCGTTGAATGGTTTTCATCGTGTATGATATGAGTTATATTGGAGAAAAATTTCGTTAGATTCTGAGAACCCTGCAACCCTAAATGTGAGGATCGTTCTCAACACTATTTAGTTTCGCTGTTGACTCGATGCCAAAAATCCATTTTTTCTTCCATTTGGGATGTCCGGCCAAATATTCTGAAAAGTGGATTCGATAGAGCATTATACAAATTACGTCTGACATAATTTTCAAACGATTCCTTGCACCACACACCCCCAGCTCCAAGGATCGAACTTGGGGTTTTCAAGTTTTACTGTTAACACGATCGAATAATATTTTTTTTGTATTTCGAATGTCCGGCCAAAGAGTCTAGTAGATGATATCGTTAGGACATTATATGAGCTATCACGAAAAAAAGTTTGTTCGTTTCTGAGAACCCCATAACCCCAGCTCCAAGGATAAAAGCCGACGCTCTCTCGTCTCGGACTCGATATGACTATATTTTCTTTGTTTCTGGTGTTTGTTTCGGAAACCCGGACAAAAATTCCGTTGAATGGTTTTCATCGTGTATGATATGAGTTATATTAGAGAAAAATTTCGTTAGGTTCTGAGAACCCTGCAACCCTAAATGTGAGGATCGTTTCAACACTGTTTAGTTTCGCTGTTGACTCGATGGCAAAAATCAATTTTTTCTTCTATTTGGGATGTTCGGTCAAAAATTCTGAAAAGTGGATTCGGAAGAGCTTTATACAAATAACGTCTGACATAATTTTCATTCGATTCCTTGCACCACACAATGCAAAAAAAAATTTTTATCCGATATTGTTAACAGTAAAACTTGAACATATCATGTTCGATCCTTGGAGCTGGGGATGTGTGGTGCGAGGCATCGAATGAAAATTACGTCAGACGTAATTTGTATAATGCTCTATCGAATTCATCTCCTAGAATTTTTGGCCGGATATCCTTAACAGAAAAAGAATGGATTTTTGCGGTCCAGTCAACAGCGAAACTAAAAAGTGTTGAGAATGATCCTCACGTCTAGGGTTGCAGTGTTCTCAGAATTCAACGAAATTTTTCCTCAATATAACTTATATTATACACGATGAAAAACATTCAATGGAATTCTTGGCCGGGTTGCCGAAACAAGCACAAAAAAAGAAATCTTGTCATATCGAGTCCGAGACGAGTGAGCGTCGGCTTTTATCCTTGGAGCTGGGGGTATGGGGTTCTCAAAAACGAACAAAACCTTTTTTCGTGATAGCTCATATAATGTCCTAACGATATCATCTACAAGACTTTTTGGCCGGACATTCGAAATATTATTCGATCGTGTTAGCAGTAAAACTTGAAAACCTCAAGTTCGATCCTTGGAGCTGGGGGTGTGTGGTGCAAGGAATCGATTGAAAATTATGTCAGACGTAATTTGTATAATGCTCTATCGAATCCACTTTTCAGAATTTTTGGCCGGACATCCCAAATAGAAGAAAACATGGATTTTTGCCATCGAGTCAACAGCGAAACTAAACAGTGTTGAGACCGATCCTCACATTTAGGATTGCAGGGTTCTCAAAATCTATCGATATTTTTCGCCAATATAACTCATATCATACACGATGAAAAACTATTTAACGGAATTCTTGGCCGGTTTCCCGAAACAAACACCAGAAACAAAGAAAATATAGTCATATCGAGTCCGAGACGAGAGAGCGTCGGCTTTTATCCTTGGAGCTGGGGGTATGGGGTTCTCAGAAACGAACAACTTTTTTTCGTGATAGCTCATATAATGTCCTAACGATATCATCTACAAGACTTTTTGGCCGGACATTCGAAATACAAAAAAAATATTATTCGATCGTGTTAACAGTAAAAATTGAAAACCCCAAGTTCGATCCTTGGAGCTGGGGGTGTGTGGTGCAAGGAATCGATTGAAAATTATGTCAGACGTAATTTGTATAATGCTCTATCGAATCCACTTTTTAGAATTTTTGGCCGGACATCCCAAATAGAAGAAAAAATGGATTTTTGCCATCGAGTCAACAGCGAAACTAAACAGTGTTGAAACGATCCTCACATCTAGGGTTGCAGGGTTCTCAGAATCTAACGAATTTTTTCTCCAATATAACTCATATCATACACGATGAAAACCATCTAGCGGAATCCTTGGCCGGGTTACCGAAACAAGCACAAAAAGAAGAAATGTTGTCATATCGAATTCGAGACGAGAGAGTGTCGGCCTTTACCCTTGGAGCTATGGGTGTCGGGTTCTCAGAAACGAACGAAACTTTTTCTGGAAATAGTTTATATAATGTCCTAACCACATCATCCACCGGACTTTTTGGCCGGACATTCGAAATACAAAAAAAAAATTTATCCGATATTGTTAACAGTAAAGCTTTAACATGGCCTTGGTCGACCCTTGCAGCTGGGGGTCTAGAGTTCATAGAAATGATTGAAAATTTACTCCAAAGTACGTTGAATGATGCCCACTCCATTCCATTCATCAGAATCTGGGCCGGATATCTCAAACTAATGAAACTTCAATAAATTGTTTCCTACGAGTAGATACCGATTTTTCCCCTAATGTGATAGACATTGAATAAAAGGAAGTTTAAATATATTTGAATTGTTCAATTCTTTGCTTGCGGTATGGATTTGATCACTTCCCATGTAGCATTCCTCAGAATTAACCGTAAAACAAATCAGCTGACGCCGCGCGACTTCATCGACCGTGGTGGAATAGGCGCGCTTGGAGCTGGTTGGCCGGGAGCTAACATCACCGGAGTGAATAATCCTCATCTCAAAAGAGAAAGAAATCATTAGAGTTCAAGAGAGCCAATATAAATGCGTTGAAGCAAATTGCTCTGATTTCGAGCATTTGCTTAGTTGTTTTCTCATGAATCATTGCATTATTTAATAGAAGAATAAATTTTGTTGAAAGAATAAGTATCAGATGTATTATTGTTCAGGCGTTCTGAGAAGAAAGTCCAACTTTTCTCGAGCTGAAATCTAGTGTTACTGCTCTATCAAGAGTAATTTTTCATCTTGTAGATATGAAACGTACTTCAATTGTTCAAAAGAGCCAATAAGTGTTTGACGGGAATGGCTCTCGCATATCAGGCATTTGTTTATTTGATTTTTTTATGAACCATATGTGCTACTGTTAATCTTTTTGTGTTTGTATTGTTTTTTGAGTTTTTCTTATAATATTGATAGAAAATTTAATGAAAAAGTATTTCAAGATGTGAAAGAATATTCAAAATGCGTCAGGATTATTTAAGCATCTCAAATTCAGTGTTTTTTTCTTTCAGGAATAGTGTGTTTCTTGAATTCAATATGAAAAAATTGTGATATTCGACTTTCAACATATCATAAAAACTTTAAAAAATGTGTGCCATTAAAACTAAAAAAAGATTTTTACTCAGTGTTTTTTGCAGATTCCAATTCCCAATTTAATTTTTTTATTTCATATACCGAGTGATATTTCTCACCTGACACGGAAATTGAAATTTTTGAATACGGACCTGCAATTTTTGGGAAATTTTTCTTGTCGATCTGATGGAGAATATGTATATTAACAAGCTTGCCAAATATCAGCGAAAAATTTGCCATATTGACGAAGATATGGCAGTTTATAGTTTTAGCACTTTTGCAAAAAACACCCTGTATCTCTGAAACTAATAGCCTTATGGGACATTTAAACCCCCAATCCTTATTCAGTTTGAGGTCCTCTATCTCCAGTTAGCCGTTGTCCCTTACGTCACCAGTCACCCTGTATATATTATAAACAGTAGCGGTCCCACAATGCTTCCCTGTGCAATACCTACATCAATGTTGCGTGTATCTGATTTTATATTATTTTCAACCATAACTTGCTGCCTTCTTCCCGAAAGATATGATCGAATCCAAGCATTAGCATTACCTCTTATACCATACTTTTCAAGTTTTAACAAAAGGATATTATGGTCTACACAGTCATATGCTTTACTTAAATCTATAAAAAGACCAAGTGACATGTTTTTATTTTCTAAGTTGTCCAAAATTGCATTGATGAACTGATATATTGCAGTATTGGTTGATCTGCCTCTCAAGTATGTTGGAATTAGGAAAAAAGATTATCTTGGTTCATGAACGTGAGTATTCTAGAACTCATGACCAATTAAAAATTCTTGAGAACGCTGGTAAAAGACAAATAGGTCTATAGTTATTGAGGTCATTTAAGTCACCATTCTTGAATAATGGTTTTATCAAAGCATGCTTCAGTTGACTTGGAAAAATTGAATATTTCATAGAATTATTTATTATGTAGGATAGCACAGCGGCAACTGAACTGATCGATAACTTGACAATGCTCACTGGTATATCATCGTACCCACTACAGTGTTTATTTTTCAGATTTTCAGATAATTCAATCAATTCATCAATGCTTACAGGTTTGAGAAATAACGATTTATCATTTCCTTCGATTTCAGTCATAAAAGGAACAGACTTCAGACTCAAATGGATATTTTTTATAACTTCTATCAAATGTTCATTGAAGTCATTCGATAACTTTAATGGATCTTCACAAATAATATTTTCTTGAGTTTTACTAGTCTTTCCTGTTATTTCCCGACATATCGTCCACATAGATTTTATCTTGCAATCAGATTTTTTTATTCGTTCCTCATATAATTTACTTTTTTCCAAATTTAATAGGCTATCATATTCTTTTTTCATTTTATTGTATTGTGATTGGTATGAAACGTCAAATTCAGATAATAACTTTAACATGTCTAACTGTTGTTTAATTCTCTGTAAAGTTGGATTTTTTTTGTGATATTATATTTTTTATTTTTATACACTGGTTTAATGGGAAAACATTCTTCGAATAAATTCAAAACTCACGCATAAACGTGTTCCACTGTTTATTTACATCGGACTTTTCGATACAGTAAACATTATCCCAGGTTTGTTCCTTGAGCTTACTACTAAATGCTGATTTGTTATTTTCGTTAAAGAACCTTTTCCGAACAAGTTCATTAGAAAAATTTTTATTTATACGAAAACTAACCTTTTGTGCTTTGTGGTCCGATATATGATATTCTAAAAGCTCTGTTGATGTGATGTTACAGAAATTTGTACAAATATTATCTAAGCAGCTCTTAGAGTGATCAGTTATTCTAGTGTATTCATTAATAAGGACTTTTATACAAAAATTATTGAGGAGTGATAAAAATCTATTTTTAAAAACATTCTCATCTTTGAGTTCAATGTTGAAATCACCTGCAATGAAGATGGTGCTATTTAGATCGATTTTCTCAACTAGAATTTTCTCCATGATCTCGAAAAACAGATCAATCTTTCCACTAGGAGGCCTATACACTGAGAGAACCACGATTTTCAACTGATTAATGACACATTCCACAGCACTGCACTCAAATTCTCCTGGCACTGATAGATCACTTATGTTTCTATGTTTTCTTATTTTGCACTGATTGTTTACATAAATTGCGGAACCTCCGTGTTTACCTTCTTCCCGGCACATACTTTCAGCCAGTTTGAAATTTTTCAAGCCCATTTGGTTGATTTGATCTTGAGATTTCCAGTGTTCAGTTAAACAAAGTATAAGACAATCTGGATTGTCAGTTAGAAGTTTTTCTAATTTGTCGACACTATTTCCCAGTGACCGCACATTCTGATGAATAATACTTATCACCTGGGTCGAGTTATACTCATTACTAGCTTTTAAATTTGTTGAGGGCCTATCATCTGTGACAGGCCCTCTTTTTTGAAAAAGAACTTCGAGACTAATGAGCCTGCGGGCCACACGTTTTTGTCCCATGCTTCCCTGAGATTTTCTTGACGAATAGTCACTTTCATCGAAACATACTTATCTGGGTGTCTAGATTGGTGTAACTCACAACTGACATCTGGGAATTTCTCATTCAAAATCTCCAATAAATCACTGGGTTTTGTCTCAGGGTGCAGCCTGGTAACATGAAGAGAAACATACTTTGGAATAGTTTGAATGTTTCCTGCCTGGTTGTTCTGTCCTACCACAAATCGACGATTTGTCCTGCGTTTGACGAATTGCCATCCATCATCTTGCTTGTTTTCTCGAACATGGACATTTTCGTTAACAGGTTGTTTGTTATTCTTCCTATTGAGGTTATGTGTAGTATTAGCTTGTTTACTTGCCACATTCGAATTACTCTCGTCTTTGTTTACAATATTAGCGTATGTTATATTAGATCCACTGCTCATGTTTTCATTTCTTATCTCTTGTAAGTGATAAAGCGATGAGTGGTCATACAGTATACAACTTACGAAGGTGAGATTGTTGAATAGTTAACCGAGTTAACGTATGAAAAGGCAGAGAAGACTATTTTTCTTTTTTTATCGTCAGAAGAGCAGAAACGTTCTGGTTTGAATTATGTGGCAAACTCTGAACATTTAGGGTCCATCCTAATACGCCCTCTTAGCGGATACTTGAATAATAACTTATCGATAAAGAGGATTCTACCTCGGCTATGAAACTATAGTTTATGACGTGAAGTTTGAAGAATCGAAATATTCGAAACCGAGTAAATTCCAACACATGTTCGTCGATGAATAGAGTAAGCCAGGGTTCCAGTTGGGAATTTTATTACTTTGATAATTACAGAGTCTGTTTATGTTATGCAATTATAGTTTTTCTATTCTAAGGTAGTGAAGGGAACTAGTTTGCAATTTGAATCGTAATTGAAGGCAAGAGGCAAGATATGAAATTGAATATAAGAATAATTTTTGGTTTTTGCTAAATTAAACGTGTTATGAATTGAATCGCAAAACGTGTATTTTTTGGTTAGACTTTATTTTGAACAAGTTTTTTTTTATAGCTATGAATTGTTCTTCAAAAAATGCGACGGATATTAGTACCAACGTGAAGTCTTTGCACTCACGAAAACTATGATGAAAACATTGCCTATTTAAAAATTTATCGCAGCGAAATTCAGGCGTTTTCCTCATTATTAAATTATTTCGGTTCAGAAATACGAATGAAGTTTCGAAATACTGACAATACTGTAATTTATTATTATCGGCAATATATTTCTTATCGATGTCATTGGAAAGAAGAAAAATATGCTTTGTTTCTCTTTTGTTGAATTTTTGAGTCAATATCGACTTTGGCGGCAATAAATCGTATCCCTGATGACGAATACTTGGTCAAATTCAATATATCCGATTGGAGTGAATTTCATTTTGTGAACGAAGATTGGTATATTATACTTAATATTCATGCAAAATTTCAAGAAAATCGCATTGTGCATAGAAAATTCAATTGAAATTCGAAAAAAAATTGGTATACCTATTTCCAAAACAAGATATCCGTTTCAAGTGAAATTTATTTTGTGTATGAAGATTGTTATATTGAATGTTCATTCAAAATTTCAAGAGGTTCGCATCATCTGAACCATAGATTGACGGTGGGTTTCACAAAGATTTGATTTCCCAATCAAGCGCTTGATCGGCAATCATAATGAAATTCTATGATACAAATCTAATTTGATTGCGGAATCAACGATTTGATTGTCCAATCAAGAAAATCCCAATCAACGCACTTGATCGGCAATCAGCGGGCGTTGATTGCCAATCAAGTGAAAATTGGGTTTCACAAAACAAAACTGACAACAAATTAACAAACAACGACGCTTGATTGTCCGATCAAGTTGATTCGACAAATTTGGGCAATCAAGATACATAAATTGTAGACCAGCACGATAAAAAAATGCTTTTCGAAATTAGTTCCTCTTCAGAATCTTCATCAGAAGATGAAACAAGAATTACTACTCGAATAATTCGAGACAGGAGTGATCCGTTTTCGAATTACGATGATCAGGAATTCAAAAAAGATTCAGGTTCACCAAACAATCAACAATGGAGTTGCTGAACAAAATTGGAGAAAACATTGAACCGCGAACTAAAAAAAATAAATCTATACCGGCAATTCTTCAAATTTTAATTACTATGAGGTTCTACGCAACGGGTGCGTTTCAAATGACTGTAGGAGATCATGTTAATGTAACTAAAGCATCGGTGTGTAGAATTGTGAAGAGAGTATCTGAGGAAATTGCAAGGCTCAAAAATGAGTTCATTCATATGCCCCAAACAAGGGAACAAAGATGGGAAGTATCATTGGGTTTCCATCAACTCAGTGGAATTCCAAGAGTTTTGGGAGCTATAGACTGCACCCATATACGAATTTCGTCACCAGGAGGTGGTAATGCTGAGATATTCAGAAACAGAAAAGGCCACTTTTCAATAAATGTGCAGATGGTATGCGATAGTAGACTAAAAATAAGACATATCATAGCTCGATGGCCAGGATCTGTCCACGATTCTACAATATTCAACGATTCTCCATTGATTGTTGAGCTGGAGCAAGGTGCATATGGAGATACCTACCTGCTAGGAGACAGTGGTTATGCCTGCAAAAATTTTCTGTTGACTCCAATTTTGAATCCTCATAATGAAGCCGAGAGGCGTTATAATTAGGCCCAAATAAAAGCCCGCAACACAATTGAAAGATGTTTCAGATTGCTCAAGAGACGTTTCCCATGCCTGCATTATGGATTGAGAAACAAATTAGATACATCTTTGACCATTATTGTTGCATGTAGTGTATTGCACAATTATGCTCTTGCTCAGCATGATGAAATGGACGAGCTAGATGATCTGAACATTGAAGTTGGAGTAAATCAGTCGAACTCTTAAATCTCTATCCGATGTTAGTTTTGGTAGAAGAATGCAGGAAAGCTCTGCGTGGGCTGGGCTCTGATAACTTTTTGAAAGTAATCTGGTGTCCGGCTAATGCGGATATACCTGGTAACGTCAAGGCAGATGAACTGGCTAGGCGGGGAGCCGGATTAGCATTTGTTGGTCCGGAGCCTTCGCTGCCAATCTGTCGCACATCTGTCAGAAGTTTCTTCAGGAACTGGCTGAACAGGGAATTTTCTTCGGAATGGAGCGCAGGGGTGGGCCTGAGGTGATCGAGGATTCTCATTGAGAGACCGTCCTCGCGATCTGAGGTCAATAGGCTTCTGTTGCTGGAGAGGAAACAACTCGGTCTGGTGACTGGTGCATTGACTGGTCACCTGTTTAACAAGCATTTGAAGAGAATGGGATTGACGAGCTGCTCCCTATGCCGGTGGTGCAGGAGTACTGATGAAACGGTTGAGCATATTTTGTTCAACTGTGAAAACCTTATAGAGTTAAGGTCAACACACCCAGGAAATCCAACACCTTCTATTCCTATGGTGAGAGGGACCACTCCTGGCAAGCTCGCGACGTTTCTGTCTTCGTGTCTGAGGAGCTGAGTCTCTATGGAACAATGCGGGTGAACAATGGGCCACTAGGCCTCAGTTCGGCCGGTAAGGCACCGCACAGAGAAGAAGAAGAAATCAGTCGATTAACCCTGGGCCGCAGAAACACATCAGTTAGAAATGCTCTGATGGTAGATATTTTCGAGAGGTTGTTACTCTTGAGTAAGATAAAAAAATGTCCCAATAATAAACTTTATGATTTCAGGTGAACTGGCATTGTTGTGACCTGGTTAGAGTAGTCGTTTTCTAGAATTTATTGGAAATTTACTCAAAACTAGCTAGTTAAGCATAGATATTGTTCAATAAAAAATTTAAACTGCTCGGCATTTTTGTGGCTACTTTTTTCAAACTGAAATATCATTATTTCGTGAAAACTATAATGCTTTTGATTCAATCGGTTCACTTATCATAATAAAAGACACAATCAATAAAAAAAAAGTTTTATTGATAAAATAAATTCACATTGCATTTCAAGTTGAATTTTTTCTCTCCTTAACTGAATCATTAAAATCTCAGCTTCAATTCTGGCATTTTTTAATTTTTGTTTATATTATTGCTCTTTGAGAGACAATTTTCTTTTGATAGGTTTTTTAGGGTGTTTTCGGATTTGTTGTGGAATAGGGGAAGGTCTGGTCTCAATTTGACAGTGAGAAGGAACGGAAGCATCAGCATTTTGAACAGGAATAGGGGATGGACTTGCAAGTATAGGAGTAGGATCAGCTGAAAATGAAATTTGATTAGTAAAATAATGTGAAAAAATTTTTCACACGACCCAAAATATAAGAGCTACCTTTGCTGCCATGAAAAATATATATTATCATAATTTGTTTTAGAACAGACTATGTAAAATATCTCCTATTCTAGATCAATATTATGTTGGGAATTCATTATATAAAGGAATGAATGAGTTTTCATGAATATGTTTCATTGAATAAACAATGTATTATATTGCACCAACTCTGAAGCTACAAAGGTATATTGCTCTGATATTTTAACAATGACCTAAAAATATTATTATGTTTCATTACCCACAATAGTTATTAGATGCACATTTTGAACTTTTGCAGAGAATCTAACATAAATGTAACATCTAAGTACTGTTGAGAGCATATAGTCATCGCAACAATCAGTTTTAATTATGATCATCTACCAAATAATGATTCGAAGGTTTCAATATCTAAAATGGGGTATTATAAATATCAGAAGTAATTTCATCACAAACTTAGGCACAATTTTATGGTTAAAAAAAATGAAACAAGCTTTCCATCATAATTTTGTTCTAGAAAAAACAGTTTGATCCCTTATTATCAACATTGACCAAAATAGATCAAACAAATACAAGTGTGCAAAAGCTAAACCTAAAAAGATACCTTATTTGGTTCACTTCCCTTTGAACTATTGATTACATATTTCCTTGGAATTTGAAGGATTTCAAATTGAACGTTACTTACCTCTCTTTTCTTGAATTTCTGCGAATATTGACTCAACAAAATAAATAGATGCATCATCAAATGCATTATTTAATGGAGTAATATTATTTACTCCTATCATTGAAATTATTCGGCAGTCAGTATCCGTCAGATATGTCCCCATAGTTCCACCTCCTGTTTTTTGAATTTCCTTCTGTAATGTGAACTTCGCCGATATTAAAGTTTATTGTTCCTTAACAATTTCCAAAAAAACAAAATTTGACTACCCCATATTTACTTCAAACTAACAATAGCTCACTTTTTCCTGTCTCAGTAAGGATTTTAATTGATCAACTCATGGTGCAGGTTCCTCTTGTTCCTCAAATTGTTCAGGCATTTGTTGGCCTGGAAACATAATTTCCCTATATCTTTCCTTCTGAAAAACAATTATGTATATAAATCAATACAAATAGCTTATTTTAGTACCATTCATTCAATTTATCACATACATTTTCCATTGCCACATCCTGTTTTGTTCTCCTCTTCAAATTTTCATAAAGAATTTTTAATTGACTGGCTGTCCTGGGTGTATTCGTTCCAGCATTGTACACCTCAGTTATACTGGACCAAGCTTCTCTTTTAGACTCACGACTTACCTTATTCGTACATTTTGATTCTAAATTCTAATAAAAAAACAAGAAAGTAGGTAATTATATTCTCAGTTCTGGATATATGGAATTCCCTTCACCAAACTAAACATTATGATTCTTCAAGGGAATATTTCACTTGCGATTCAACTAAGGGGAGAAGAAGGTATTTGTCGTCATTGTTGTAATTCTTTCCTCTATAGAATTTTTTTAAATTTTCCATTTTGATTTGGAATCAGCTTCAAAGTTCAAACAACAACAAACAACTGCCGCTTGTAACCAAACTTCTTACAGTTCTAACCTCACACACACACACAGAAATAATAATATAAAATAATGTTTTCCCAATCAAATCTTGACGAATGCTACGTTGCCAGATTGGTTTTCTCGATCAACTGATTGAGGTTCTTGATTGCGGAATTTTGTTTTGTGAAACCCGAATTCATTGATTGGACAATCAAAATTTGACAAGGGAATCAGTTGATTCGAGAATCAACGGATCTTTGTGAAACCCAGGGTCAGTGTCAGAATAAGGGGTGAAATCCTTAGTTTTGCGGACTAACTGCACCGATTCGTGGAAGTCTTTGAAATCGGAGGCAGGGAATGACTTCAAAATTTTAAAGGGGTGGTTTAGTTATAAACCATTAACATAAAACCTAGAAAAAACTAAATATCTGCCCTTCACTGCCTACTGCAGTGGATCACTTGAAATCACACCTGATTCGCTCATCTCAGAAGCAGATTCAGTTAAATATTTGTGACGATTGACATTTAAGTGGGGTGCTAATCAAAAACTGGTTCAATAAACTGAGAGTACTTTTATATAAATTGAAATTTTTTAAAGATTATCTTGATGTGCGACATCTCATAATGCTATATTTTGCATTAGTCCAGTCCCAGCTGACTGACGGAATAATAGGTTGGCGTGGTACTACAGATAACCATCTGAAAAATTTGGTTGTGATTCAAAGGTCGATTCTTCGAATCATATATAGTAGACCACTCACGTTTCCCAATGAAGAACAATTCAAAGAGGCCTAGATGCTGGGTGCGAGACAACTTTCTTATAATATCAAGAAATCGAAAATGAGTTCGAATCCCGTCACACATTGTGACAACACACGAAATAAGTTGAATATTCTGAGTATGCCTCGTTGTATTAAAAAAAAGTTCTGATTATGATAGGATAAATAGTATATAACATTACTAGCAAGGTAAGAGGGTTTTTACTGGCGAATGGAGGATATAATTGACGAGCCGCAGGCGAGTCAGTTACCTCGTTGAGCCAGTAAAACCCGTTACCTTGCGTGTATTGTTTTATATTTTATTTGTTTCTCGTTTGTAAAAAGGTGAGATAAATTCCAGAAAAATCTCAATAATTTGTCGCAAATATCGTAAGCTATTTATGATTATTTATGACATCGGAAAATTATGACAACTGTCAGTGGCTTTACGAGAGGGAAGAATATTTGCTAATTTCTGACGAAAAAGGCCAGATCCAAATGAAACAAGGTATGCATATCGTTTTTTAATACTTTTATAACATTTATTACTAAAAATATTTGTTCCAGGAACGATGAAATTAGGAGGATAAATGAAATTAGAAGCAAGTACGTGAAAAGGAAAGCGAATAGATACGAATATAACAAGGAACGAATATCGTTTTTGAATAGTTTGAGAACGTTTATTGAGAAATACATTTGTTCCAAGAACTCTGAGATTAGAAGAATAAATTAAATTAGAAGCAAGTACTTGACAACTTTCAATGTAAATAATACTACTAACTTGTAGAAGTTTTACAAGTTAACTGTCAATTTTACAAGTTAGTGACTTGAAAAAATAAACTTCCTTGATTCATATTGTGTTTTTGGAAACTGACGTTTACAAATGAGAAACAAATAAATGTGTTTTCCGTGTTGTATTTTTATAATTATTTTTAGTAGATATTTGTTCACCCTATGTAGAAAAAGAGTCATTCAAATGGAATTACATCACGTACAAGCGATAGCTCCTCGGAGCTGAAGCTTCTGTGATATCATATATTTATTCATCTCCTGACTTTTGAATGAGCTCGTGAATAATTTTGAGTGTGTAATCTACTCTCAGTGAAAAAATATATATTATATTACAATCATTATTAAGGAATTACTCTGGAAACATGGAAACATTTTTCGAGAAACTTTCTTGTGTCCTTCAGGCTTGTGCTGTCCGTGTTGATTATGTGCTCTTATGTAGAGACTTGAACATTAATTGCCTTGATATTAACTGTTATAAGTCTAAATTACTTACCTATCGAATTGTTGGTTTTTTTTAATTTGAAGTTACACATTCTAAAGCAACTAGAGTGTTCACCAACATCAACGGTATTGTATGGTGTTTGCCAATATACTTGCCAAAGAAGGCGGACGAATGTCACTCATTGGCCCAGAACTCTTTTGTGTTATAGATAAATGTACCTATAAGAAGGAGAAAGCCGAAAAATCGAAACTCTGGCGGAATCTCCCAGGGATGGATCATTCCACTAAGTTCCTACGAACCTTTTAAACAGCAAGATCCAAAAGATATCTGGATCTTGGTAAGAAACAATTACACCTCCTCACTGGCTTTTTTCAGGACACTGTAGCTTCAGAAAGCATCTGTTGAGGATGGGATTATCAGACACCGCCGAGTGTAGGTTCTGTGGGGAGGAGGAAGAAATCCACATTAACCTAGTCGCGGAATGCTTTGTCAATACGAGCCTAAGCAAAGAATACCTTGGTCGAGAAACTTGTAAGAGGAAGGAACTATCCTCATTGAAGCCTTCCCAGATATTGGATTTCATCCATTTCTATATCTCTGGAACTGGAAGGCAAGCTGTAAAGGGTGTGGTCAGAACAGCTCTGTAAGGTGGCACAATAGACCTTGAGGTCGCAGTGAACTTTAACCCCTCTTTAAACAATAACTATGACAATAACATCAACAGAGTACTTCCATTTACAAAGTGGATTACATAATTACAAATGCCGCTATAGACGACTATGAGGCTATTGTTTTTAAGCCTCATATTAGTGAACATAATGCTTTAATGCTCAAATTGAATTTCGATCTACTTTAGTGAAAAACACCTCAAGTTCATACAGTAATAGATTTTCAGATTATCGCAGTGTAATTTTGAGATACTATACCTACCTGGGAGTTGATGTTGATCAGTGCTTCGAAAGTTTTAGTGGTACTCTTCAATACTATCTAGAGTTATGTTGCCCTTTGAGAGAGTTTAATGCTGTACCTAATAGAAAAACATGGATCACTGCTGAAATCGTTGAGAGCAAACGAAACCTTATTAACCTACGTTTACTTCACTTGAACTTTGGCTCCCCATCTACTTGTGAAAACTGTAAAATGGCTAAATATCACCATAATTTGCCAGTAAAATCCACAGAACGCAGGTTTCATTGTTCAGCTATAGTAAATGCGGACAGAAAATAAAGCAATATAGAATATTGTAAATCGTACAATAAATGGTGAAATAAGAAAAACACCGCAATATTGCTATTGATGGGTAGGTTGAAAACATGAATAAATGTCGTACATATTTGCAGAGCATTTTCCAACAAAAGCTGAAATAAAACTTTTTGGTTGATCTATCTTGCACAGTAAGACCATCTTTTAATAGCAATTTCTTTTTCTATCTTTTTTCAGAATTAGAAATTGAAGCAGTTATCAAAAATTAGTAAAGTGTTGGCAGTAATAATTTAAAAAAATGGCTGAGGTAGTTAGTGAACCACTCACTCACCCCTTCAATATGTCTATATCCTCGGTAGGTTCCTGAAAATTGTTAATCCGAAAAAGGCCATTGTACTCCCAAAATATCAGAATATCTCAACATGCTTTTAGAAGCGGTCATTCAACTCAGACTGACGCGCTCAGTTTTGTAGCAACCGTTTACAGATGTTTGGATGAGGGTCTAGATACATGTGGCTGGAATATTTTTCTACCTTTCTTGTGCCTTCGATACTCTTTCCATAAATCTTATTATCGATAAATGCTACAGTCAAGGATTTCTTCTTCTTCTTCTTCCACATATCATAGGCCTTAGGCCTGTGTTTTCCAACTCTCAGCTCTCTTGAGATATTGATGACCACGAATCCATCCATCTCTTTGGGGGTCTTCCTAAGGGGCGTCGTGTCCGTGGTATACCATCCCTAGCGATTTTTGCCAGTCTTCCCGTAGTCATCCTGTCCACGTGATCATTCCAGGCTCTTCTTCGCTTACGTCCCCACCTGACAATGTCTTCTACTTGACATTCGTGCCTTATGTCAGTGTTTCTTTTCCTATCTCTTAGTGTGTATCCTGAGATGTTCCTTAGTATTTTCATTTCAGTTGTTCGAATGATATTTTTAGTTTTTTGGTTGTCAGCTCTTGTTTCTATAGCGTATGTCAATACCGGTCTAACACAAGTTTTGTATATCCTAACTTTAGCCTTTTTATTCATAAATGTGTTACTCCAGATGATGTCCCGTAGTGCACCTGATATTCGGCTGGCTTTATTCGCTTGTCCATTCACTTCATTAGTTCTATTTTGGCTTGAAGTAATTTGTATGCCTAGGTAGTCGAACGACGTAACTTGTTCGATGATTTTATTTTCCAGAGAAAGTTTGCATCTCACTGGCTCTTTGGAAACGACGAGGGTTTTTGTTTTTGTGGTGGATATTTGCATGTTGAGACTTTTAGCTTTTACATAGAATGCGTTCAGGAGCCGTTGCAAATCGTCTTCGTTCTCTGCTATAATCAGGGCGTCATCGGCAAAACAGACAATCTTGATTATGCCCGTTGTAAGCGCATATCCTCCTTTTGTACTTTTAACTTGTTTTATTATTTCGTCCATTATTTGATTAAAAAGCTGGGGGCTTAAAGAATCTCCTTGTCGAATTCCTGTTGGCGTTTTTATTTCCTCTGTTAGGTTTTGATTAACTAATATGTGGGTAGATGTATTGTGATTAAGTTGTCTTATGATATCTATTATTGTTTTCGGCACCTGTTTCTTTCCAAGGATATCCACTACGTCACTTAGTCTTACCCTATCGAACGCTTTGGTGAGGTCTATAAAGCACATGTATGCGGGCTTTCCGTATTCTATAGCCTTTTCCACTACTTGCCTGACTACGAAAATAGCATCTATAGTCGACCGATTTTTCCTGAACCCTTGTTGTTCTTCTGATATGTTCACATGCTCGCTTATTATTGCTTCTATGATCTTTGTGAAAAGTTTCATTACTGAGCTAAGTAGGGTTATGCCTCTATAGTTTTCTGGTGATTTCTTGTCCCCTTTTTTGAATATAGGAATGGTTATGCTCTTTTTCCATTCTTTAGGGACTTTTTTGGATGTTAATATTTTGTTGAAGAGCTTTGTAAGTTCCACGATCAATTTTTGACCTCCGTATTTCAGCAGCTCATTCGGTATATTATCGAGCCCTGGCGATTTTCTGTTCTTAATCTTTTTTGCCATTTCTGTAGTCATTTCTTCGGATATTACGGGACATTCTTCGCTTTCTCCACTTCCTTCTTCACTGTGTTTCTTATCTTTCTCTTCGGGGTTATCTGTGTACAGTTGTTCAAAATAGGTTTTCCAGCGGGACTCATCAATTTGTTGTGTCTGTGCATATTCCACGATGTCCAGTTTCCTTCTCTTCAACATTCCCCACACCTTCCTTTGAGCTCCATACAAGTCATGCTCCATGTCGCAGGTAAACTTTTCCCAGTAGTTACGTTTTATGTTTCTGATTTCTGCGTTGACCCTGTTTCTTGTTTGAATGTAATGATATTTTTCTTCTGGTATTTGGTTATTTCTATATCTCAAGTATGCTTCGCGTTTTTCTCTAGCCAGAGCTTTTACTTCTGGTGTATACCATTGCTTGTTTTTATAATTTTTATTAGCTCCAACCTTTCTCAGACCCAGAGCCTCAAAAGCTGCGTCGGTAATGTTTGTTTTTATCTTTTCCCAGCACCTTTCTGTGTCGTCCTGTTCCGTGATGGTGTTTGATTCTATTTTTTGGGATAGTCGGGCTTGGTATAGTGCCTTAGTTGTTGGGTCTCTGATGGACTCTATGTTTATTTTCTCCTTTTTTGTTGAATCTGGTATCTTCTTCTTCTGAATGGTCATCCTCAGCTTACAAATGACCAAAAAGTGGTCGGATCCTATATTAGCTGATGTCAGGCTTTTTGTGTCCAATATTTGGGTTGGATGTATGGCCCTGTTCGATATTATATAGTCTATGGTTGAGTTTTGGCCTCTAGTGTTCTGCCATGTAATTTTGTGTTGGGGCTTGTGTTTAAAAAAGGTGTTGTTAATTCTCATGTTATAACGTGCACACAAATCTATTAACGCTTCCCCGTTCTCGTTGATGTAGTCCTCGTTAAATTTGTATTTTACTCCAGGTAGTACACTATTCCCGATTCTGGCATTTAGATCACCCATAATCAGTAGTTTTTCATTTGTCGGTATGTTTCTTAGCTCGGTTTCCAGATTTTCGTAAAATGTCTCCGTTTCTTCTTTGCTTCTTTGCTTCTTCATTTACGTAGTGTATGTCTTGTATTAGGTGTTCGTATTTTTCGGCTATAAGTAGTCCCACTCCGGCTGTGGCTCTTTTGTGTTTATCGACACCGCTGTATATTAACACGTAGTTTGGTGTTCTAATGGTTCCCTTACCTTTGCGCTTGGTTTCTGACAAAGCACATATATCTATTTTGTGCTGTTCCATCTCTAAAAGTATTTCGCTCCCTTTGGTATTCCACGACATTATGTTCCAGCAAGCTGTTCGAACTATGTTTTTCCTCCATCTCCGCTTCTTGTTCAGTTTGTTTCCCGTATTCGTATTCCAGTTTCTAGCAGTATTCGTCATCGTTGCGTCCGTCCTGTTCCGAGGCTCATTGTTGGATCTGTGAGCATGTATTAGTTTTTACGTCCGGCAGGTTGCTAGCCTCACCTGACAACCCTCCTCCTTTATCCGGGCTTGGGACCGGCAACAGTGTTCGCTGGACTACTCAATCCGTCCAGCTCCCACTGCAGGCGGAGTTTTTCAAAATGGCGAATGCATCTGGTTCCGTTTTATTCTTCAAGGTTTATTGAAGGGATTCTCGTGTACTCGCGACCTCTATTGTACCCTACCGTTTCATTCTTAGTGTCTTCATTGTCTTGAAACATTGTCTGAATCAGATGTTAGAGGTAAGTTTTATTCTCGTTGCAAAATGGCGAATGCCATTTACTTCTTATTCTTAGTGTCTTTATTATCTTGAAGCTTTAGTTCACCTAGGTATTAGCTCGTGGATAGTCCACTCGAGTGGGTTATTATAATGAAAGCTTGTGGGGAAAGAGTGGTGGTGAACCGTTTTCTATGTTCTAAGAATTTTGGGAGGTTGACACATAAGAAATTTGGAACATAACCAACCTCAACACTCAGTGTCGGACCTCGAAAAAGATATGAATTCCAAAGGAAATAATTCGTTAATTGTGTGAACATTGAAATATCGATGAAGAAATGTTCATTTATACCTTCCAGATGATCATGATTCAGCTTCACTCCTTAAACCTCTTGACTGGATGGGAGACCAATGTGAAAATAACAGAAAAGAATAATTTCTCGATCTCAAGCTGGAATCTTGTTATTGTGACTTTTCTAGCAATGAAATAATTTAACACTTGTTTTATATCGAATAAGTAGATATTTTATGATCTCAAATGAAAATTCCATTTTGATATTTCCTTCAATTGAAAAATTTTAAGAATCATGACAGACTTTTATGAGCATATATGTATATAATTCGAAGTTCTGATTTTTTATAATGATTGTATTAATGGTTATTATTATAGACTGCAACAAAAGAAGGCATTGGCAATTGGGAATCGGACAACGTCTTTAGGATGTTTTAACAAAGAACATGCCTAGTGGTTCCACTATGCATGTTCTTTGTTCGTTGACGGGATTAGTTCCGAAGTGTGGGTTTAATATTGGTTGATTTTAAATCGATCATTATTATTCTCCGCTTTCAATGTTCATATTATGCCTGCGTTACTGTTAAACGCATGAATTTTCATTTATATCAATAGATTTATGTGACCAAATTTGAAGAATATCCAACAGAAAACGTGAAGTTGTGTATTTATTTTCTACATCATTCTCCTCTATCCACATATTCTGATACCGAATAAAGCCTTTTTCTACCCAATGTTTAAGACATAAGCACTAGTAGATTTTCAATCTGCATGTAAGCTATGGAATTTCTACAATAGTTTTTTTCTTTCTTCCAGAGTTGAATCATTATTAAGTTAATTTTAGAAGGCAACCATAGCATAGCTTCCTCTTTATTTTTTCAGAAAGTTTTTCATTAGATGTTATTCTGGATAAATTAGCAAAATGAATAACAGAGAGAAGACGAAAATATACAGAAACTGGTGAAGTATTTCCTGCTGTATGATAAATGTCACCTCATTTCGAATTGATAACGTTCTTTTATCTATGGAATTAAAGCAAATAAAAACTTTTTAGATCGCAACAGAACCGCACGTAACGGATAGCATTCGAAACTGTATTTAATTCTTGAATAAACACATTATTAATATTATTATTATTATATTTTAAGTTAAATTGAGTTATAGCAAAAACTTTAATTGAAAGGATTGAAAATGTATATTTATTGATGCATGGGTACATGCAAGTCAAATAAAACAGCCTTGCATGAGTAACATGTACAGTGCCGAAAAGCAGAAAGTGAACCACCTTTCACAGGTTCATTCCAAAGAGGGGTCAGCAAGTCAATTGATGTGGAGTCTGAATACTTTGCTTCATTTTTTTCACCGTCGTTCAAATGGAGAAGTATTTTTATTTTAAAAAACTGGTCATTCAAAATTACACAATAAATTCTGAGGATTTGATGTCGATGTGCTATATATCCATAGATGGAGCCGGATTAAAAATAGGGAAAAAATCGTTTACATTTCGCTTTCCGCCACTGTACATTCACTGCATTGTAATATACTTCTAAATGTGAAAACCTGAGAAGTACACCAGTATAAAAACTTGACTAGGTCATTGAAAACGAAAAACGACAACTTCGAACATTTTCCGACAATTTCCATTTCCAATTTATCCTCATTTACTCAATACAAAAATGTCTAGGTTTTTAAGAAGCGATAAAATACGCTCCCCTGAAAATATTTATGAGGTACTTTATTTCGTTGAATCATAATTGCCGACGTCTATAAGTGTCAAAATAATTATGTATGTAATAGACTTGTTTTAATACAATTACATGAGGAGCCGCCTGCGCAGTTTTGATTTTATCTATTCATTAATAGATGTAGCTTCGAAAATAACAGAAAAATAAAATTCCAAGAAGGAATTGTGTAACATTGGAGTTGATCTGGCCTGTTCACCAACTCGTCCGAGATTAATTCACCCGGAAAAACTCACCCCTTTCTTGCACTCCAGATCTCTTAAAGTAGAGTCTATCCTTTTGTGACCATTTCCTTTTCAACATTCCACAAATTAAAGTCATTTAGCGAGTTCTCTGACGAGTTACCAGCGCGCCAAAAAACAGAAATATAACAAGTTGAAAAGTACTGGTGGAATCACTTACGCATGAAAAAATGTAAGATGTGACTGGCGACAAATTCAGCAATAAGCCAACTGAGATAATATCTCTTGATCGCAGCGATTAGGAAATTTTCATTTTTCGCCGCTACATTTCGTATGTCACTCACATTGAAGTAATGTCAAATGCATTTAGGTGAAACAAAAATTTAATAAAAATTAATTTCTGCTTTAAGATATTCTGGCACCGCACCATAATTTCTGATTCAAAAGCGGTAGAGTGAATCCATCATTACTTTTGAACATATCAGAGCGTCAAAATTACCGCTAAATTTGCACGATAACCTGTTGCCAGAAAACTGCGTTAGTTCATTGATTTTTTGAAGAATCTGTCCGATACCAAAGATAGAGGACCTCTGACATAATTGATTACTGTTAGAAAATTCAGCAGACAAATCAGAATTATTTTCATTTCGCAAAATAATCTACGTCACAAAGCACGTCGCTTATATTTTTGGAAAACTTGTGAGGTTTTTCGGATTTGTTCTTTCAAATTTTATTGCGTTTTTTCGTCAAATAACCAACTACTCGGTTAACCTCATGACGTGATTAACTAGTTTTTCTAAATTTAGTTCGAATATGAAACATCATAACTCAACAGTTATTTTTTTCGATTAAATACTGGATGTACGAAATAACATCAGAAATGTAAAGCACGGTGATAAAACAATGACAGGCAGAAATTTGTGTTCGAAAAATACTCATAATCCAACAAGTGGGCAGCACACTTACACTCATATCACCTATCATACACAGATAATAGGAAAGGATCTATAACCAGCGTTAAGCACCTGCAGTCATAGTTTCTAGGTTTATGAGAAGGTGGAATACTTGTGCCAAGTAGTTAGTTATATGAGTACTCTTTGAAGAATAAAACTGTCTGTGAGCTCGCACTAATACATTGAGCGTAAAAAGTTAACTGTGTATAATACGCAAAAAGTACATCCCATGCAAACTAGTTTTACATGTCTTCAGCTTGAGAATAAGGATGAAGTGGGGTAGAGAAATTAATTTTTCATTAGATTCAGAGTAATTGGAACTGTTCTGATATCCTCATATGTACCATAATTAATTAATTAAGTGATTAAGAAATGTTAAGCACTTCATGCAATATTTTCATATGAGTTAACGTTATATTTTTACTCATTTCGTATAATGTATTTTGTTTCTGCTGTGTTTATTTCTTTCGAAAACGTATATTTCTCCGAAAATTATTACCACTGAAAGGATTTTCACATCTCAGCAACAATCGATCTGATTTGAACTTCATCGATTTTTTTTCGAATCTGTACAACATGGAACGTACGATTCCACAGAATAATTTATGTTTTTATAACACTAAATAATTTTCAGCGCGCTTATTCCTAGGCAAACAGTGTATCATAGTTTCGACCAGAAGACTGTTAATTCCAAATGTTTTAAGCACTTTGATTTCTAGCCGGAAATGGTCTTAAAAGCGTTCGACTCATTGATGAATATTCTGAGATCATAAACTTTCTGCCCTACTGGCCGCAGGGTGCATATTCAGAAAAGCTCGGTTAACAGACCAAATCGATCGAATAGATTTAGAGTTATGATTTTAAATTCAGTTTCGGACTTACTCAAAACTAGAAATCCTATCGGATCATATATTTAGATGTTCTATGATAATATCGACACTTCTGTAGATATTTTAAATAGAATAAATATAAAAACTGACCAATGAGACAGGACAGGACACATGTGTGGTCGAAATACCTCGATCTAGTTCGTAAATGAGTCAAATCAAGTGATATTTGTTATGAATGTACACCGAAAGCTCTCTTTTTGCATTCTGTGTGTGCCATGCGCAATGCTATTCCAATTTCGAAATATCTATGCTCCTCATGTGTACGTTAGTCGTCGTGCTTTTTCCTCTCCCTATCGATTAAAGGTTTATGAACTCTGCGAGTGTTTAATCAGTGCATTATTATATAATTAACATCACTTTTCTAGTTTAAGTGCGTTGAATTTTGCTTCACCTTTCCCCTTTATGTTATCCTACGGAATTTATTCTTTAGCTACTTAATAATTATAAAATATTTCGTGAAGATCACAAGAATAGAAAATTGAAAGAATTGTCATAAAATTCGCTTGCTGAATATTTATACAAGTGGAGGTGGTCAACGGGGGAACTTGGCAGCGCGGCAGATTAATACACACACTTTCAAAACTTTTGCACCCCCTTTAGTGGAGATAATATAATCAAGATTCACAACATATTGTTACTGACACCATCAAAATGATTTTGTTGACAACCACATAAAAAGATAACATTACGAAACAAAAATTGTTCATGTGCTTGAAATATCGATTTCGTCGAATCTGTCCTTTTTGCGGATCAGTACTTTTTCGTTTTAGGTACCGATTAGTTCAAAAACTGTGCAATATTCCTAGAAACGAGTTGTCCGCTTTTGACAGAACTAGAATTGTTGCTCTCTTGCAAGAAAGGCTTTCACGCCATCAGCCAATAAACTGAACATTAATCGAAGCACGGTTAGCAGAAGGATTAGGCGCTCTGAGGAAACTGGTGTAGTGCAAAGTATACCTCGAAGTGATCGTTCTCGTGTTACAACGATTCTAGAAGATCGATATATTGCCCAATCAGTCCGTAGAAATAGGTCAGTGACCGTATCGACACTCGTTCGGAATTCCAAAAAGCCCCCAACCTTGTAATTTCATGTGCTAAAATTCATAGAAGAGTTTTAGCAACAAGATTGCTTTCCAGAAAGCTTCTACGAGTTCCTTCATGAACTGTTCGTCGCCGAATAGCTCTTCTATAGCGGACGCGAACTCATCATAACTGGAATTAAGAAGAATAGAGGAATGTGCTATTTACAGAAGAGTCGTGGATTGGGTTAGTAAGTGATGACTACCGCTTAAGAGTTTGGAGGTAACCGGCATGTCGAAATAGACCTGAGAGAGCTATTCGAGTTGCTCCTTTTCGCGGTGGCACTGAAATTTTGTGGGGAAGCATAATGTTTGGAGGAAGAACGCCACTAATTCACACACTCTCCTGATGACTGGTGCATATTACCTAAAAATATGCATAAATCCTGTAATTATACCTATGAGTAATTAAATTTATCTTCATGGAGTATTAATCAGCTATAGTTTCTGAATCAAGTTTTCGCATTCGAAATTTGAAATTGAGTTGTAGAAAATATTAGATTAAAACGAGTTTCTTTTGAAAAAACGGTGTTTATTCTCTCAAACCCAAACATTTGTTGGTCCTTCGAGTATTCAAGAATCAGACATGGACGAAGTAAAAGTAAGGCCATGCATGATCTTCATGTCCAAGCTTCTAGTGAGGAAGGAAGAAGAGAAGTTGTAGATTCCAGGGTGGTGGAGAACTCTTCAGAAAACAGGTCCGAAGTTAGTTGAAGGGCGATGGTTCTACTTCTGTCTAAGAGTTTTTATTTTAGGAATATGACGGAGAACAAGTCTGTTATATCGAGAAGCAGTTTTAACTGGTAAGTCCTACACTGAATAGTCGAAAAAAGCCTTACCGAGAGAGCTTGAGGATCAAAAAAATTTGACAATGAAATTTCAAAACTTGATATAGAAGAGCAAGAAATGGCTAAAAGGAAGATTGATATAAAAAAGAAACTATTCGAAAACAAATTTGCTCTACAAAATCTGAGAAACAAGGGAAGAAGTGACTGTGAATCACGTATTATTCATCAAAATACCTCGCGAAAGTCCATATGTGGAAAAAGAAGTAGAACAATGGTTAGAAGAAAATATTCCTATCAAAGCTAAATCTTTTTTTTCTGGTTATTCTGTAGTATCCAGTAAGAACTCAGTTAAAAAAAAATCTAAGGAATGCAAAGAATATAAGAAAATTGATCATCTTAATGATGTTATCTAGACAACGTATTCATACGGAGTTGCCTGAATTTTTTTGTAGGTATCATAGACTGGATAAATTTTCATACGCAATCTTGTAACACCACCGATTTATTAGGAATCTTAGATTCCGAAACTCTGTGTCGTTTGGGAAAATGTTGATTAGGTTTTACGATTCATGGAGACTCATGATTTCAATTATTCAGCATTATTTTCTGATAAACTTTGAACTATTAATAATTATTCATTATGTCCACACCTCTTGGAAGATCTTTCATCTGAATTGCCACACTTAAAGCAAGTATCTTGGGGGAAAAAGATTGATAAGTAATCATTATCGAATTTTCTCGAAGATTTTCAAAGTTGGATTTTCCAAGCAGAAGAAGTTGAACATATATAGACCTATAGACAAAAATAAAAGACTGCGTAGATTATGCAAAGATGAGCATAGTCATTTTTAGATAGCTCTGAAAAATTCGGAGATTTAGCTCCAGAAGAATGATGGAAATTTGTTGAGTTAGAAGATCGTTTTGCATGTATAAAATCAGCTCATAGAATAAATAAATGTACGAAAAGAAGACATCATGATATTAGTAAACCCAAAATTTAGAAATATAATCAAGGACTTGAATTTGTAGATGATAATGTAGCACAAGATTAGGAAGTTGCTCATAATTTGCGGTCTGATAACGAAATTTTATCGAAAGTGATGCCTGTTACAATCAAACATGGCAATAAGTCTGCAAAGATATACACACTTTTTGATGAAGCGTCTACCATAACTCTTATAGATGAATCTCTTGTAGACTCTTCAGATCTCAGTGGAGGAAATACCGTTTCAGGATTAAAAACACGGATGAAAATCCGAAAAAGAAAATTAAATGAAGATGAATATCTCATTCGCCATTATTGGTGCAGATGGAATGGTACATAAATTAAATGATGTGTAATACACCCTTTCTGATATGAACCTCCCGTGTAATCTAAGAATGTAAAGAAATTGAAAGAACAGTGAAAACATCTTGAAAATATTGAATTAGTTAGTTATTCGAATGTGAAACCTCAACTTCTTATGGGACAAGATAACTGAGATTTCATTATGACAAGGGAAATTATACAGGGTTCAAAAATTCTTCTCTTCCAAAACCAAACTTGGATGGATTTCACATGAGAATTTGAGATAATTCAGAGGTAGAGTAGATAATACAATTTTGCATATCAGACATCAAGAATTGGTTCCCTTCACAAAATCTAGGCATTAAGGAAATGAGTAATGTAACTTCAATTTAGAAGACGAAGCAGCACAAATTTCAATTGAAAGAATCTCACATAGAGTAGGAATTTGGAAAACTGCTGAGACGTATTGCCCTAATTTAAAATCATTCGCTTTACAACTCTTCAGTTATATACAAACCACCGCATGAACATAAAACTTTTTCAGCAGCCTATGAAAAAAAGATGAAGGAATTGAAAAAGATTATGCGTAAAATCGGATAAGGCAGGGATTGAAGAATAAAGAGGTGTTATTAATGTAAAAGACCCGGAAAATTATGAGTCGTACCTGATTTGCCAAAGTCAATAATACAAGTTTAAATGATCTACAAAGGTCCTGATTTGAATAACTCCTTGATGGAAATACTGACGAACTTTATGAAAATAAAAGTTCGCCTAGGAATGGGATCCTCATAAGGATATATTTCCAACAAATTGTCCTGAAGTGTATATAAAAATTTTAACTCCTGAACCACTTAACGAGAAATTCATGAAGTAATAATATCAATATATGATCCATTGGGGTTACAATGTTGTACGAGGTAAGATGATTTTGCAAGATATTTGGAATCTCTTAGGATAACAAAAATAGGTGGTCTTGTAGAACAAAAAGGGTACAAAGGGTTGAATTTCAGTATTCCAAATTATCATTACATGTAGTTTGTGACGCTAGCGAACGGGCACTAGGAACTGCAGGTTACTTTAGATTTAATTTACAAGAAAAAGTACATGTTGGTTTGCTCATGTCACAAACACAAGTGAGTTCTCAATTAGGAGATTAGAACTACAGGATTCAGCATCGGCAAGACTGAGATAATCTATTATAAAAGGACATCAATTCGAAAGACAGTATTCTGGAGTGACTGAAAAATAGATTCATATTGGATAAGGATGGAGACTAGAAATTTCAAAACGTTGTTTGCGGGTGAAAGAGATTCCAGAAAAACTTCAGTAAATGATCAGAGATTGAATAAACTGAAGGTGGTAGAAGGTAGGAGTTTGCTACCGTCATGGAGAGAAGTAGTGGATATTAAATTAAAAAATGGTATGTATCGAAGACCTGTATCTAAGCTTTGTGAGTTAAATATTTAGAGATGGGCGAAGAAAAATGTTCTTCTCGGGGTAAAGAAAATGTTGAAGATTAAATAATCTGTAATGGTTTTTGTATTTTTTGCATTTGAAATTTGACATTAAGATGAAAATATTAGATTGAAGGAAGTTGCCAATCAAATGAAAGCAAAGTTAAGTTTATTTTAAAAAGCGATCTTTATTCCTTCAAACTCAAACAGATGATGATGCCAGGCCACATCGCACTAGAAGTGTTACAGAAGCCATGGAAAAACAAAACAGTACCAGATTACAGTGTCCTGCGGCCGCGATGTCCCCTGACATTAATCCCATAAAGCATATATGGTTTTATTACTCCAGAGCCGTTTTCCGTCGAAATAACCCAGCACGAAATTTACAAGAACTTTTTGTGACTATATATATATATATATATTTGGGACCACTGGACTGATAACGGACGGACGGCAGAGTGACGTGATGTTTGACAACTGAAATGTTTTTAATGTGATAAAAGGGTTGACATAAATAATGATATTGCGAAATACTCCCCATAAATGTAATTTTAATGATCATTTAGAGAAAAAAACCTCGGTTTGTTGTAAGTAGTATGAACTTGTAATGTTGTATTGTATGTTCTGTTTTGTAATTGTTATTGTGACAATGTTTATATATTTTAGAGTCCCTGAAGAAGAATAAAATCATTATTCGAAAGCTTGGCTTAACAAAAAAGAGTAGTACATCATTTCTCACAATCAGTCTAATTCCCATTAAAAATCAACAAATTTAAGTACATCGAGACTGTCAAACAAAATTAAATAATATATATATATATATATATATATATATATATATATATCCAGCGTACTATATTGCGTCCATACATTGACATTGCGCCATACACTATTGCGTCCTGAATGATACTGCGTCCGTATACCGGACGCAGCATTGTTTTTCGACAATATCTGTGAAGTTTAAAGGGACCCATTGAAGGGAGTTGCCGCAAAATGTAGTGCGTAGTCTGGGCTAACCTTTAGAAAGTTATTAAATCAATCCAATCTCGGATGAATGAGCTATAGCTTTTGTAAAATCCTGTTTGGGGACGCAGTAACGTGCGTTGCATGAAAGCAATAGTATATTTTTAGTTCACGCAAATTCTGCTTCGAGGGCGCTTTAACTGGTGAAAGCTGATATACGTTCAAATATACATCTTTCACTTGAAGCATAATATTGCGTCCCCAGTTTGGCAACAGTGTATAGCTAATCTTGCAAGTCGAGCAACACATCTGGAAATAATCTAACGCTCCTCGATTGAAGCTTCGGCTTTCCGTTTCACAATCTAGTACATTGTTTGATAATACTTCCCTGAAATCCTACTCGGCTAGAATTATGAAAATATTTCATTTGGCGGGTCCTGGTTATTTTTGGGTTTTTGTTAGAGTTAAAAAAATATGTATGAACTTAATTGAAATCTTGAAAAATGTTTTTTTGTTTTAATGTATCGACATTCGTCACATTGTGAATGAAAAATTCAAAGCATAACAACTCTTCGAACAGGAATAAGAATTGGAATCGAAAATGCTGAAATGAAGCTGTACATGTAAAGAGGGTCAAAGACACATTCGTTAAGTTCATTATTTTCATCGTCAGTTTAAAAGAAGTAGCCTTACAATGTTGAAGGTTTCTGTTATTTGAGGATCGTCCAATTTTTTTCTAGTAAAATCAATCAAAAACATGACTCGATTTTAGACATTGAAGACATCCATGATTACATTTTTGTCATTTAAAACTTTCTTCATTCGTCCGAAACATCAAGTTTATCATTTATATTATCATATTCAAGATGAAAATTTTCTCTTAATCTCCTCTTATGATCTGCTTTTATGTTCAAAATAAAACTATTGTTTTCTGGAACGTCGCTCAGTCACCATTTCACATACATCTCATTCATATTTAAATAAAGTACCATGATTTCGAGATGCTTGGCTGCGAATAGAGTCTCTTTTTGTTTTTCATTTATGGACCATAATATTAGGATTGAGTATTTTCGGTTCATTGCTCCTCGATGTCTGTTCCAAAAATTTACGACACTTCATTCGAATGATCAGAAAGATCATTGGTTAAAAATTATCCATAACGTTCACCATTCAACTCATATGAGCATATGGCATAAATCATTGAATCTCTTTCATGTGAACGCTTACGATTACTATAAAGTAGTGTTTCAACTTGAACGACTGTCATTTCGTTTCGCCCAAATGTCAGTAATTATCGAATTTTGAGCCATAAATAATTTCAAACGATAAAGTTCGAATCTAACGAATCTTTGGTCAAAATGAATTCTGTTCCTAAGGCCAAACACTAAAACTCTGAGAAATTTTCCTAGAGAATTGAAATTCTAAGGGTGGGTCTCTATGCGGCGGTTAAGTTCGTTAATGACCAAAATCCCACAGTGTGTTTTATAAAGTATGGCCATTCTAATTTTGCTTTTCAAATTTCTTGAACAATATAGAACCAATCGAATCGTTTTGTGATCGTATAAAGCATATTCATATCAAGCAATGTATGAAATTATGTGACAATAGTGTTACTAAAACCATAAAAAAAACTTTTGACTTTTGGAATACAAAACATGAAATGACAATATTTCTACAACAAAACAACTGGTTGAAATGAAATTTATTAAGAGAATGACCATTAACACACTGAATGTTCGTGCAAAATTTGAGAAGGATGTCATCAGAACCATGAAATTAAATTTTTTTTCGAATAATCGATTTTTTCATTTTTTTTCAGACTACTCCGATACTTTAAATACGATCTAGCTGAAAGTTTGCATTTTCATGTTTGATACCAGTTCAAATCAGTACGCAGAAATGTGTGAGAATAAATTGTTTGATCAGAATAATGAAAAATTCTATCAAATTATGGAAAAAAAAATATTATTATATTTATATTCATTCCATTTGGTCAGGCGAAGATATATTGAAAAAAAATTGAGAAAAGCTCTGATCATTGGTGGAGCAATAAGTCTATTACCTCAAACATTTATATGGGACTCAAAATTGATACCAAATATATTAATGCAAAATCCCAGCATAATCGGGATATTTTTGGAAATTATTCAAAAAATGGAATATGTACAAAAAATAATTTAAAAAAATTGATTTCTATGATGATGCTATCCTCTTGAAAACTTGCATGAACATTCAGTACCTTGTATATCACTCTTGATTCACAAAATGAATTTCAGCCGAAACGGATATCCTGTTATGGAAATGGAGAGATTTTCCTTTCAATATTCCAATTGAATTTTCTATGGTTCTGTTAACAATATGGCCACAAATTTTTGCATGAACATGTAGTATACCTATGTTCCTTCGCATATGTGAAAAATAAATAAAAATACATTGAATTCTATGGCTCTGATGATGCGATCTTCTTGAAAGTTCACATAATGAATTTCACTCTAATCGGTTATTGAAATATAAATTTTTTTTTCAATATCCAGTAAAATTTTCTCTGATTCTGTTGAGACTATGGCCACAAAATTTTGCATGGAAATTCGGTATATCAGTGTTCATTCAAAGAGAAATTTCACTCGAATAGGATATCCTGTTGAGGAAATATAAAGATTCCAATATTCCAATTGAATTTTTATAGCTCTGTGAACACAATGGCCACAAAATCCTGCTTGAACATTCAGTAAATCAGTCTTTATTAACAAAATGATTTTTTTTCGAATTGGATATCTTGTTCTGGAAAAATGAACTTTCTTCTTTCAAAGTGCCAATTGAATTTTCTATGGTTCTGTTCACACTATGGCTTCAAAATTTTGCATGAGGCCTTTATGAGCATCTTGCATATGGCCGCAAAATTTCATTTCCATTGGTTCCGTTTTGTCTGAAATATTGGAGAACAAAAATTTTAAATGGCCATCTTCTATGGAACATCCTGTATGATTGGGCTGTTTAACGAACTTAACCGAGGCATTTGGAAACCGAACTCACCTTGAAAATTCAAGTCTCTAGGAAAATCCCCTCGAAATTTATCGTGCGAACGACCAGAAGGAAGGCCGGCCCGACGAACAGAATTGATTTTGACCACGAATTTTTCTTCAGGGAGTCGAACCCTATCGTTTGAGACCATTTTCGTCTTCAAATTCGAAAATTACAGACATTTGCGCATAACGATATAGCACTCGTTTAAAAAGAACGATAGCTGAAGAAGAATATAGTATTGCCTGACGATGAACTAACAATAATATGTAGTTTGAATTATGTGATCAAAATACATTACCTTTCGCGATGAACACAGACATTCTTAAAAAGAATCGTCAATTCTTCTGAACCGAAATCACAAAAATTCAAAATAGAGTGAAATGGCCTCTTGTTTGCCAAACCTTAAATTCATGATCGACAGTACTTCAAAAACAGTGTTTCCTATAGATACTCATAGATTTTCTTTTGCTTCATCCATTGCCGATCATGTGGAATATGTGTTTCAATAAATATTTCGAAAAGATCTTCATCACAGGGAATCTTAAGATAATACGAAATTTAAGAACAACGTGTGTGGAAAATGAATTTGCCTTCTTATCTCTCGTTCAATCATCTTTGAATAATTGGAGCGCTGGTTTTTCAAAAGAGATAACGAAATTCTTTACTACATGAATTCCTGAAATGACGAAATGAGGTGATAGTAACTGGATGCTTAGAAGTTCGATAAAGAAACGGAGGGTGAGTTTTCATTGATTTCAGTTAAGTTTTGCTTGAAAATTTCCAATCAAAAAATTGTTACATATACGGGGTCTTTTTAAATGATTGTAACATCGTAGGTTGCTTTGGAATCTTATGGTTTCTATGCAAAGTCTACAAAACCTATAATTCAAGTCACATTATTCAATTCCTTTCGGAATAAACAGCAATATCTCACAGTATGGTTTGTTTTAATTGAAGTTTACATAAGAACATTAATATTTATAATAGTCAAATGCCAACTGCGCTGTTATAATAATTTATAGAAACCCTGTACTTAGTACAGTATATCTGTGAAATTTTTCTGGAACGTTACCTCCCAGCATTTTAAGCGCTAGTCTTACGGTTCCACTTGAAAGACTGCTATATCGTTTTTCCCAAATTACTATAATTTTCCAATTTTGATCCGAAAATGGTCTCAAGCGAAAGCGATAAGGTTCGACTACCTTATGACAAATCACTTCCGAAAAGATTGTCCTACAGCCTAGAAATTTTCAGGGAATTCATTATTTTTCAGATTTTTTTTCAGGTGATTCCGAAAATGTCAATTCGATCGTGCCTACATTTTGCATTCAGATGTTCAGTACCAATATAGAGCAGTACGCAAAAATTAGGGAAAATTTCTGTATGAGAACCATACAAAATTCAATCGAAATATCAAGAAAAAAATTTCAATATTTGCTGAAAAAACTTTCGAATGTTCATGCAAAATTTCAAAAGTATTGTCAAGTCAAGGAATTTTTCGATATTATATTTATTACCAATCTCTAAGCCGCACATAAAATTTATGGATACCCTTATAGAGCCATAAATGAACGAGCGCTCAAAACACCTACTGCAGACTTTTCTTGAAATTTTTTTGTCGTAAGCCTTAGAAGAGCGTTCAAACAGATGGTTTTGGAATATGTGGTGTTGAAGCCTACAGCTTTTTCGAAAAACACTCTAAAGTGTTTTGGATTTCATCAATCTCAGAAATGGTTTGTTTTCGAAAATATTTTTAGGAACAAAAATTGTTGACGATATCCTTTCTACAAATTTTCTCAACGATTCGATTTGCTGCGACGAAAAATACAGAGAATAGATGACGCCAAAGAACCCAAAACAGTTAATTATTAAAAAAGGCGCTACATCAATATTCGAACTAGAATTGATATATCCTACTTGAAACTATCTGAAAGAGAATCCCAATAAAAAAGTTATTTCCGAATGTCATATATTTCTTCTGCACTGGAATATCATATCATATTCTCAAAGTGTTGTGAAAATTAAATAATCATTTAATCATTTCAATAACTGAAAAATATTTTAATTCCATGGTTTGGATTTCACAATCCTTTTCAAATTTTGCAAGAACATTCACTTCGTCAATCTTCATCGTCAAACTCGATTCAAAGTCTCATTTGAAATAAAAAAGTTATTATCATTTCCAGTTTAAGTGGAAGTTACGAATGATTGCCAATTTAAAAAAGCAAAAGAAACAAAATCTTCTCAAAAAAATTACAGAAGTCGGTTATTGTTTATAATGGTCACTGCCGGTGAAACACGCGGTATAGTCTCTACATTTTAAATTTATATAGACTCTGTTAATAAAGGGAAATTTATTCACTTGAAAAATAGGGCGTCCAATCTGTTGTTTTCACATTTGGATATCAACTAGATGTAGATTGCCTGATGACAAATTAAGACATTGTTTCGAATTTTGGGCCGCAAATTCTGTTCGTTAGCACGATTACTTTCGAAGGGATTGTCCTAGAGATTTCAAATTTGCAGGGCGAGTTTGGTTAAAAATGCCTTGGTCAAGTTTGTTAACCAGCCAAATCGTACAGGGTGTTCCATACAATATGGCCATTCAAAATTATTGATCCTCAATATCTCAGACCAAACGAAACCAATTGGAATGGAATTTTGCGGCCCCATGCAGGATGCTCATAATGCTTCATGCAATAATTTGTAGTCAGTAAGAAAAAAACCATGGAAAACTCAATAGGAATATTGAAAAGAAGAATCTCTATATTTCTCGAACAAAATATCCGATTCAAGTGGAATTCATTGTGTGTATGAAGATTGATATACTGAATGATTATGCACAATTTCGAGAGCATCGCATCATCAGAACCACAGAATTGAATTCTTGGAATTTTGTGAAGAGTCAAGTTTTAACATATTTCTGTTTTCGAATCGTACTGAGATTTTGCATTTATATAATTAAAATTAAATTTAAGTTCTATACAAAATTTTGGGGTAATATCCTCATTGCTCCACCAAGTAATGAGCGCCAGCTCAGGGCTTTCTTTAATTTCATATAGTTCAATGGTAAAGTTCCGATGAAGATAATTATCTATATTATACCTAACCAATGTCATTAAGGTCGAATATTCTCATATGAGGATATTCAAGAAAATTTATAAATTTGGCAACATCGCTGGACGTCATAACATGCTGAGAGTGAAAGAAGAATATATGCTTGGACGCAATATGGTACTAGAAGTGAAAGCAGTATATTCACTGGACGCAATAATGATAGGAAGATGAAAGGACGCCATATTGTACATGTATATTGCTTTCTTATTTTTGAAGATATCGGAGATCTGGCACTGGGATCTACCTAATTTTTTACGTAGATTAATATACTTCAATCAGATTTCTTCTAAATAGCGTATTTCTGGGAGACGCAACAATGTCGGTTTATGAAAGGACGCAACAAAGTACGCGGGATGTATATATATATATATATATATATATATATATATATAAACACAATATATTGTTCTAGATAAGTTATGTAAAATTAAAAATCAAAATTGTGTATGTATTCAATTGTAGTTCGTATTTCATATATTCTATGTTTCGATGACAGCTCTATGTTTTTCAGTGACATGACAGTTGACAAATGCTTCATACCATGAGAATGTTTGATAAGTTTGATCATTTCCATTTTACACGTTTATGTTGAATTCGAGTTTAAAATAATAATTCAAGCAGAATATTACTAAGGAATTAATGAACCTGCCAAGATTGGCCAAATAAATGTCAACGATCGTAAGTTTGTTATAAGATGTTGTGATTTATGTGATATACATGTATATGTTTTGTTTTAGCTGCTCCTGAGGAAGTCTACAAAAAATAGACGAAATATAGAGCAAAGACCAAATGACTTTCATTTAATACCAAATGCCCCATATTAGTCGAAACACCGGAAGCACAAAATTTAATATATATATATATATATTCTTTTGAAATCAAGAGCTAACATAATACAATACATAAAACAAAAATAAAAATCCCTAACTGAGGTTGTGACTGTTACCGAGGAATGGATTAATACTCTGCAGGAAATAATGAATAATTCAATTATTGGAATGTCTAGACGAGTGAATGCATGCACGCACGAATGCTAAGCAGCAGACGCTCAAATACTGCATATTGAATTACTCTCTTTGACCGCTCGTTTTACATAAGCGAGTGCTATATCGTTTTGCCCAAATGTCTGTAATTTTCGAATTTTTAGCCGAAAAACTCAAACAATAGGGTTCGACTGCCATCACCATTCTGACTGTGAATTATGTGCCACAATGTGCCATTCATTTTTTTATCTTATAATATAGTTCAGGGATCACCAATCCTGGACACCTTCTACATGGCTATGTTGCACCATCGTTGACAACCAAACTGTCAGAATTTATTGGCGGAAATTCAAATGGCCGGACTTTTGAACATGGTTCGAGAATTAAAGAAAATGAGGCAAAGTATTCGGACTCAACTTAAAATCCCTTGTCGACCCTTCATTTAAGTGTACCAACGCAGCTTTATTTAATCAACTATAAAACATGTCAAATATATAAGTAAGAAAGACAATTCCCAACATAACTTACTCTAAAAAAGATGACCATACCAATGAATTTGGCTGAACGAAACCTGTCCCTAGTCGTGAAATTCTAAACGACTGATTTTTAAGACTTGAAATGTTTGGCTCACTCCAACTAGTTTTTGGCGAGCACTCGATCGGAATTACAAAATTATATGGAAACGATTTTAAAAAAAAAATGAGATTTCATAGTTTTGTTGAAGCTCACTTTTAGGCCCTGTTTCAGACATCCTGTATAATATTTCCTCATGGTTTATACAAGGCGTAGTCAGCGTGCCTCCCTCCGTTCCACTTTCGCGAAAAAAGTTTCACACGGATGGATTCTGAAGATATAAGCACTTATTTGGGACAATGTTTTCGTCAAAAAATTTGACGATCAGGCTATAATTTAACAACCGCTTGAAGTAGTTGGGCATATCATACAACAAATGTATGCAGAATTAAACTAGGAATACAAATATCCATACTAATATTATAAAAGCGAAAGTAACTCTGTCTGCCTGTTACTCTTTCACGCCTAAACGGCTGAACGGATTTTGATGAAATTTGGTATGGTGATAGATGATAACCTAGAAATGGTCATAGGCTATAAATAATCACGCCATCGTTCTTAGGGGGTAGGCAGTAGGCAAATAACTAAATTGAGTTAGTGATTTTTAGTCGTTTTTGTTGGGACTTTTGTCTTTCACGTCTAAACGGCTGAACAGATTTTCATGAAATTTAGTGAGGTTGTAGATGGTTACCTAAAAACGGATATAAGATCAAAATGATCATCATACTTAGGGGGTAGGGTTTTTGCTGGGAGTTTTGCTCTATCATGCCTAAAGGGCTGAACGGATTTTGATGAAATTTAGTTAGGTGATAGATAGTGACCTAGAAAAGGATATGGGCTATTAATATCCATGTTATCTTACTTAAGGCGTTGGCAGTAGGCAGAAAACTAATTAAGTTAGTGATTTTTAATCGTTTGTTTCAAAAGTTAACCTCATTCACGCCTTAACGTCTGAACGGATTTTTATAAGACTTGGTTAATATAAAAATAGGATCCTAGGCACGGACACAGGCTACTTTTAACGGCGCGAAAATACCTCATTCCCGCGGAAATCTAGCGTGATCGTGTCAAGAAGCGCATGACGCCATAGCTACTGAAATGATTTTGATGTTTTTTTTTTAACTGAGTGTTGTTGTATTGGCCAGAGAGGAAAAAACAAAGAACATAGTTTACAAAAACTACGCAGACGATGTTGCGGATTTCACACTGTCTAACATCGGGGGTTGGCAGGTAGGTAGTTAGTAGTATTTTGAAACGATTTACATTATTTACTTTTTATATTTACTAAGGAAACATTCGGAGCTATCCATTATGTAGCTTAGGTTGCTTTTGAACACGATAGTGGGATATTGTTGCAGGGGGACTTACAGCCGGGAGAAAACAAAAAAACTTATGCGGACGAAGTCGCGGGTAAAAGCTAGTGTACCTACTTATAAATATAAGGGATAAAACATATGAAATAACTAAGTTGCATTCGTTTCCGGTAGAACTTGGAGCAGATTTCGCTTGAAAATATTTTACAATTTGAGTTCGTGTACTCTAAAACGAAAATACAAAATCTTTAATTCGTATTGCATTTCCTTCCTTGAAGACTCCTAATGAAACATTTAAAAAGTGAGGAGCTATAGTAAGGATAAGGGCATATGATTGTTTCTTTCTTGAATTCTAAGAGTGCACACGAAGCTAAATCGTTTAAGTGTAACGAGCGCTCAAAAAGGTCATATATCATATACATAATATAAAACCCTTCGTTGGTGGGGTAAGCGGCCATAGATCTTTAAAAATTAAAAAAAAAACTGTAACACGTACTTACTCGAGAGCTTCAGATATTGATAGTATCCTACGTATTTCTAAAAATATACGAATGTTAATCTGATCGTTTGCGTTGTGACGGTGTTCATACGTGAGGGTTGAAAACGAATAAAATCAATTTCATTTTATAGAATTATGAAGTTCAAAATACAAATGAAATTGGGTATCAGAAATTTTAAAAACAAAAATGAAATTTTAACCAATATTCGATTGAAATATCACTACATAGTATAAAACAAAGTCGCTTTTTCTGTCCCTATGTCCCTTTGTATGCTTAAATCTTTGAAACTACGCAACGGTTTTTGATGCGTTTTTTTAATTAGATAGAGTGATTCAAGAGGAAGGTTTATATGTATAATAACATCCATTAATTAGTGGAGAAGTACTGTTATTTTTGAGGTTTCTAATGTGATGTCGTAAATAATTTAATTTTTTCCGCTTACATTGCAAACGCAGGCTGAACCCTACGAGTTTCATCGAAATAATGTACTAAGTATTGTACACATTGAAAAGGTCTACAGAAAAGTCCGTGATGGTATATGTCTATCTCTTATGGATAACACACAATAACTTTTTTTTGTCATTTACTTTTCACGACAAATAATGGCTAATTTTCGAAGCGATTTTAACCAATACAGCATTAATCCTTTACCAATAAAATACCTTGAATACATTGTTCATTTAATATAGATCTATATGGCCCTTTACATCGTATGATTTAAGTGAATATTTTTGAAGATATTACAGATTTAAAAATTGCGGGACGTAGCGTTTGCGGCGGTACCGGCCGGCCGCCCGGTGCGGCAAGAGCGTGCCTATAAATAGCGCGTACGAGGCACCCGTGCGAAGCCGGGGCGGGTCGCTAGTAACTAATAAAAGACAAAACTAATATCCAGTATTTAAGCATCTGCTGCTTAGCAATGTATTCACTTGTTTAGACATTCCAATAATTAAATTATCGATTATCTCCTGCGGAATATTCATTCATTTGCAGTCACAATAAGATCTTGCGAATTTCGTTGTGGATTATTTCGATAGAAAACGGCTCTGGAGACATAATCCCACATATGCCCTATGAAATTTATGTCAGGAGACATTGCGGGCCATTCTAATCGGGTAATGTTTTGGTTTCCGGGGCTTCTTGGACTGGCATTATTACAGTATTAGCCATAAAGATAGCAACTTTAAATTTTTCAGACTTCTTTTGGATGTGCAACATATTTCAAGAATTAAATTTAAAATTAATAGGAGTCAATCATATGTGATATAATAGATAACAGGAATCAAATAAAAAATAGTGAACAATTATTTTTCCACGTTCAATCATAATTTAGCTTGGACATAAAGATAGCAACTACAGGTGGGTAACTTGTTCAACCTCGCATTTTATATCATTAAGTATGATAGATGACAATTAATTCAGTTCAGTATTGCATTTTCTTTCACTTAAGATGGGGCGGAATAAAACACCAACAAGAGAAATTCAATAATTGACAAATATAACGATAAATATTTCTTCGCGAAAAGTACGAAGAAAATTTTTTAATGCAGAATTGTTCAGTAGACGTTCAGCAAGAACACCTCTGTTATCAAAAACGAAATATGAAGGCCCAATTAGCCTTTGTTCAGGCGTGTATCAATTGGACAGTGGAGCAGAGAAAAAGTGCTATTTAGTGACAAATCTAAATTAAACTTTCTCGAAAGTGATGGGATACAACATACGAAGACTTGCTGGTAAAAGAACTTGATCCGAAATAAACTGTACTAACTGTGAAACATGGTGGAGGATAGGTGATTTTTTCCTAGATGGTTACGTTCATTGTTGGTCAGGAGTGGACAATTCTCAGAGGGCACAGGCTGATGAAAAAACACATGCAAAATTAAATTGAAGATTATGAGCCAATATCTGAGCGTATTATAACTATGCCCATTCGATTATTTGGTCTGCAGACGGTACTTGGGGTGTACGCACCGAATGATGACGCCACCATGAAAATACAAAATGAGTTTTATTCGCAGTTGTCGGACGTTCTAATGGGGATTAAATCTGGTCGGGAACTAATTATAGCAGGTGACCTGAATGCAAGAGTGGGAAGCCAGGAAAACAACAGAGTTGCTGGTTAATACGGCGAAGAGGTTGTCAATGATTCTGGCTTGCGGCTTATGAAATTATGCGAGTTAACTGGCTTACGAATTCACAACACATTTTATCCCCGTAAACTTATTCATCGATACACACGGGAAAAAAACTTCTTCGCAGCAAAAATCTATTATTGATTATGTGATAACACGGCAACGCTCAAACAGGATACTTGACTTTAGAGTAAGGCGAGGAGCTTATTGCGGATCAGATCACATGTTGGTAAGCGCAGTTTTTGTTGTTCCCTTTGCGGCTGGTCAACACTCGACATAGTAGGTATTGGAGAGACGAACACAAAATATAATTGATGCTGAAGACGGTAAAAAGTGAAAGTTAGAGCTCTCAAATGAAGGAAGTGTCAAATATCTTTATCAGAGGAGATTGTAATTGGCCTTGAATGACATATAAGTGGACGATGATATTGAACTGAAATCAATAGTATCAAGAAAGTCATCAAGAGAGCAGCAGGGAAAGCATTGGGAGGAAAGCATACAGCAAGAAAATACGGTCAGCCAAAATGGCTGACAGAGGAAGTGACAGCAGAAGGAAAGAAGAATCTGTATAAAAGATGGCGCGAATATAATGCCGAAAACAGAGAAGTAAGACAGATCATAAAGCATAAAAAGGAACAACTATGGGGACTAAAGTGCTGTGAAGCGGAAAGTTTGATAGGGGAGGGTGTCCAGAAGCACCGAAGTATGGCGTACGATTAGACGAAGGAAAACCAACCATTCAGATCGCAAAGAATACAATTCTATGAGGAATTGTTGGTGGAAAGCAGAGTCGAACATCAATTTATGTTCAAGGAGTAAATAATATAATAGTCTTGTCGGGCCAGGATGTTGAAAAAAATTTAAAATCAATGAAAAATGGCAGATCAGCCGGACCAGGAAGTATCCCTGCCATTCATAAATATGCAGGAGAAGGCCTAATATGCCGCCTCACAAATTTTTTAATCGTTGCTTTCAGATGAATAAGTTGCCGAAGTAAATCAAGGTTTCTCACATTGTGCCGTTGTTCAAAAAGGGCGATAGAAACAACCCTGGGTGCTACAGAGGTCTTAGTGTCAATGGATCTATCAGTGGACTCTTAGATAGAATCCTGTATAATAGGCTCAGAAATGATATTGGCCACAAAATTGTTGAGGATCAGAGTGAATTCGTTCCAGGACGGTCTTGTAATGATAATTTATACTTCAGCAAATTATGGAGAAAAAAATTGATGTATATAAGGTGCACCTGGCTTTTTTTGACCTGGAAAAAGCCTACGACTATCCCCAGAACCTGTTTGTGTGAGGCAGACAGATCGCTCCTCTCTATGATTCAGGAATTTTATAAGGAAAATATGTCATATATCTATATCGAAAGGATTATAGAATGCCTCAAGGGTCTTTGATGGGACAAACATATTTTCCATAAGACCAAAAAACGAATTGGCCAGGCTTTTTTGGGATGAACTCTTCGTTATGGCGCTGAGCACTGAGCTATGGGTACAACATAGTGAAACAGTGGTTTGTAGTGTCTAAAATAAATGTCATGGTTTGGCCATCCCAATCCTCCGACTAGAATCCGATAGAAAACCTATGGGGCATATAGTGAAATACTCCGAACAAATTCGGAGTGAATTTCTGATGAAGAAAAATGGTTGCAAGTTTAACAACGTGCCTGGTCTTCAATTGACCACAACTTGATTGCGTCCATACCACGAATATGCAGGAAAGTAATTAATCCTGAGGGCTATTATACTGGATATTAACTGATATACCATTTATTTTCAATTAATTTACAATGTTAACTTTCATATTGTTCTATAAATCTATAATTAATTTAATAGTTGCTATCTTTTTGTCAAAGGTGAAATATTTACAACAATTCAGAAAAAAAAACATTATACTCATTGCAAATTTCTTTGCAACACATCAAAGAACTGAATATTTGTAATCTTTAAATGAAATGTTTTGTTAATTTATTGTTTCTAGTGTCAAAAAACTAGAATTATCGAAAGTTGCTATCCTTATGACCAATACTGTATATCGTCCGTTAAGATACATTGAGGCCCTAATTCATTACCCTTGGATATAATTGCAGTGTTTATGATATTTTCGAGGTAATATGAACCAGTAATCCTCCTAGGCGTACGAATTAGTGGCGTTTTTTCAAACATTAAGCCTTTCCAAAACATTTAAGTGCCACCGCTAAGAGGAGCTGTTGGAATATCTCTCAGGTCTTTTTCGATATCCTGGTTCCCTTCGAACTCTTAAGCGGTAGTTATCACTGACTAACCCAAACCGTGACTATCTGTAAATAGCACATTCCTCCATTCTTCAAAATGCCAGTTTTGATCAGTTCGCACCCACTGAAGACGAGCGATTCGGTGACGAACAGTTAATGAAGGAACTCAGGCCTTCTGGACCGCAATCCTGATGCTAAAACTCTTCTACGAATGGTAGCACATGAAATCACTGGGTTGTGGGCTCTGTGGAATTCCGACCTGAGTATCGGTACTGTCACTGACCTATTTTTCGGGCTGATTGAGCAATATACCGATCTTCTCGAACCGTGGTAACAGGAGGACGACCACTTCGAGGTCTACTTTGCACTCTACCAGCTTCCTCAGAGCGGCTAATCGTTCTGCTAACCGTGCTTCGATTAATGTTCAGTTTATTAGCTGAGGGCGTGAAAGCCTTCCTTGCAAGAGATCAATAATTCTAGTTTTGCCAAACTCAGACAACTCGTTTCTGGGCATACAGTACTGTTTCTGAACTTACCAGTACTTAAGTCGAAAAACTACTAATCCGCAGTAAGGCACACGTTTGACAAAATCTATATTATAAACAGATGAATATTTTTTAATTCCTTATGTTATCATTTCATTTAGTTATCAACAAGTTCTTTTCGTTGTCAGTAACAATGTGTTGTGAATCTTGATTATATTATCTTATCTGCCGTGCAACTACCTATAGAGTCTACTTACGCGAAGTGCTTTTGAAATCTCTCTTTTGCAAGATCCTCATTGATCTTCTCTTTTTTCTTGGTCTTGCTTCCTCATCGCTATCATCAGTCTGTAAAAAAAATTAAATATTGTCAAAAGGATATTATAATCATATGATATGGCCATACAGGGTAATTAGAAAAAAATTTGACTTATATTATGTCCGAAAACTCAACTTTTTAAGATACAAGATATTAGGTACCAATTTTTCTGTTTTTTTCAATAACTATGTCTATTTATGACATCCTTGTATTTTGGAAACTGAACATTTTCGGAGATATATCTATTTGGATGAGTCAAATAATAAAAAACAAATAAATTTATTATTATTATTATATTAGAATATTTTGAGTACCTCACTGAAATTTACTTTTGAATCGCCCTGTACAAGCAAAATCGCGCATAAAAAGGACAGTACTCAGAGAAGTGATACTGTCCGTCCAGAATCAAACTGATTGTTATTCACCTAATCGTAGTTTGTACTCTATATACAGGTTTTGAAATTCATATCGGAAAGATACGATATAGAATGCACCAGACTGAGAATTTTTCAATCCAGTTATATAGATGTTTAGTCGAGAGACGGACGTGCTGTAATTGACAATGTACAATGCTGGGTTCTGGCCTTCAGGAGTTGGTAATAAAAGGTTCGACTTTTCAAAACACAAAGACGTACTGCAAGGTGGTAATTTTTTATGAAAAACCCCTTATTCTATTTGGTACACCCAACAAAACAAGAAAATTTAGGTACTCTGCGTAATCCTTTTTCACAATTATTGTGTCATTTCGTGGGATCGGAATAGGTTGGAAAAAGACACTATATCATTCTTTTGAGCGACGTTTCGCAACTAATTGTTGCTTTTTGAAGCATAAGGGAATTGTCAAGACATCAGCTGCTTCCGAGGCAGGAGAATTTGTGAATTTATACATATGTACTTTTCACTTTTAGTGTATCAAATTATGTGTGTTTTTATTATAGAGCTTGAAAAAGCAACAATAAGTTGCGAAACGTCGCTCAAAAGAATGATATAGTGTCTTATTTCCAACCTATTCCGACCCCACGAAATAAAACAATAAAACAAAATTTTTGTCAAAGGATAAAACAACATTAATTGGTGAAAATGTACAATCTATTGGAAATTGTGTAGATAGTTCGATTTTCTGCGTTACAGAACACTGGAAAACAGAGACTCGGTTAACAAACTATGGTATTGCTGGATTCTGTTTGGCTGAAGCGATAACTCGTAGAGGTGAGGGTTGTGCCATTTTTGTCAAACAATTTCAAAAGGCTTCCAAATATTTCAGTCAACATTTATGGATAGAAAACTTTTGTCTGCATATATGTATAATCCTAGAGGGTTGACAAAGGAACTTCTAAGGTGTTTGGGAAAAATTCTGCAAAATTTCGTGTTCTTTGTTGGTCATATGGTTTTATTAGGTGATTTTAATATTCCACGTGCACGAAACTGATATATTTAAGGAAAAAGACCTTTTCTTCTCGCTGTTATGCTCATATGGTCTACATCCTATCGTTGCAGAATATACAAAAGTCACAAACACCTCGAAGTCTCTTGTTGGCAATATCTGGCAATTAAGATTAAGTAAAGCTCCTCCACAATCTGATCTATGACCGTACAGCACAAGTTGTCAGTTTTTCAAGGCAAAAGACGAATATATTAACAAGAGGATTTTCTGCGATTTTAATAAAGCTGATTCTAACGATAGATCAAGGAATGATCGGACCAGGGTATATGAACCGATTAATGCAAATGAGTTTTGGAAAAATTTTTATAATATATTTCTACATTTTTTCAAAATCAGTTTTCCAATCAATGTGAAGACACCATCTAAGCCTAACATGAACATGACATCTTGGAATGTAAAAGACAACTGGACATTTTGTATGTAATAAGGTCTAAAAAAGCAGCTTTTAAACAAATGCGTATGAGAAAATTCTGGCAAGAAAGAAGGCTTATTTTAACCAACACAAAATAGAGCAATCTGACGATGATTCATCATAACAGTATTAAATCAGGCTCATACGCTCCTAGGGATATGCAAGTTGATGGAGGTTTAGATAACATTGGTAACAGATTCAACCGACACTTTTTAGACTCTGCAATGAAGTTGGTGCCCAATATCGTGGAAGAAAATTATACAGCTTATCTGAATCAGGCAGCTAAATCTATGTTCTTCAAGACAATAAGTGAGACAGAGGTAATAAATATCGTGAAAAGCCTAAAGAACAAACACAGCAGTGGCTATGATGAAATTCCAGCATCATTAATAAAATTTTGTATCCATGAGATTAATACACCGTTAATGCATGCGATATGATCATCATTCAAGCAAAGGATATTTTCAGAGGCATTGAAAATTGCAACTCCCATTCCTCTATTTAAGAAAGGAAATGTGAAAGAAATCGAAAATTACCGACCGAGAAGTCTGCGATCGGCTTTCTCGAAGGAGTTCGAAAAATGTTTGAGTTGCAGATTAATGGATTACTTGATGACAAATGACATGCTGTTTAACAGATTGACTGCCAACTACAAGATAACTCGTAGATCTCGTTCTCTTTCAGGACTCCAACTACGAGTCATCTCGTACTGTGTTCACTTGCCATTATCGAGTAGCTATATATAAAAACTACGAGAGGATTCATAAGCCCATTTTTCCAATAAATACATTTTCTTCAAATTTCGGTGATAACTTTGTACTCAAATCAGAGTTCTGTATAATTTAAAAAGATTCTGTCATTTTGAACCAGAATTCGAAAAATTGCCGTGGCAGTCAACGTATTAAGAACCAACATGCATATTTGTAAGAAAAAGGAACCCATACAGCGATATTCGAATTCACTGAAAATATTTTAGAAGCTCTTGGTGATAAAAATCACGAAATGGGTATGTTTTTAGATTTAACAAAGGCATATGACATTACCTGTAGGGAAAGCTTCAGCAACAATTATCATAAAGCAAGGAATCTTTTATATATCCAAGAGAGAAACTGTTGAAATAGACATTCAACAGGGAAGTTTAGTTGATCCAATTCTGTTTCTTGTCTACCTAAATGACGTCCCTACATCGGGTGTTAATCACAGTTCTATTATGGTGAACTATGCTGACGATGAGAATGTTTTGATGTTTGCAAAATATCTGCCCGACTAGTTTGAAAATTCAAACACCATCTTTTTCAGATTGGATCTTAAACGAAGGACTCGTAATGAATCAAAGTAAAACTGACTGTATTCATTCTTCATTAATGAATTCCTCCATCGATGGGTTCTCGTTCAACAGAGTAAGTGAATCAGAACAGATTCAGAAAATAATTTTGCAGTAGTGTGTTTGTTTCTCCAATTTTGAATCATTAGTGAAAAACGGTATAATTTTCTACGGGAATGTCGAAGCTATAGAAAAAATCTTCTTAAAACAAATAAAGGCTGTAAGAATAATTTACAAACTTAGTTACAGAGATTCCTGTACGGGTTTTTTCAAATGTAGTGGCCTGCTTACTGTTTCTGCACTGCATATTGAGGAATTTCTAACTTTCATTTTCAAAAATGTAGAATTTTTCAGGGATAATTCACCAACTCATTCATACAATAATAGGAATAATGTTTACCCCACCCACAGACTTAGAGTTACAGAAAAGGTGTTGAATATGCATGTATGACACTTAATAAACTACCCCCGAGATTAAGGCAAATAAACAGCACATATGTCTTCAAAAAAATCTTAAACTTTCAATTGATCTTGAGCCTTAGACAGTGCAAGGGTACCTAATTTCTTATTTTTGAATTTAATTTATTGTGGTAATATTTCGTTCTGACTACGTAAATTGTGCATGTATATATACAGCTTTGGAAATTCACATCTGAAACATACGATATACAATGCATCAGACAGAGAATTCTTCCGTCCAGTTGCCCAGATGAATAGTCGAATCAATCACTTGCTGTAACACACTGAATTCAGTTGTCTTACTTCATTATTCTAGTCTTGTCTCTCTCTTATCGTTTAGAGGAGCGTAATTCTTTAGTATGGTAGGCAACAGTGAATACTTGAATCGAGTATTACGGGCAGCCTGACAAATTAAAAATTCTATACGTGTAGTTCGGGTTCCCTACCATACTGCGATAAGAGAGAGACGAGACTAGATTATCGCAGTAAGACAGTTGAATCCATTCAGTTATCGCACTTCATTATCTCGCCTATTCATCTGTGCAACTTTAGGGAAGAATTCTCTGTCTGATGCATTGTATATCGTATGTTCTCGATGTGAATTTCCAAATCGGTATATGATTCTCGAAATAAACTTTATTATCGTTATTATTATTATCAGAGAGGTAATTTTCCAGTGCAGTTGATCAGTGGAATTATTTAGGTGCTACTACTTTTCTGACGTGTTCAGGTTCTGTTAATTGGCCAAAAAATTTTGCATGACTCTCATTATGAGCATCTTGCATGTGGCCGCTAAATTTCATTTCGATTGGTTTCGTTTCGTCTGAGATATTGAGGAACAAAAATTTTGAGTGGCAATATTTTATGGAACACCCTGAACGATTTGGCTGGTTAAGGATCCTAACCCCGGCATTTGGAGACCAAACTCCTCATCTTGAAAATCTCAAGTTTGAGACTTGAGACTTGAAAAATCGGCCTTCAATAATATATTTCACCCAAGTATGGAGTGAGACCTTAGTTTTCCATACAACATTCGTTAGTTGTCGTTCATATTCGTACGCATCGGAGGTTTATCAGACTAGTGAAGAGAGATGAAAGCCTACTCTGCCGCGTTCACGAGAGAGGTCATAGCGATAGGAGAAGCTATTAGGTTTCCTTCACTTCATACTCTCTTGAAATAGACTGTAGAGCAATCAGCTGATCGTGATAGATCGTTGGACTGGGCGTCGTTACACCATACCTCCAAGGATTTTCAGAATTTTTATGCCCACGTTTTGTTTCCGTTTAGCTCACCACTCCGTTTATTTTTCTCACCTATGTACAGTTGCGACAAGCGAAAAGTGAACGACTATACAAAGCATATTTGCCATTTTATAGTTGATCGAAACAGACTTTGCCAAAGAATAGTTATTTTCTGTTGTTTTAATTTGACGTTAATTGTTAAAAACTGCGTAATATAACCATAGGTATACATATTAATGAAGCCCAATTTACAATAGGAATAATAATCGTTTCCATTTCGCTTGATGCACTGTTTATTGAGCTATAGACAATCCTGCTGGTGTAACTTTACATCATCAGGAAACCCTCAACGGATCTCGCCGATATTGGTGTCATTCGAAAACTAATTTTTCTCTATTTTTCTTTTTAAAACTGAAATCAATTCTTCTCTACGATATATCGTTACCGAGATAAGGACAATTCAAAGTTGGCCACCGGTGTAACGTCATACCAGCAGGGCACCCTCAACGGATATTTCCGATAATTACGAATTCGAAAAAGAAATGCTAATTAGGACTCGGGAATTTCAAAACCAAAAATCAAACATCTTATCCAATCGTGTGTTCTACCACTGGAAAAACCTTGAATTGCTGTCTCAGTTAAATTTTGACATCCTAGTTCCATCCAAACTCTTAAGCAGTAGTCATTGCTCACTAACCCAAACTGTGACTCATCTGTAGAAAGCACATTCCCTATTTTCTAAATGCCAGTTCTGATGAGTTTGCGCCCACTGCAGACGAGCGATTCGGTGACGAACAGTTAATAAGGGAAATCGATTTTCAAGCTTTCGGCAATGGCACGAATATTGGCCTTCAAATGCTTAAATGTCTCTGGTTTTTCGGTATAACACTTGTCTTTAACGGCGCAATAGAGAAGATTCCAACGGTGTCAAGTATCAGCTTTTTGACGGCCAATTGATATCACCATTTCGTCATCAAACTTTTGTCGCGTGCAGGCACAAATAATTTATTTATTTATTTATTTAAGTAAACAGGAACCCCAACAGGAAAACCCAATTACAGGGATTCACTAAATAAAACAAATATAAGATATCATTGTGAACTTAATTCTAAACTAATACTAACTTTTTATGAACAAGACAGACAAAAAAAATGTATACATTCAATAATTCCTACATAAATATTGAACAAGTTTTCTCTTGAAAATATTCAGTGACAAACTAAAAATATCCATGTTATGTAGGTGCCAGCTATAAAAACGCATTAGTCTCAAGAAAATCGAGTGGTAAAATAAGGATGTACGGGCTCTAGGTATAAAAAAAGGTCTCTATGACGACCAGTAAAAACGCGGGCATTGAAAAAGATCTCGTTGATGAGCGGGAAATCAAGGTGGCCATTTATTATGCGGTATAATAATGTCTGATCAAAAATAACTCTTCTGTGTTCCAAGCTTGTCAGTTTATATAGTCTCAATCTTGCGTTGTAGGGACACTCAGTTTGCCGATTTCCAAATCTATAATTCAGGGTTTTGGTGAACTTTCTTTGAACTCTCTCCAAGCGATCAATATATTTGTAATAAAAGGGGTTCCAAATAGGCGTTGCATATTCCAGAATACTACGTACCAACGAAAAATATAATATCTTCACAGTTTCAACATTATTAAATTGTCGTGAAATTCTCAAAATGAAACCTAGCATCCTAAAACTTCTGGAAACGATATCATCTATGTGATGTTCAAATGATAGTTTCGAATCAAAATAAATTCCAAGGTCCTTAACGATATCTGTTTCTTCAATAATAGAGCCGCAGAGTGACAGAGGAGGCCTCAAAACATTCAAGTTTTTAGTGAATATTATGTTCTTACATTTTGCAATATTTAAAGATAAATAGCGATCAGAACAAAATGTCGAAAACCTATCAAGATCGTTCTGAAACCTCCGTGCATCCTCTAAATTTCTCAGAGCCAGGTACATTTTGAGATCATCAGCATAAAGCTCGAAAAATACATATAAAAAACACTTATAGACATCATTTATATACAACAAGAAAAGAACTGGACCTAAATGTGAGCCTTGGGGTACTCCAGACGTAACCAGATGAACGGTAGATATAGCGCCATCAACAATTACAAATTGAAATCGATCAGTCAAGTATGATTCAATCCATCTCAACAGATTTCCCTGTACGCCGTATTCTGAAAGAATTTCCAGAAGTGTCGCATGGTGGACCCTTCAAATGCCTTCGAAAAATCTGTGTAAACTGCATTTACCTGAGTACCCTGATCCAGATGTTGAGAAATGAAATTAACGTATGGTGATAGGTTAGTTAAAACTGATCTACCCTTGAAAAAGCCATGCTGCCTACCGCTTATTTTCGATTTGAGCGAATTGAATAGAAAGTCCGTTATTATTGATTCAAATAATTTCCCAAAGTGGTTCAGAATGGAAACTGGCCGATAATTAGAAATTTCATTATTTTTCCCGCCTTTGTGAACGGGGGTTATTTTCGCGAGCTTCCACTTATTAGGAAAAACACCAGCACGCAAAGATTGATTAAAAATTATGTGGAGTGGGGAAATGAGAGAAGCAGCCGAAGACTTGATAAATATTGGCGGTATCAAATCCGGACCTGGACCCTTGTTTACTTTCAGTTCCTTGACCTTCTTAAGAATTTCATCTGAACTGATATAATCCATACATACACATGTCGAATTTCTAACATTTTCCACATTGACCTTATCGATAACTGGCCTGCTAGAATCCTCGAAAACACCTGCGAAAAACCCACCAAACGCATTCGCTACATCTTGACCTCCGCTATACTCGATACCATTATGAGTCACAGATTTGGGTGAATTATCTCCTTTCCGATTCTCCGAAACATATGACCAGAAGTTTTTGGGATTAACGATGATATTATTTTCAACGCGTGAAATATAATCTGCGTAGTCTCTCCGAATGAGCTCTTTACAACGTTTACGCAAAACCGAAAATTTCTCGTAATCATTTGCATTTCGAAACTTCTCAAACTTACTATGAATTTTGGCCTTCAAATTGACAAATTTTATAGTTTCGCGAGTAAACCATGATGGAAATCTCTCGTCTTTAACTGTTCTAGATGGTACATATTTTTGAATTATACAGTTGATTACATTATAAAAAGTTTCTACGTTAAGGTTAACATCTTCATTCATTAATAAAAGTGTCCAATCTATGGATGAAATTTCGTCATTGATGGCACAATAATCTGCGTTGAAAAACTTATACATAGATCTTGTTTTCCCTGAAGTGTGTTTTTCCCCTGGAAATTGCATCAGAACATCCAGGGCGGGATGATGATGATCCTCTTCAACAAAAGGTAGCGTTGCCCGTGAAGATTGAACATTAAGCACATTGGATGCCAAAATTAAATCCAGGGTCTTACCGTTGATGTTAGGATGACAGTTGAATTGCCTCAGGGAGTTGTAGGATGTAAAATCTCTGAATACAGTATAGGAGTCACCTTGCACCAGATCACAAACCATCTCCCCACCAGCCGTCTCAGACCAAGAAAAAGCTGGCAAGTTGAAATCACCTATCATAATGAACTCACCGTCGCCATGATTTTCCATCAAAGCCGTTACTGCATCGAAGTAACTCAAATATTCGCTCGAAGATATACCGGGTGGAAAATAGCAGACACCAACGAACAGGTTCGTTGACCTACTTATTCTGATTTTGATCCATATGTCCTCAACTCGAGTGGAATGACGACAATCCGAAACCTGGATACATTCCAGGTGATTCGAAACACCAATGAAAACACCACCACCGTCCTTCTTGCAACTATTAGTTTCAGAACGATCCTTACGAAACACGCCATAATTTCCGCACATAAACTCCGAATCCTTCATTTCCGGTTTAAGCCATGATTCGGTGACACATATCACATCCGCATTACTGTTCCAGGTTGATTTCAAAAAACTTCCTGTCTTGGTCCGTAAACCTCGACAATTTTGGTAATATAGATTGAGAGTAAAAACCATTGAAAGAAATAAGAAATTGACAGGAAAATGTTTTCTTGATTATTGACCAAGCAGCTTGAATAATTCTCCTTCTGTAGAAATATGGAAAATCTTTGATGCTTCGCTCTTCCTCACCAGTATTCTTCCCTCCTGAATCCAGCAGTACTTGAAGTTGTTATCCTCAGTAAATTGCTTAGCTGCATTGAACAGCTTACGATTATTGAGAGAAAGACTTTCGTTAACATAAATCGTACTTTCGACTCCATCGAAACCAATATCGCTCGACTTGATATTACCTTTGTTATCTTTGTATGCACGCAAAAAATTGTCTCGGTAATACTTGTTCTTGAAATCAATCACGATAGGTCTGCTCTTATTATCCTTTTTGGGCATGAAATGAATTCTGTGGCAACCCTGGATAAATTCTTTTACATTGGAGATATTCAGTTTCTGCGCAATTTTCTCAACAATGCTCAAGACATTCTCGTCTTTTCTTTCAGGAACTCCGATAACATCCAAATTCCCCGATTTCAACTGCTGCTGAAGCTTATTAGTTTCCTGCTTAAGTTCACCATTCTCGTTCTCTAGGGTTAGCAAACGATTTTCAAATTTATTCATTTTGAGGTTTACATCTTCCAGACCCGACAATTTGGACTCAAAGTCGTCTATTTTATTCCCATAAAAATTCAGGGATTTCATGAATTCGGCCTGTTGACTTGTAATAGCCGCTAAATCAGACACAATCTTGTCGAGCTTTTTAGCAATGTTGTTATTGCTTGAACTTGAGCCATTCGACGAACATCTATTGCAAACCCATTTTATCCCGCCGACATCCCCAACCGTCCTCAGGACATCGGCTGAAACTCCCAGGCAAGCGAGGTGTATTTCACCGTCGCACGAGAAACATCGTACAGCTGGCCTGTTCCTGCTGCCAGGTGTGTCACACGATAAACAATTGACTGGCATGTTTTGCAGAAAAACGGTAAACGATCTCAGGAATGATCGAATGATTATGAAACCACAAGCCGCCTCCGGAAAAACTTTATAGAGTTAGAGAGCGCACAAAATTAGCAACACAATGGTACAATTTTCGAAATTAATCAAGCAGAATACAGTCAGAAAATCACCGAAATTCACAGAGCATACGAAACACGTCTGAATTCATATGTTCCCAAATATACAATATCATATAAATAATAGAGTATCATGTTGCGAAAGCTGTCCCCTTTGGCCGTAATCGTTTCGCCGTCCTCATTTTCAAAGAAATATGACCAATGACAATGATACGTGTTGGCGCATCAACAATGAAAGCCGAGTTACGAACTTCAGCATTAAGCTTGGGCATACATTGCACTGTTAGTACTTCCTTGCAACCATACTTTGTACTCAATAATCGTGCAATTTCCGACCAATTGTTGTCTTTGTTTGGAAATAAATTTTCAATGAATCCAAACGTTGATCAGGCGTGAATCGATTCATTTAGTTCAGAGGAGATAATATACTTCATTTTGTGATAAAAGATCGAATGATTTAAGAATTGTCAGAACTAAAAAGTGGGTTTAATTTTAACCGATACAGCCCACTCATATTTGAAATTTTAATCTTTTATTTCGCTTTATACTTGAGTACTAAAGAACGACTTCAATACATTTCAGATGCAAAACTTACCATGACACGAAGACGTTGGAATTTCTTTTGTTGTTGTGTCGTCGTTTCAATACTATCTGTTTCGCTCGCGTTCGAAGTGGTATCTCTTTCGCTTGCATTCGAAGAGGTAGGCATTTCCAACAACTCGACATTTACCTCACGAAGTTGCTCCTTCAAATACCTAACTTTTCCCTAAAAATAGAAAATATTATTAGTAATTTCTAATCACTACTGACTCTGAAGTTCGATATTTGGAGTTTTTTAAAAAAAAGTTTCAGGTGTCTATTTAACATTGCTCCTTTCGTGTTATCATTTATTATTCAATTATTTCTGGTCTTAGTTTGTTACATTACGCTTGTTCCGGGTGGAACAGAGTTAGTTTTAGTCAAAAGTCTGTAATTTTCTTAAATTGGGCTGTGAGGGTTCTCAACCGACACTAATTAAGAGTGCAAGGTCAAAAGTGGTTCTGTTCAACCATGTACTGGGCATTTCCGAATTTCCTTTCTCATGTATTACATGAAATTTCGTTTTTTCTTATAGAAACAAATACTTTATTTTTACTTAAAAATAATCACGGTTTTTTCTCATTCAAATATACATATATAACTTGTCATGTATTGCTCATAAATCAGTGGTGGCGCTTGGGGGCAAGGGTTTTGCACCGGCCCTCCATAAAATTTTCATCATTTAAACTTAACAAAATTGTATCCATTCATTCATCACTACCCTCACTGAAACTTCTGGAACTCGATGTGCATATGTCTGCTACATTCCGTCAAAATTGTAGCATTGAAAGATTTTCAGAAAAGTAAGAATTGTGACCAGTAATGATGATCTGGGTCTAAAAAAGTTTTCAGATAGTATCATCTCATTAATTTTTTCGGTTCGAATTAACGAAAATTGAAAACCATATGCATGGAGTATTAAGGACAAGGACACTTGGACTGCAGAACGGGTTCGAAGCTGCCCAAGAATTATTGAATTTTCCGTTTTTTTTTACATTTTGGAGTTTGATTTTTTCTAGACATTATTTAAAAATTGTTTCAATGTTTCATTCATCTTTCACCATTTTTCAAATCAGTAAAATCACTTACTTCCAATTCCTTTACTAGAAAATTGCTGTTCTGCTGTGCCGAATTTGCAGACAACTCGTCTTTAAGCTCTTTAATTTTCATTTTGTATTGAGCTATTTTATCCTCCGCTTCGGTTAGTTTTTCACTAACTTCTTTAAAATTTTGTTTGTATTGTTCAACCTGTTTCTTAAATTTCTCCAGGTTTTGCTCAGCTTCTTTAGCAATTTCCCTCGCTTCTTCTGTTTCTTTTTTGGCTTCTTTCAAATCTTCCACCAGTTTGGAAGTCACATCTTCCATCCTTTCTGCTCCCTGAAAAATATGAATCGATTATAAAAAATTCATAGCTTTTGGCAAAAATTTGAATATTTGGGGCCAGCAGATGTCGATCACATTTTCGAGTCATCGTATTCATATTGGCTCCCTAAACATTATAAACGACACCAACAGGTGGCGGTCTGTTTGTATTGGAAAGATATCGGCTTCTTAATTTCCAAAAAAGTTCCATCTTCAACGAGCCAATTTTTTCAAAACAAAACTCCGAATTGAAACTTCTATTCAGTTCTTAAGCCTTTTTGGACATTCACATGAAGATTTTATATAATTTATTTCAGGTACTTTCAATAATCAATACAAAAATATCGAAGTTTTGGATCCAACCATATAACCACAATTTTCGCGGTAGATTTAAGATCCATTCCATATTCTAATAAGGTTTGCAAACAGGCGAAATCTGATAATTGGTTTCACACTTACTATCACTCAAACTTCGTCTACATGATTTTTTTACGGTACTTTATAACAACGTAGATAAAAATTCTAGGAATTGACTCGATCAACAACCTCAAATTTTTGACGAGACGTGTTAATTTTTGCAAAACAGAGAGATCAAACGGCAACAACTTTATTTACAACCCAATATAAAACCATCTCTAATCAATTTTTTTTTTAAATTTTAACCCGAGTAGAAATAATCAAATTTACTATCAAACAGCAACAACTAGTAGGGAATTTCCATCCCAATCAATTAAATTTTTTAAACCACACCCAGATCATAGATTAAACCTTCCAAAGCCTGAACCATTGTCTATTCGAACTAGAAATTATTCCGCCGAGAGACCGGCTAGTAGTCAGGTAAAACAAGAACCTCCGAATAATCGACACTTAAAGTTCGATATTTGGAGTTTTTTTAAAAAAAGTTTTAGGTGTCTATTTAACATTGCTTCTTTCGTGTTATCATTTATTATTCAATTATTTCTAGTCTTAGTTTGTTACATTACGCTTGTTTCGGGTGGAACAGAGTTAGTTTAGGTCAAAAAACTGTAATTTTCTAAAATTGGGCTGTGAGGGTTCTCAACTGACACTAATTAAGAGTGCAAGGTCAAAAATGGTTCTGTTCAACCATGTACTGGGCATTTCCGAATTTCCTTTCTCATGTATTACATGAAATTTCGTTTTTTCTTATAGAAACAATACTTTATTTTTACTTGAAAATAATCACCGTTTTTTCTCATTCAAAAATACATATATAACTTGTCATGTTCATAGCAGTTGAGTTCATCTCTGGTAAGGTCAAATATAAACTCCGTGAAATAATTGGGGATATCAGAGTAATGTTCAAGTCTGGTGTACTATTTATATGTAATTGAACCACAGTTTATTGAATTTTCTTTACTTGCAGATATTCTGATGAAGTAGCCAAACTGCTACGAAAGCTAAATATAATCAATAAATAGTACACCAGACTTGAACATTACCCTAATATCCCCAATTATTGCACGGAGTTTATATTTAACTTGTCATGTATTGCTCATAAATCAGTGGTTGCGCTTGGGGGCAAGGGTTTTGCACCGGCCCTCCATAAAATGTTTATCATTTAAACTTAACAAAATTTTACCCATTCATTCATCACTACCCTCACTGAAACTTCTGGAACTCGATGTGCATATGTCTGATACATTCCGTCAAAATTGTAGCATTGAAAGATTTTCAGAAAAGTAAGAATTTTGACCAGTAATGATGATCTGGATCTAAAAAAGTTTTCAGATAGTATCATTTTATTGATTTCTCCGGTTCGAATTAACGAAAATCGAAAACCATATGCATGGGGTATTAAGGACAAGGACACTTGGACTGCAGAACTTGGGTTCGAATCTGCCCCAGAATTATTGAATTTTCCGTTTTTTTTTTACAATTTGGAGTTTGATTTTTTCTAGACATTATTTAAAAATTGTTTCAATGTTTCATTCATCTTTCACCATTTTTCAAATCAGTAAAATCACTTACTTCCAATTCATTTACTCGATTATTGCTGTTCTGCTGTGCCGAATTTGCAGACAACTCCTCTTTGAGCTCTTTAATTTTTGTATAATATTCGTTGCTCTCTCTTTTTAATGAACTCATTTTCATTTTGTATTGAGCTATTTTATGCTCCGCTTCGGTTAGTTTTTCACTAACTTCTTTAAAATTTTGTTGGTGTTGTTCAACCTGTTTGTTTAATTTCTGTAGGTTTTGCTCAGCTTCTTTAGCAATTTCCTTTGCTTCCTCTCTTTCTTTTTTGGCTTCTTTCAAATCTTCCACCAGTTTGGATGTCACATCTTCCATCCTTTCTGCTCCCTGAAAAATATGAATCGATTATAAAAAATTCATAGCTTTTGGCAAAAATTTGAATATTTGGGGCCAGCAGATGTCGATCACATTTTCGAGTCATCGTATTCATATTGGCTCCCTAAACATTATAAACGACACCAACAGGTGGCGGTCTGTTTGTATTGGAAAGATATCGGCTTCTTAATTTCCAAAAAAGTTCCATCTTCAACGAGCCAATTTTTTCAAAACAAAACTCCGAATTGAAACTTCTATTCAGTTCTTAAGCCTTTTTGGACATTCACATGAAGATTTTATATAATTTATTTCAGGTACTTTCAATAATCAATACAAAAATATCGAAGTTTTGGAGCCAACCATATAACCACAATTTTCGCGGTAGATTTAAGATCCATTCCATATTCTAATAAGGTTTGCAAACAGGTGAAATCTGATAATTGGTTTCACACTTACTATCACTCTAACTTCGTCTACATGATTTTTTTACAGTACTTTATAACAACGTAGATACAAATTCTAGGAATTTACTCGATCAACAACCTCAGAATTTTGACGAGACGTGTTAATTTTTGCAAAACAGAGAGATCAAACGGCAACAACTTTATTTACAACCCAATATAAAACCACCTCTAATCAATTTTTTTTTCAAATTTTAACCCGAGTAGAAATAATCAAATTTACTATCAAACAGCAACAACTAGTAGGGAATTTCCATCCCAATCAATTAAATTTTTTAAACCACACCCAGATCATAGATTAAACCTTCCAAAGCCTGAACCATTGTCTATTCGAACTAGAAATTATTCAGCCGAGAGACCTGCTAGTAGTCAGGTAAAACAAGAACCTCCGAATAATCGACACTTTTTCCGGAAAACCGGTCTCTCAAATATTTTTCAGAAGAATTAACCAATACCGAAAAAATTGACTATCAGGAATTTGAACAACAATAAGATCTATAGTACACAAATGATATAGTTTCAGAAAACAAAATCGAAACCGAAGAACAGAAAGACGAAAATTTTCAGACATTAGCCTTTCCAAATCAAATGACCTAAATTTTACTGAAGAACATTCAACTTCGTTACCATTTATTAAATAAGAAAATCCTCCTTGTAAATTATTGATAGATGGTAGTAACTCGATGAGTATTATTGACCCTGTTGTAGCTTATACCTTTTTCCCAGAAAATATTTACGAAGAATACACATATTTCAGAACTGCTGTTAGTTAACACCATAGAGAATACAAAGTTGCTTTTCCATCAAATTCATTTGGAATAGACACAACAATTCCTTTTTTTATTTATAAATTTCATACACAATACGATGACGTTATAGGTGATAATATTTTGAAAGACTTAAAATTAAAATTTGACTGGCAAAATCACGAAAATTTTTATTACAAAAAACAAGACATAATGAACCTCTGAACCCTTTTAAATTAGACCATTTGGATAATAATTTTCGCAACCAATTAACAAAAATTTTATGTATGTGAGACGATATCGATACTCAGAGGTACATCAAGAAGAAGTGAAAGAACAGATACAAGATCTATCGGATAAAAACATCATAAGACCGAGCATTTCCCCTTGGCCATTTCCTAATGTAATTGTTCCGAAAAAAGCAGACCAATCAGGTAACAAAAAATGGCGAATGGCCATCGATTATAGAAAACTTAATGAAAAAACAATTGAGGACAAATTTCCTTTTCCAAACATAGATGAACTTTCAAATCAATTGAAAAAAGCCATATATTTTAGCGCTCTCGATTTAGCTAGTGGTTTCCATCAAATAGAATTAGAGGAAAAGTCAATTGAAAAAACTGCTTTTGCTACGGATGAGGGACAATCGAGTTTTGAAACCAATTATCAACAAAATTTGCGTGGTATACATAGATGATGTTCTCATATTTTCCGAAACACCAGAAAAACATTTAGCAGACATTCAAACAGTCCTGCAACTTTTAGAAAAAGAAAACATCAAAATTTAATAAGATAAATTATATTTCTTTCAGACCGAAATTATATTTTTAAGACACAAAGTATCTGAAAAAGGTATAGAACCAAATCCGGAAAAAACTGGAGTTGTTAAATATTTTCATTTACCCAAAACAATTAAGGAAATCAATCTTACCTAGGAATGATAGGATACTTTAGAAAATTTAACCAAATTTTTAGAAATTAACCAAACATTATATTCAATATTCATGATCAAGAGTACATTGATGCATTCTATGCAAGCAGAAAAATTCTTATTAATTATCCAATTCTTCAACATCCAGATTTTAACCGACCATTTGTTCTCACGACAGACGCATCTCAATTTCCATAGGCGCTATTTCATCCCAAGGAACACCATCGAACGATCTTCCTATAGGTTACGCGAGGCGAGCACTTAACGAAGCTAAATTTAAATATTCAACCATTTAAAAAGGAACTTTTTGCTGTAGTTTGGGCTACAAAATATTTCAGTCCCTGTTTATTTGGCCAAAAATTCACGATTGACACAGATCATAGACCGCTGACTTGGTTATTTTCTTTGAAAAACGCTTTTTCACGATTGATGAGATGGCGTATTAAATTAGAGGAGTTCACTTTTGAAATAAAATAAAGAAATGGAGTTAATAATAACGCTGATGTAATTTGTCGAATAAAATTTGGCGTTTTAAATATAAACGAAAATACAGATGATGATGATGATGATTAAGATTCTATTATCCCCCAAATTTCTCATGATGATCTAGAATTAACTCAAAGAAAATTAGAAGAAATTACAAAATATTGTACAGAAGAAAAATTTGATCAATCTTCCTCTCAAACAGTTCACAGTAATGCTGAAAACCCAATTTTGGAAAACCTTATACTGAACGATCCTTAAATACAGCTATGAATCAGATAATTTTTCAAAAGGGCAATTCATTTAAAGTAAAAAAAATTAAATTACATATAAACAGTCGCATGAGACTCATCGTTCCAATCAATACACCGAACGATTTACCGAATTTCTTACAGAATATAACAACTCCAAGAATCATTACAACATATATTTCAAGCAAAAAGAATTAGAACAACCCTTTTTAAGTCTATCTCAGAATCTTTTCAAGGCAAATGCTTTTTCTGTCAAAATTTCTAGTGTACTTTTAGAAGATGTCGAAACGGAATAAAATAAGAAAAAATCCAATTATTTCATTAAACGAAAACCAGACATTATGGAGGTTTCCAGGAATACTTCGAAAGTTAAAAAAGACGTTTTTATTGGCATCAAATGGATAAACACATTCATTCTTATATCAACTCTTGCGAAATTTGTCAAATCCAAAAATACGAACGACAAACAACAAAATTAACTTTCAAAAGTAACCCAATAGGCGAAAAACCATTCACACTTTTATACATTGATACACAGGCCCGCCGTAAGCAGGCGTGCAAGGTGTGCCCGGTACAAGGGCGGCACGTCCAGGGGGGCGGCAAATCCAATGAAAATGAAATTTTTTTTGGAGAGGACAAACAACGTGGTAAGCGAAGGGGGAGAAAAAAAGGGGGTTTAAAATTTCGCTGTCATAGAAACATAGAAATTTTGCCTTATGCGATCGAAACTTTGCCAACTGCCTTGAAATTTCTCCAACTCCGTTTAACATTGGGGGCGGCAAGGTCTCCCCATCCCTCTTAGAGAGACTTTTTCTCTGAAGGATCGGGAGGACAGGCGGCCAACATCGATAATTTCCGTATATCCACGGTATTCAGTGAATTCATTGCAGTGTTTTTTTCAGGTATATTTCCGGGAGGGGCAATGCCGCCTCCCGAAGTTCCGCAGGTGCCCCCCCCCCCCGGCAAAATACTGAGAGCGCCTAGATCCAGTTATGGCGTCAAACTTCAAGATCGAAAAATTCACATAATCCGATAAATTGCCCTCCCGGAACTTCGAATTGCGCCCTCGGGAAAAATTTTCTGAAAGAAACATCGATTCAGAAGGTTCCTACTTCCTACGGCATCTCTGATTTTGTTGAATATTCTACGAGAAAAATTTGCAGATGTTCTTTTTCCCAATATTACAATCAGGGAGTAGTAGTAGTAGGTGAATATTTTCAGTGTAGCCGTATATCGTTTATGCCAATTATTGCATGTCATAAAAAACCATCTGTTGCCAAATTGCGCCCTTTCTATAGCCGAGTTTAGGTAGGTACGTAAATTTGGAGAGAGAATAACGAAAATAAAGATGAAAACAGAATGGGGGTCTTTGTCGGAATATACACCTCCTAGAATCAGTGGCATTTTGCATTCGAAATTGAAACTTGTCTCTTGTCTATGATTCGATTCGAACAGTTCCGTGATATGATCAGTAACGATCAAAAATTAAATTCCAATTATTTTCACACTAAATCTTCGAATAAAAACGATCTAAACCCCCCTCCCCCCATTTTCCCGATTTTCACTCAAGATCAGTTCAGGTCCCTCGCTAAAACTTTCCACCGAATTGCTCTCTGGATACTCCCTTGATGTAGCGCCCTATAGGGGGCGGCATAACAATATTTGCACGCGGGCGCTCAGACAGCTAGCGGCGGGCCTGTTGATACAATTGTGATGAATAGAACACCGTGTTTAACCAAAATAGATTCCTTTTCTCGACATGGTCAGTGTTACATTTTGAGAAGTAAAACGGCAACCGAAATTACCAATCAACTTATCAGTTATTTTGCGAATCACGGTATTCCAGATAAAATAACTTCCGATAATGGTACAAAATTCAAAAAACAAGTTATTCAGGATTTAGATGAAACCCATAAAATATCTTTCATTACATCACAAATTACAATTCGAAATTGAACGCTCTTGTAAAAAGATTTCATTTTACTTTGATAGAACAGATAAGAGTATTGGATGACAAAAATGAGGCATTAATAGGGAAAATGAAAAGAGCACTTTTAAGTTATGAATATTCTATTCATTCTTCGACATCTTATACACCTCTCCAAATTATTAAATCAGATTTGAACTATAACACACCCATTGAACAAACAACGCACGAAAAAAATCTCACAATATATCCAGCAATATCGCGAAAACATGAAGGATATTTCAAACCATTTAAACTCACGAAAAGCCAAGCAAAAATCCAAATTAGACCAAATCAATCCAAATCGAGATCAACAAAAACAGTTAGATGAAACGAAACCGGCTTATTTAGCCGTACCTAAAAAAGCAAAGTTAGACCTCAAATTCGAAAGAACTAACATAAAAATTTTAGAAAATGTTCCGATAAAAAACCCAGATTCGCAGAGAATTTATCACAAAAATAAAATCAAACAAAGAAAGTAATTATTAACTTTTTGTTCTCTCTCTCTCTTTTCAGAAAAACAAAATGAAAATCTTTTATCTAATTTTCACCCTATTTTTCTTTCCCACTTTTCACTCGCTTAAATACCAAGAAATTAAAAATAACGTTTTTCCTTTTTTCGTAGGAAAAACTTACATAAGAAAATCAAAGCACATATTGATGTACCATCATAATTTGACTAATGTAAGAAAAATAATACATGATCATTTTGTCCTAGTGGATCAATTACATTCAATAAGTTTTAATAATACGATGGTTTCAAACTATGTTGACTCTATCAAAAGTCAATTAAAGCCAAACAAGAACATGCTTCAAAATTTATACAGTGACCGTTCTAAACGAGCTCTAATAAATTTAGGTGGACATATAGCAAAGGTACTATTTGGTACACTTGACAGTGTCGACAGTGATGACGAATCACTGTACTTCTCCAATCGATTAAAATGCAACATAATCAAGTTATAAGTATCATAAGATCTATGACATCTAAATATTCTGATGTTACAAACCAGATTATTCAAAATTATAATCATTATCGATTAGTGCAAAATGACATTAATCGACTCATTCTTGCCCAATTTGAAGAATTATCAATAAACAGAATTCTAACCGAAATTATTACAACAGTCAGCTTCGCAAAACTTCATCTTTTGCGGGAGAGTATCCTACCACAAGAATTATTTCATAAATTCATTAATTCAACTGATCTCATGAGAGACATCTATATTATTTGAGAGAGACATCTACATTATTTGTTACACGTTAGTTAAATTCATAGATGAGAATGTTATCTTTAACATTGAAGTTCTTTTAACCTCTCCAACCTTCACTATGTCCCATACAAAAATGTTACCCTCCAAAAACAGCCGAAACATTTATTAACCAAAGAAGAATTATATTATATGGTCCATCGATCAAGAATGCCAGAAAGTGGAAGACTGGTGGATCTGCCACCAAAATTTACTTGGACCAGTGCCCCATTGCATGGAAAAACTCCCAGAAAAGGAAAAATTGCAAAAGACAACATTATGTGCAGTGCAAGTGACGATTTCTAATGATATAACTTCATCAATTTTTCATATTGTACCCCTCACAATTATCAAAACTGAAACCATTGAAAATTTAACAATAACACATTTAATGTTTGATAATAATACTGTTCAAGAAACCATTTTAAATTGGAAAATTCATCCTAATCACATATCTTCATTATTTTTCAGTTTTAATTTGATAATAATCATAGTAATAACATATGTCTTATATAAGATTTTCATTAAAAAATGTAAGAATATTGTAAACTCCCATAAAAATGATTCAGCATGTAGTACTGAAGTTATTTCTTAGAAGAAGGGAGGTATTATGTATCATAGGCTCAGACATTCCTTTGTATAATGTGAATGCATTCTCCCGATTTCCTGGGAGTATCTAGGCAAGATCATTCCTGCTATTCAGCAGTTTTGTGAACCTAGATTTCTTTATGTGAAAATGGAATTGTATTCATTATTATTATGCAGACCCACATCAAATTAACTTGCTTCTAAATAAATTTTTCTTTTCAAAAACGTAAAAAGGTAAAAATTGTATTGGTAGGAAATAATGGTTAAAATCCTTCGGTTTATAGCCAAATATTTTTGAAAAAATGGAATTTACAAATATTGTAGATAAACATGATGAAATTTAAACTTTTTTCAAACAAAAATGTCAGGTGTTTATGCATGCTAAGCGATTGGTCATATATTCAAAAAAGGGGTTCAATGTAAAGCGTATCATGTACCGTTAGCTTTGAGAAAAAAGTATGTGATGAAAAAAATCGTTTATTTACAATTTCTATCATTTCCGTCATTGAAGGGAAGGAGTGAGGTTGTGCGGAAATTTTGAATTGGCTGTCAATCAACAATTAGTGTACCCTCAAAAGAATCGATGTTTCAAACTTTACAGTCAGGTTCTGAATGGTCACAGATATATTTGAAACATGCTTTTATGCAAGTAACTGATGATGGAAGTACTAGAGATCCTTTAACTATTCATACCGAAAAAGGACTTTTCAGATATAAAGATACCAGAAGGTATAGCTTCTAGTCCAGCAGCTTGCCAGGAATTGTTAAGCGATTCAATGAATATTCCTCATAATGAAATATACAGGGTGTCTGAACACTTTGAGAGATGATTTTTCGATATCGACCCCCCGTCCAAGATACTGCCTTTGGAAGGCGATGATGAGTTGACATAAGTCATAAAACTATTCTTAGTATGAGGCATAACTTTAATATTAGGGGTTGAAAATATCATTTATTTTCGAAAAATAAAATTCTTTTATGGCTTCCCATTCAATTCTGGAGACAAAAAGTCTCCTGCAAAACTTCGATACAGTCGATACTTTTCTAGGAAAAATGGAAACTTACAAGCAGTTATGATCACTATTCATTCCATTTCATCGTATAAGTGTTCCATAGAATGAATATTCTAAGATATTGTATGTCTATGACAGGAGATCAAGATGTTTTATTAATCTTTCTGAAAATTTATTTACTAATTTCCGGAAGAAAAGTATATCCGTAATATTTCGATTTCACAAATAGAACTTCCTTTGGATTAAACATAAAGCATAAACAATATCTTAGAATATTCATTCTGTGGTACATATGATGTTACTGCTTTTAATTTTCAATTTTTTTTCCGAGAAAAGTATTTACTGTATCGAAATTTTACAAAAGACTTTTTTTAGGACTCCTAAAAAAATTAAAACTGTGAACTCGTAATCGCCTTCCAAAGGCTGTATCTTAGAAGGGAGGTCGATTTCGAAAAAAACATTATATGAACTACCCCTGCTCATTTTCATCGAGGAATCATCTCCCTAAGTTTACAGATACCCTGTATATTGACATTATTTACTGTACTGGTAGATTGGATTGCGAGCATATGAAAATTTTGAGTTTCTATCGCATTTGAAAGAAGTAGGATTTAAGGTGAATGAGAGGAAATGTGAATTTTTCAAGTCCAACATAAAAATTTGATGGGGTATCAGTACGAGTAAATTGAATTCATTTGAAGAATACCTAAACACAAATCAAAGAAAGAACTTCAGTCTTCATTAGGCTTGATAGTTTCTTTTACTCATTTTTATCCAATAAAGCTGATAATAATAATATCGTTTGTCTTATATGATGATTTAAAAAACAAATTCTGTTGGAATGACAAATGTGATTTAGCGTTATAGTGGCTTAAAAAAAGGAATAATTATACCTTTGATATTAGCTTGTTCTGTAAGATATTGTGGACTATCGTGCGTTTTCTATACTAATATTATAAAGAGGAAAGATTTGTATGTTTGTGTGTTTGTGTGTTTGTGGCGTTGATATGACATCACTCATAAACTACTGGACCGATTTCAATAATTCTTTCACCCTTAGAATGCTACAATATACCTGAGTAACATAGGCTATACTTTTCACCCGAGAAAATTGAGGAAACCTACTATAACTTCAATGATAATAAATATGAGTACCAAAATCAGCTATTTTCAGGTGCGCTGCGAAAACCGTAAGACGCACATGGAAACAATGTATGACGAAAATGTACCTCTTCTATAGTTCTACAAAAAAGTCCGCGATAGCATATATCTATCTTTCAAGGTTTACTCGGTATCACCTTTTAAAGGGCCCACTCACTAAGAGGGAAGCGCGAAGACTTGAATGCGCGTTGTACGTGGTACAGTTAAAAGTGTGTGTGTATGGCGTAAATTTGGAATGCGCATTCATCTCCGTGTGGGCGTGTGCATTCTTCCCGTACGCGGAAGAATGACCAAAAACGACCGTGTATGGGCAACAAGTCTCTGCACGTTTCATATGTTTAGCAACACAGTGTCGGGTTCGATATTTATACCTTAGAAATTTTTTCCTAAATAACAACACACGCCACTGCCATTAACATCAGATCTTTTTTCGACGTCATCTCACGCTTGTCGCACATCCAAACCAACACGCAAAGGTATGTGTGTGGGCAATGAATGCACACGTTTGCGTTACAGCAAACATGCAGAGACTTAACTGCGCATTCTTCCTTCCTAGTGAGTGGGCCCCATTAAAGGTATCCGAATGTTCTCAAAATTATGCATTTTTTGGGAGTAGTATTTTTTTATGAATACGCTATGATCTTTATCCAATTAAATACGTCCTTCATATCCAGTATTTAATATAGAACGAAATTGCCTTTTACATCATTCAATTTGATGAATACATCAAAAGATATGGCAGGTTGAAGATGAAATCGCACACCAATATCGAATTGCGTCTCCGAGCACGATATACACAAACACTGGTATGCCGACGCCCACCGAGATGTGACGTCACAGCGGAGAATTTCCATTGCGTTTGCGGGGATGAAGTGTCTGAGGTCTAGAAACTCGAGGGAATGATTGGAATAATGCATTAATCGCAAGTTTCATGAGAAAATGCAATCAACTAACTATTTTAAATGAAATTTCTTCGAT